>LPNX010877548.1:91980-220145 GCA_001517045.1 Pseudotsuga menziesii
AAAACCATCCCACTGCATTACTACTCCACAGAGATGTAAATTGCAGAAATATTTTCACAATTTTTTTTCTTAAGGAGAATTTTTTTATCTAGTATGAAATATTGTTCTTGGTTTTCTTGCTTATTTTGAGGAGGGGTCTATTAGTTTTTATCATTCAAGCTACCATTATGTTATGATCTTTAACTAAGATAATAACAAGTACAACAATCAAACACAAGAGACAATAAACATAGTGTTTTTCCTCGGGGAAACCATAAATGGAGAAAACCCCGCAACTTCCTCAAAGATAGAATTAGCACCAAAAGTAAAACCCAAAACAGTAAGATGATCTCCCAACAATAGTAACCTCTTTCTTCCTTGCCCCATTGTCTTCTTTTTACTCAGTTATGCACTACAACTGAGTGTGACTGAGTGTGTGCTAAATAGAGAGGCTAGCTGTCTATTTATACTAATTCTTGACATGACTAAACCCTACTAGGGCCAAATTCACTAGGTGAGTCTAATAACAATAGTGCCCTGGAACTGTGGGGACTTTAACTCTTGGACAATAGGAGGGTTACCCTCAATGACTTGACATGACTTGTTTACATTATAGATCCTCCCGATCGGAACATTGGGGCATGACATGACTCAATTACATTACAGACACATCCCAGAATAAAAATCGGGGTACAATACATAAGAAATACAAGTGAATACATTCTGAAGTTACATATTCATCAACACTCCCCATTATCACCATGACAGAATGGAAACAACCCTTATATCTGATCAATTAGGAATACATCCCTTAATCAAATTAGAATGGCCATGCACTCACATCTGATCATGTAAGACTACATCTTACAATTGTTTCAGAAATGCCCTCAATCCTAGACCAAGTATTCATGGTAACTCACCAGGCAACTCTATTCCAAGAATGGAAGTATCCCTTATATCTGATCATGCAGGAACCAATCCTACAGTCATATTAGAATGGATTACAGACTCATCACTTCCCCTTGGAAGGGACCTTGATCTGGAGAACACCAAGATTCTCCTTGAAGTACTCAAACTTCACTCTGGCCAATGGCTTCATCAACACATCAGCTATCTGATCATCCATCTCAACATACTAGAGCCTCACTTCTCCCCTCTACACCATATCCCTGATATAGTGATACTTTATATCGATATGATTCGACTTGTCATGGAACACTGGATTCTCTGACAACTTCACACAACTCTGGTTGTCACAATGTATATAAGTAGCATCCATCTAGAGATCAAATAAATCAGACAGTAGCTTCATCAGCCATACTACCTCACAACTAGCTGAACAAGTTGCGACATACTCTGCTTTAGCTGTAGTCAGTGCCACATAGGATTGCTTCCTACTAAATCAAGAGATCACACCTGATCCCATACTGAAACAACATCCTAAAGTGCTATTCCTATTGATGGCACTGCTTGCCCAATCTGAATCAACATAACCCTCCAGGTTAATCTTATGATTCACCTTGTACTTGAGCCAATAATCAATTTTACCCCTCAGGTACCTTAGAATATGCTTTGCAGCAATCAAGTGAACATGTCTCGGATATGTTAGGAACTGGCTCAAGGTGTTCATAGCAAATCAAATATCTGGACTCGTGTTTGTTAGGTACATCAAGGACCCAATCATCTGACGATACATCATGCCATCAACCGCTTCTGATGAAGCATCACTCAAGAGATTTAGTTTCGATGCAATAGGTTTGGTCATGGTCTTGCTGTCCATCATCCCAAACCTCTTTAGGATCTCTACTGCATATTTCCCTTGTCAAAGGGAGATTCCATCCACATTCTACCACACTTCCATGCCTAGAAAATAATGAAACATACCCAAGTCCTTCATTTTGAACTCAACAGCAAGCTTTCTCTTTGTATCAGCAATCAACCCATCCATACCTATCTCAAAGAAATCATCTACATACAATAGGATCATCACTGGGTTTTCATATTCAACCTTGTAGTAAAGGTTGGAATCTGCTTTACTCTTGGTAAATCCCAAACTAGATAGAAAGCTATCAATTCTGTCGTACCATGTCTTGGGTTCCTGTTTCAAACCATATAGAGCTTTCTTCAATATACATACATGAGACTCCCTGTCATGTGTCTCAAAACCAAGTGGCTTCTCCACCTACACTTCCTCTTCTACTACACCATTCAAGAAAGAAATCTTGACATCCATTTGGTGTATATTCCATTTCATCATTGCAGCTAGAGAAAGTATTGATCTAATGGATGTGTATCTAGTTATAGGTGCAAAGGTTTCTTCATAATCCATTCCTTCTTTCTGGGAGAAACCACGAGTGAAAAATCCTACTTTATATTTCTCTATGATACCATCTACAGCATGCTTGATCTTGTATATCCATTTGGAATTTACAACTGAATTCCCTTCTGGTCTTGGGACAACATCCCAAACATCATTCTTCATGATTGATTGATACTCTTCGATCATAGTATCCTTGCATTCTTTCCGTTCTTCCACTTCTCCATAATTGGAAGTTTCTTTATCAATGAAATCACATAGTAATGCTACATACCCAGAGAAGGATCTAGTCCTCGTTCTTTCTCTTTGATTCTCTTATGGAGCCCCATATTTTTTTGCACCTTGGATAAATTCTTGTACCCAAGATGGTTTCTTCTTATGAGGATTCTTCTCTGGAGGTGGATCTATAGGTCTTTGTGGTTCTTCGAATTCTCGATCTTCTTCTTGAATTTATTCATTCATGGTTGTGTCATGAATTCTAGGTGCTTCCGATACTTCAGGAACTTTAGCAGGTCTCTTTCTGGATTTGTTGTATGCTAAATCTTCATCAAATATCACATCCCTACTAATGTCAATATTCTTGAATCCTAGGAAGTATATTCTATAAACCTTTGAGCTTTAAGAGTATCCCACAAATATACCCTTATTTCCTGAAGGATCGAATTTAGTCCTCTTCTCTTTTGGAATGTGTATGTACATTGGACAACCAAATATTTTGAGATGGCTGACTTCTGTTTTCTTGTCAGAGAAGACTTCTTCAAGAGTCTTGTTATCAAGTAATTTGTGTGGAGTATGGCTTTGTAAATACACCGTTGTTCTGGCGGCTTCTACCTAAATATGCATAGGAAGATCTTGATCATGAAGCATAGCCCTTGTATCTTCCATGATAGTTCTGTTCTTCCTTTTTGCAATCTCATTTTGTTGTGGATTATAAGGAGTGAACAACTCCATTTTAATCCATGAGTCTTTGCATAACTCTTTGAATTCATTTGATGTGAATTCTGTGCCATTATCTGATCGAAAGGTCTTGAATTTATTTTCTGTGAGATTTTTAATCAAGGCTTTGAATTCCTAGAACTTGCTAAATACTTCATCTTTGTTCTTCATGAAGAAAATCCATGTCTTCCTAGAAAATTCATCAATAAAAGAAACATAATATACATACCCACTTAGTGACCTTGATGACATAGGACCGCATACATCGGAGTGGATGATTTCCAAGATTCCTTTTGCTTTGCTTTCTCTACTTGGAAATGTCTTCTTTGTATTCTTTCCTTTTGCACAACCTTTGTAGACCCCATCATGTTTTTCTTGAATTTCTAGAAGACCTTCAAAAGATTTGCTTGCTAGTGGTAGTGCTCTGTGATGCACATGTGCAAGACTTATATGCCAAACTTCATTTGGCTCTACTGTGTTATGGACCAAAGCTTGTTCTCGATGGCCCTTTAATTTGTATAGACCTCCTTCTTGTTCCCCAATCACTACTGCATGATTAATAGTCTTTCCCTTTGTCCACATGATGACTTGGCCATCTATAAATGCAACTGTCATGCCTTTTGCATCTAATGTAGATATGGAGAGAAGGTTCTTCTTGAGACCTGGTACAAACAATACATATTGCAGCTTCATACACTTTCCAGAGTCTAGTGTATAGGAGGATTCCCCACTACCTTTTATTGGATATCAGTAGTCATCTCCAAGCTTTACCTTGTGAGGTGATTCATGTTTTGAAAGTTTTACAAGGGACTCTATGAATCCTGTCATATGTTTGGGAGCCCTACTATCTATAATCCAATCATTGCTTCCATCTGTGATGTTTCCTGTGAGAGTACAAATTAAGACATATTCTTCTTCACTTGAAGAGTCTTCACTTTCATATCTGGTTCTCTTCTTGGATGGTTCATCATCCTCTGCAGCATGAGCATGATTTCTTCTCTTGTTTCCCTTTTTCTTATTTTGTCTTTTAGGACAGTCTTTTGGAAAGTGTCCTACTTCATCACATGTATAACAACTGTTTCTAGACAAGTCTTTTCTAGAGTCTGTAACACCCCGTTTTTGACCCCATTTGCATTAAATATACATGATACATATATTGTAAATAATCATGGTGAGGAGCTAAAGGAAAAAGGCCCACTATAGATTTGGTTATGTTATGTTTCAGATTGGAATGGTCACCGATGGTATATCAAGACATACGCCATATATTAAATTGTGACATCATGTAAATGTGCATTTTAATTAAATAACCCAACCAGCTATGTTCACTACAACTAAATTGAGAAGGGGCATGATTCCAAAGGATAAGGAAGGTGAATGTTGAACATTGAGTCATGGGGGAAGAGCCATGCGTCACCACTCTCTTTTCCTCACCACCACCTTAGTTATTTTGTTGTTAGTTGGGGAAGCATTTTGCTGGTAGAAAGACCACTACACTCACTCTCTCCATGATGCATCTTTTGGCCTGTACACTATCCCGATCATGGTTGTTCACTCACCTTCACGCGAACTGAGTTAAAAGAATCCAGAACTCGTTGTTGGGTGGTTTGGTTCTCCTATTCCTCACCAATTGCTAGCCTACGAGCATGTTGTTCTCCTCTGCCTCATAGATTTGATGGCTTGTAGATCAATTCTTTCATCTATTCATGCAGAGTTTTGCATCTTTTTCCACCAGTGATCAGACTGTGTAATGTTCTGTTATTCCATCGAGGAATTGTGGTCATGATGGAATTCACAGTTATGTCTTTTGGCTGTGTCTTTTTCCCCTCATGTACAGATTGAGAATCGATTCCTTCCCCATTGTTATTTGCGCAATTTCTATAGCTATTGCATTGAGGATCAGGTGCTATGGGTTCATAGTTGTTTGTGGGCTATTGTTTGCTCACGATTGATTGGCTGTGTTTTTCTCTTGTAAAAGCTTGAATAGCTGTTTGGTTTCTTGCATGTAGTGGTTTTGTCCTTGGATTGCATTGGAGTGGTGAATGATGGCCTGAGGTGCTTGATAAACCTGGTCATTTGACAACCATGAAAACAGATCCATTGAGATAGCTTTCTTCTCCACAACCCCTGAATAGCACTAGAAGGGAGGTCAGGGTCTAAGGGACTACGTTGTAGAGAAGGTACTAATTTCCTTGTGTTGTGTGTGTGTGGGTGTTCTAGAAGCCAAGATGGTTCTAGTGTTGGTGCTTGTAGCTCTTCCAGGAGCTCACCAGCTTAGCGTTTATCCTTTCCCAGCTCCTAGATTGCCTGATAAACCCAAATTTCTTGGCCTAGATGATATGTTGTTCACCTGCTAAACCCAACTATGTTGGCTTGGATGAACTATGTACCCTTATGGTGTTGTTATCCTTGGCTATGTGTAATCCTGTTAGTCCCTTATTCCTTGGTGAATCTTTCCCGACTCAGGGGTGGAAGCGTTACTGAGTGATTAAGGAGCATACAGGCCTATGGTTGGATGGAACGTTGTAGTGTGTAGTTGGATGTACAAGTTCTTATTAAGATAATTATTCTTACCTGACTTGTGTTTGTAATCATATATACCATTGATGGATGATGATATACATGTTAAATGCTGATCTCTATATGCATGAGTGTTGACTGATATGTTTTGCTTCCATTGTGTATATGAATGGTTATGCTTCATAATATGTTTTTATGTTTTAAGTATTATGCTTCAGCAATATATGTATGTATGTCCATCTTCATGGGGCTAGATGCCTAGATGATATGATGTATAGTAGAGTCCTCTTCACCAATTGGAGGGTCGGGGATGTTACAGTGTGGTATTAGAGCCTTGGTTGCAGCATTGGCCTGAGTGGGCTGTGAAGATGTAGTGATAGAGCTTATGTTGCAGTGTTTGGGCCTCAGAAGGCCATGAGAAATAGTTAACAGAGGAAAGTTGCCTACTTCCCAAAAGAAACCTAGAGAATGGGTGAACACAAGAATATTCACAAAATTTTCTAAGTGCCAGAATGTTGGCTCATCAGAGAGCTTAGTGAGAATTTATTTCGATGCGGTAGAAAAGCTATTCTGAAGGTCACTCGATGAGGGACAAACAACCTTGATTTCTTTGGTACATCAAAAAACTTATACTGATGGACCTCCAATGCAGACCCCTGTGGAAAAATTAGTTGGAGGAATCGGTGACGATTAGTTGATCATGCAACTGATGCTTAACTGATCGTTCATCGCCATTATGGATAGCTAGAGGACTATCCTTTCGATGGATAGATCCTTCGACCGCTGATGCCGTGAAGAAAATATGTTTTGGCAATGGAAATCTTTTTGAAAATTTCCCTAAGTAATGAAATCATCGGCCATTGAAAGACATTATTGGTTCATGCACTTGTCGTTGCAAAAGCCTAGAGCACTAGTCTTCTGACGAGGAAAAGTTCCAACTGCAAATGACGATGTGCTTCAACTCATCGATAAAAAAATGTTAGTTGTATTCATCGTCAATGAATAGTGGAAGGAATTAGATGAATGGATTGCCGCTATTGCAAGTGACTGGGGAACTAACCGTCGGATGCAGTAGTTGCTAGTCGTTCTGACAGCTAACATGGCGAAAGAAAGTGAAAAGATAAAATTTTCGAAAAATTTTCTAAGTCATAATATCTTCGGAAAAATTTTGATGATGGAACTGCCGATGCGGTGACAGACCCGGAGAGAAATTAGTTGTTCGAACCGTCGATGCTGTCAATAGAAAATAGTTGTTGGGATCGCTGACACCATAGAAGAATTTAGTTGTTTGTCAGTCCGTCGTTGCAGCTGCCATGTGGACAAAAATGTTGATGCATAGTGCTTAGTGGTTCTGACTACCGACAAAAGAAGAAAGTTTTAAATTTTGTTTAAGTGTTGAAATCATTGACAGAAGTTAGGTAATGAGACCGCTGATGGACGTTGTTGGAAATTAGTTGATCGATCACCCGTCGTTGTGGCTACTTAGTCAACTATCTAGCTGACGCTGCAATAGCTAGTGCTTTTGACCACCGATGGGCTTTTTGCCGTGGAAGACATAGGAAGATCATGGGCCACCGTTGCGGAAGTATTGACAACTATCCTGTCGATGAATTAGTCTCTCCACTCACCAATGCTAAGGTGTTTAGTGTATAATGGTTTTGAGTTTACGGTGGCGTGTGGTGCTCGGGAGTGCCGACACTATAGAAGAGTTAAGGCTTGTGGAAACCGCTGTTACGAACACCTAGAGGACTATGTGTCCAATGCCATAGTAGGATACTGCCCCGACCACCAACAAATATTTGGTCCACGGAAATTACAATGGGATGGTTGGCCGCCATTGCGGAATGATAGGACACTACAGGCCTGATACGCCGGAAAGAAATAAATGAGCAACTCACCGATAGATGTCTGTGGAAACCATTGTAATATCAGTTTTCATTGTTGCGGTTGTTCAAGGGACCATGCACTTGATGAATAGTCGATTTTCACACCGATGCAGATCGAAAGTTTAGCTGGTTTTCCATCGAAACGGCAGAGAGAAATAAATGAACAGACCACCGATGAACTAGGTGTTTTGACCACCGAAGAATCAGAAAGATAGCTGGGAAGAGGTCCAATTGGGCCTAAGGAAATTTGGGTTTTTCGAAGGAATTTCTTAGTAATTTTTCAAGTAGTTTTTTACTGTCTTTCAGTAGGTTTTTGACATATTTCAGTAGATTATCAGCGATCATAGGGCTAAAAAGAATGAGAGAAAAACTTTTTGTTTTAAGAAAAATTGTGTTTTATGAATTTCCAGAAGAGGAAGGTAAGTAGTTTTGGTTTTATATTAATGATATGCATCTAACAGTTTGTTACTAACACATTGCAGAATTAGAAACAACTTCCAAGAGCAGTAGTCCAGAAAAAATAGCGTGGTAAATCAAGAGGTGGTCCAGTCATGAAAACCCATGATGGTTATGATGCTTGGGATTCTTACGAGCGAGAAGAAGATGCCATGGGAGACAATGTCTGTAATGGAAATGATGACATAGAGTCTAATGGAAGGAGATTCCAGGGGACACCATTTGAGAAAGGATGATTTTAAGGAACCATACTTATTTGAAAGTGTATAAATGTTGGTGAATATTAGCAATTCTTAAAATGCCAACTATAAAATGATTGGTGATATTTTTAAAAAAATATTTTAATTCCCAAGGAATTTATATCATTTATATAATAATTTGGCAATTTTTAGGGTGAAAATTTTTTACCCCATCAAAATTGGGTGAAACAGGGCTTCAAAAAATGCAAAATGGTGAATTGTTTTTGGGAGAAAAACATGGAAAAAAAGCCCACTGGGATAAAATTCGCCCCTAAAATTATCCCTGCATCTGAGGTTGCAACCACCATGAGAAGCTTGATTAAATACCAGGAAGAGCAGCATTAGTTGAATGCTGCCATGTTGCAAAGTTTGACAGACTTGCAGATAAAGATAGATTCTAGACAGGGTAGATCAAGGCCAAAAGGTAGTAAGAGAAGCACTAGGTGAAGGAGAAGGACTTCTAGTGGACCATCTAATTCTAAAGAATCCAATGGAGATACAAGTTCATATTCTCATAAGAGGAAAAGAATAAGACACCATACGAATCGCTCTCAAGATGAATTTAGGAAAGCTAAACATCCTACATTTGATGGTGAGATAAAGATGGGACAAGAAGCTGAAGCTTGGTTTCTTGGGATAAAAAAGTACTTTCCAGTGCAGGATTATTCAGGAAACATGAAGGCAAGAGTTTCCATATTCAATCTAAATGGAATAGAATCCATTTGGTGGGAACGCTTCAAGCAAGTAAAGAAGATCAGTGAAAGGAAACTGAAGTGGAAGCAGTTCAAGAAGTATTTATGGCAGAAATACCTCTCTGACAGGTATTATGATGACAAGATTAAGGAGTTCCATGAGATGAGATTGGGAAAATAGACCATGGATGAATATGCAAATAATTTTTTTTAATTGTTGAGGTATGTCTGGTACATCAAAGATGAAAAAGTGAAGATCTAGCAGTTTCTGAGGGGATTGCCTCAAGCCTATAAAGATAGAATTGAGTTTTATGAACCTAGGACACTTGAAGAAGCAATAAGGAAGGCTAAGTATTGCTATGAACAAATAAAAGGTAACCTGATTACCATAAGGCATGGAAGGACAAGAAGAATGAGAAGTTTGACCAAAGAAGGAAAGGTTTCAAACCTTCTAGATTCAAGAATCAGCAAAAGCAGCCATCTCAAGCTGTGAGTAATCCAGTTGGAGTGACAGGTGGAAATCCTAAAGACCCAAATCAGAATAAAGGTCTAGTCAAATGTTGGAAATGTGAAGGACCTCACTTGCGTAGATATTGTCCACTTGAGAATGTAAGTGCAAGACTAGCTTATAACATTCAGGAAGCAGAAACCATGAGTCAAGTAGCAAGGGCAGTCCCTAGAATTTATGCAGCCCTGGAGGACTACTAGGTAGACCATCAATCAACTGTGGTTGAAGTTGCAGATAATATTGTTGAACAATCTATTTCTATTTTGATTGACCCTAGTTCTACTCACAGTTATATCACCCCTAGAGTAGTGGAGATTTGTGCTTTTAAGAAGGTAAAGCATAGCAAATCTTGGTTTGTTCATCTAGCCACTGGGACTAAGAGAAAGGTCAGTGAACTGGTAGAGAAATGTCTATTGGTCATGAATGGATTGATCACTTGTGTAGATATAAATGTTCTACCGCTTGGTTACTATGATGTTCTCAATGGAATGGGTTGGTTAGAGGCTCACAGAGTGAAGCTTGACTGTTATAATAAGACTTTTGAATGCATGGATGAAGAAGGAAACCCAGTAGTGGTGAAAGGTATTCCAAGGGTAATTTCAGTAAGATAGGTTTCAACAATGCAGTTGAAGAGGTTCTATAGGAAAGGTTTCCAGTTGTATGGAACTCATATTCTGGAATCAACAGGAGATGAATCTCCTAGGTTGGAGGACTATCAGATGTTATAGGAATTCAGGGATGTGTTTTCTAATGAGATTCCAGAACTTCCTCCAAAGAGGGACATTCATTTCACCATTGAGCTTGTGCCAGGAGCAGCACCAGTGTCCAAGACACCTTAGAGGATGAGTACACTGAAGATGCTAGAGTTGAAAATGAAACTGCAAGAGTTGTTGGAAAAGAAGTATATCCAACCGAGTGTGTCTCTTTGGGGAGCACTGGTTCAGTTTGTGAAGAAGAAAGATGGTACACTTAGGTTATGTATTGATTACAGATAGTTGAAAAAGGTTACTGTGAAGAATAAATATCCATTTCCTAGGATTGATGACCTCTTTGATCAAATAAGAGGAGCAAAGTTGTTTTCCAAGATTGACTTGAGGTTTTGGTTACCATCAGGTGAGGATCAAGGATGAAGACATTCATAAGATAGACTTTAGAACAAGGTATGGACATTATATGTTTGTAGTGGTACCATTTGGTCTCAGAAATGCATCAGCTACATTTATGTGCCTTATGAGCAATGTCTTTAGCAAGTATTTGGACAATTCTGTTCTTACTTTCCTTGATGACATTCTTGTTTATTCTAAGAATGAGGAAGAACATGAAGAGCATTTGAGATTGACATTGCAAATGCTCAGGGAACATCACCTGTATGCAAAAATAAGCAAGTGTGACTTCTACAGAGATAGAATTCAGTATTTGGGTCACATTATCTCAAGAGAGGGTATATCAGTAGACCCTGAGAATATTGAAGACATTATGAATTGGCCTACTCCAAGAAATGTGATGGATGTAATATTTTTTATGGGACTTGCAAGATACTATAGGAGACTCATTGAAGGATTTTCCATGGTTGCACATGCCATCACTTCTTTGCAAAAGAAGGGGATGAAGTTCAAATCAACTTCGAAGTGTGAAGAGAGCTTCTAGCAATTGAAGAATCTTCTCACCAATGCACCAGTATTGAAAGTTGCAAACCCAGAGAAAGATTTTGTGGTATGTACCGATGCATGTAGACAAGAGCTTGGAGGAGTCCTTATGTAGGACAACCACCTGATATGTTATGAATCAAGAAAGCTAAAGGAGCATGAGAAGAACTATGCCACTCATGATTTAGAGCTTGCAGCCATAGTACATGCTCTCAAGATGTGGAGGCATTACTTGGTGGGTAGAAGATTTGAGCTCAGAATAGACCATTGTGGTCTGAAGTATTTGCTTGATCAGCCTACTCTGAATGCTGGGCAAGCAAGATGGCTAGAATTTTTATGTGAGTTTGATTTCGAAATTGAGCACATAAAGGGAAAATAAAACAAGGTAGAGGATGAACTCAGCAGGAAGGTAAAGGAAATGCATGTCGCATCTCTTAGTATTTTCCAATCATATTTGAGGAAGGCAATTGTTAATCATGTTTCCAGGGATGGATTGTATGAGGAAGTAAAAGACAAATTGCAATAGCAAAGTCTTGGGAAGAAGTATGAGGGATATAAATTGGAAGAAGATGGACTTCTTACTTATAAAGGAAAAAATTATATTCCCAATGTAGCAGGTTTGAGGAGAGTTGTTATGGATGAAAACCATCAAGCTCTGTATTCTGGTCACCTAGGATATCAGAAGACAATTGCTGCAGCTAGAAAGCAGTACTTTTGGCCAAGAATGAAAAAGGAAATGGCTGAATACATTTCAAGGTGCATGAAATGTCAATAGTTAAAAGTTGGGCATCAACACACAGCAGGATTGTTGCATCGTTTGCCAGTTCCAGAATGGAAATGGAAATTTATTTCCATTGATTTTATTATAGGATTGCCGATGACTTGGAGACAGCATGATTCCATCATGGTTGTGGTAGAAAAGTTGACAAAAGCAACACATTTTATACGGGTGAAGTCCACGGACAAGACTGATGACATGAAGGAGATTTTCAAATTGCATGGATTGCCGAAGGCAATAGTTTCTGACAGAGATGTCCAATTCACTTCAAATTTTTGGAAAGGATTGTTTGCAGATTTGGGTACAAAGATAAACTTCAGCACTTCCTACCATCCTTAGACAGATGGGCATACATAAAGAGTTAATCAGGTGGTTGGAGATATGCTTTGCATGCTTGTGATGGACAAATCAACCAAGCAAGAAGATTACTTACACTTGGTAGAGTTTATTTACAACAATGGACAGCAGGCATCCTTGGGGATGAGTTTGTATGAAGCTTTGTATGGAAGAAGGTGTAGGACACCAATGACTTGGGATAACCCAGTGAATAGAGTTGTGCTTGGACAAGAATTGCTCAAGGAAATGGAGCAAGAGGTTGTAATGATTAGGCAAAATATGAAAGAAACATAGGATATACAGAAAAGCTATGGAGATAGGAATATGATGAATAGAGAGTCCAGTGTTGGGGATCATGTTTACCTTAGAGTGAAAGCAAATAAAAGTTCCTTGAATATTGGAAGTTGTGCCATGCTGTCACCTAGATACTGTGGGCTGTTTGAAGTGCTTGAAAGAATAGGGCCTATTGCATTTAGACTTGCATTGCCTACTAGTACTAGAGCTCATAATGTTTTTCATGTTTATTTACTTAAGAAATATGTACATGATCCTAACCATGTGATAAAATGGGATGTGATTCAGGTGGAACCCAAGGGAGAGTTCCAAATTGAGCCAATATGCATCCTCAACTAGAAGGTCACAATGCTTCGAAATTGAGCCATAGGGCAGGTAAAGGTGCAATGCGATCACTACGGACCTGAAGAGGCTACGTGGGAGTTGGAGGATGCCATGCGATTAGCACATCCATTTTTTTTTCAATTCTCTGGAACACTGAGGTGGTACCAGTGTAGCATTTTGTTCAAATTTTTTAAAGCACTAAGGATAGTGCTATTGAAGGGGGAGGGGAATGTAACACCCAAGTTTTGACCATGTTTGCATTAAATATACATGATACATATACTGTAAATAATCATGGTGAGGATCTAAAGGCAAAATCCACACCATCGATTTGGTTATGTTATGTTTCATATTGGAATGGTCACCGGTGGTATATCGGGACATACGAGATATATTAAATTGTGACATCATGTAAATGTGCATTTTAATTAAACAACCCAACCAGCTATGTTCACTACAACTAAATTGAGAAGGGGCATGATTCCAAAGGATAAGGAAGAAGAATGTTTAACATTGAGTCATGGGGGAAGAGCCATGTGTCACCACTCTCTTTTGTTCACCACCACCTTAGTTATTCCGTTGTTAGTTGGGGCAATGCTTTGTTGGAAGAATGAATACTACACTCACACTCTCTTCATGATGCATCTTTTGGCCTGTCCACTATCCCGATCGTCGTTGTTCACTCACCTTCACACAGACTGAGTTAAAAGAATCCAGAACTTGTTATTGGGGGGTTCATTTCTCCTCTTGCTCAATGATTATTGGCCTGTGAGCATGTCGTTTTCCTCTTCCTCACGGATTTGATGGTTTGCGGATCGATTCTTTCCACTGTTCACACAGAGTTTTGCATATTTTTCCACCAGTGATAAGACTACATAATCTTCTATTATTCCATCAAGGAATCATGGTCGTGATGGCATTCACAGTTATGTGTTTTGGTTGTGTATTTTCCTCCTCATGCATAGATTGAGAATCGGTTCCTTCCCCATTGATGTCTGTGCAATTTATCCAGCTATTGCATTCAGGATCAAGTGCTGTGGCTTCATAGTTGTTTGTGGGATGATGTTTGCTCATGATTGACTGGTTGTGTTTTTCTCCTGTAAAAGCTTGAATAGCTATTTGGCTGCTTACATGCAGTGGTTTTGTCCTCGGACTGCATTGGAGTGGTGAATGAGGGCTTGGGGTGCTTGATAAATTGAGTGGGTTGAGAACCACATAGATAGAGCTACTAAGTTGGCTTTCTTCTCCACAACCCCTGAATAGCACTAGAAGGGAGGTCAGGGTCTGAGGGACCGCGTTGCAGAGAAGAGACTGATTTCCTTGTGTTGGGTGTGTGTGGGTGTTCTAGAAGTCAAGCTGGTTCTAGTGTTGGTTTCTGTATCTCTTCAATGAGCTCACCAGCTTAGCATTTAGCCTTTCCCAGCTCCTGGATGTCTTGATAAACACAACTTTGTTAGCTTGGCTGATCTGTTGTTCGCCTGATAAACCCAACTGTGTTGGCTGGGCTGAACTTTGTACCCGTGTGGTGTTGTTATGCTTTGCTATGTGTAATCCTGTTAGTTCATTATTCCTTGGTGAATATTTCCTGGCTCAGTGGTGGTAGCATTGCTGAGAGATTAAGGAGCACACGGGCCTATGGTTGGGTGGAACATTGTAGCGATGTAGCTGGTTGTGGGACAAATTATTATTAAGATAATTATTCTCACCTGACTTGTGTCTGCAATCATATTTACCATTGATGAACGATGATATACATGTTAAATGTTGATCTGTATATGTAGGAGTGTTGATTGATATGTTTTGCTTATGTTATGTATACGAATGGTTATGCTTCGTAATATGTTCTTATGTTTTAAGTATCATGCTTCAGCAGTATATGTATATATGTCCATCTTCATGGGGCTAGATTCCTAGATGATATGATGTATAGTAGCATCCTCTTCACCATTCAGAGGGTCGAGGATGTTACAGAGTTAGTTTTAGATAAATCCTTACCTCTAGAGTGATCAGAACTTCTTTTGGTTTTCTTGGAGTGTACTATGAGAGCTTGATCTTCACTTCCCATCTTTTCTTCTTGATCTGCTATCTAAGCTTCTTCTTAAGAGCATTCTTTCCATCATCTATTGAACTTGACTAACTTCTTTCTAGCACATATCCCTTGAGTAAATGAGTCCCATGATCTAGGAAGACCATTCAAGGTGGTCATCACAACCTCTGCATTCTCTACTTCTTCATCTACTACTTCCAGTTGCTCCTTGATCTGAGAGACCCTTGTAAAGTAAGACTAGATGGTCTCAGCATTCTGTATCTTTACATTCTTTAGTTGGTTTCTCAGAGTCATCTTCCGACTTATGTTCTTCCCTGCAAACAATTTAGTTAGGGCATCAAACATAGCTTTAGCTGTCTTTAGGGAGGACACTTGTGGTATGAGGTGATCCTTGATTGAATCAGCAATGATCCTCTTTTCCATAACCAACTTCTTCGTATGTAAGGCCTTACCCTCATCTCCCTTTGGAACTGGAACCTCCTCTTTAATATAGGAGTCCAACTCATTTTCTTCCAGGACTAGAGAGATCCTATACTTCCAAGCTTGGAAGTTATCATCTCCCTCAATATTTTCATCAAGCTTGGTATGATGAGACATCTTAACTCAAAAACTCAAATGGAATTACAAAATATTTAGATCTTACTAGGTTAATATGTGGGATTTGGATTTGGAGCTAAAATCCTGTAATGCTTATTCAGGACCAGATTAGGGTTTTTCTTTTATGAAGTTTTGTCCAACCAAATGCTTTGAATTTGATCCCTAGCTTCAATTTTGGGGAGGAGATCAATCTCGGCCTGGGCTCACTAAAAAATTCCACTTCTGTGGAAATCCCTAATTTCCAGTAGTAGTATTTGGTCCAAAACTGAAAAACCTTAGAATTGGATTATGGTTCGACAGAAAGATGTGCCCTAGGGAGGAGAGTTATTCCAACCTTCTTTTTCTGAAAATCTATGGAGAGATATACACAAAGTATGAAGCCCTAGTTCCCATGGCTACACCATGTCTTCTTCTTATCTTAGCTCTGATACCATGTTAGTTTTTATCATTCAAGCTAGCATTATGTTAGGATATTTAACTGAGAGAATAACAAGTACAACAATCAAACACAAGAGACAATGAACATAGTTTTTTTCCTTGGGGAAACCATAAATGGAGAAAACCCTGCAACTTCCTCAGAGATAGAATCAACACCAAAAGTAAAACCCAAAACAGTAAGATGATCTCCTGACAGCAGTAACCTCTTTCTTCCTTGCCCCAGCGTTGCCTTCTTCCTAAGCTATGTGCTAAAACTGAGTGTGAGTGAGTGTGTGCTAAATAGAGAGGCTATCTCTCTATTTATACTAATTCCTGACATGAATAAACCCTACTAGGGCCGACTTCACTATGTGAGTCTAATAACCCTAGTGCCCCGGAACTGTAGGGACTGTAACCCTTAGACAATAGGAGGGTTAGCCACAATGACTTGACGTGACTTGTTTACATTATAGATCCTCCCGATCGAAACACCAGGGCATTACATAACTCAATTACATTATAGACATATCCTAGAATAAACATCGGGGTACAATACATAAGAAATACAAGTGAATACATTCCAAAGTTACATATTCATCAATAGGGTTTTCCCCATTTCGTCGATTTATTAAGCAATCATTTTTTTGCATTTATATTGTATGGGTGACCTTTGGTCTTAGTTTCCAAGGCCTAGGTTTTCCAACTTACGAATATTAATTAAGATTCCCTTGAACAAATTATTCTATTTGTCTTTTCTTATCTTAGAAGGTCATTACCACTTCATTAGTTCATGGGGGACACACCTGGGGGGCACCTAACACTCAATGTCTCTCTCTACATGAGTTTAGGAGCTCCAAAGACCAATCCCTATAATTTAAGAACCCACTTTGAGTGCTACCAAAACTCTTCAGTAGTTTACACTAGTAGGTATTTATTTATATTCAGTTATGCTCTGATTCCCATCAGTTAGATCACTCTTATTCATCGTAATGCCACTTTAGATGATTTGAGAAAAGTAGGGCGTATTTTCTCACCTAACTCAGTAAATTAGCTGGCTATGAACTGATTCAATGATCCAAAGTATTATTAGTGATCTTTGGTGGTGGTTTTCACACAGTAGTTAAATTTGGAGCCAGTCCAGGTTCATAGATTTGAATCCTACCTTAGGTATTCGAATTTTCCTATTTTTATTACCATTGTTTTACATATTTTATATTTATTAATGGATGTAGTATAATTATTCTAATTATTGGTCTCATGTTTGTTTTATTTTCCAAAATTATTTAGTGGAGGGACGATGCACAATCATGGACTCCTTTAAAGGCACTTTAGATGCCACATAACATGGAAAAAACATGGAACCTCTCACTTTAGGTGACAATTAGAGGTACTTCCCTAGTGAATTTGAAGATGAAGTAAAAAGACAAAAGTTATTTAATTGAGAAGGCTTTCATATTATATAACTTTTATGTATATAAAATTTCGTGTAAATTATTATAAAATTAGTTTCTCTTAAATTGGGTTTTCAAATTTCCAGCACATCATAACATATATTCTTGTGCGGGTGCTTCACTATATGATGTAAATGATGTCATTTTTGGATAAACTCTTGCAAACATATAAATGACATATGGTAGTAGTGCAAGACTATTTTTCAAATAGTTTTATGAATTATTTTTTTTATTATTAATTATTGAAGTCTGGAAACCTTGAAAGGAAAACGTTTTGTGTGGGTGCAATAGTTTATGGGAAAAACTTAATCAAATTCTTGATTTTTATATATAAGATTGTAGACCTCGCTCTCTTCTAGTGCACCATATATTTTTCTTGTGAAATGGTGAAGGAAATAAAAAGTTATATAAAAAACAATTGAAACTGAGCATATTCATACAGTTCTGAAATATAGACAATAGCCTTGGTTTATTTGTATTAGCCAATAGGTTCGATAGTCCGAAGCTATTTGGAAACAATATGCCAAGCTTTGTTCTTGCTCAAAATTGAAATTTTAGAAAATCCATATGCATTATAACACATATGTGTTATATACGTTATAACGCATATGCATTTTATATTTCATATGTTTTTTTAGTGTTATGTGGAAGCAAGAGGCCCGTATCTTTTCTCCGTTGTTTTTATTTTTTCATGAGGTCCATTGTGTCCATATAAGTGTTTTAGGAGTTGACCAAATAATCTCATCATTGCAGCCAGACATGCATAGAGTATTTACCAATTCATGTATTCCTTTGACAAATTTTTCGTGAATACCTTTCAGGAAGTTTTAGCATAGTTACAGGTGACTAAAGCAAGTGAAATCCCCTAACAAAATTATATTGTTACTTTTAATTTGGAAAGAATCCATTCCTCAATTCCTAAATATCCAAACATCTACCTTTTAGATTTAGTCATAATACCCCCCCAATCTGCACAGGTTAACTTTTGATGGGATACTGCACCACCAACAATATCAAATATTATATAGCATAGAAAGATCCATCTCCCCGCCCACAAAAAAACTATGGGGAAATGAGGATAATTATATTGAAATGAATTTAACTGTATGTATATCTGCTTGATTTCAAATGGACCAGTTGAACTATGGTGAATTGACAGTTTTATTGCATCCAATTTTCCATTGCGGTAGCAAGTCGACACCTGGATTTCGTATGTCTTTACCATGTTTTGTGTTACATGATACGATGTGGTGATAATTAATAGTGGAATTCATTCTCTTAGGGATGAGATTTGGGATGCACTCGGATTTGAGACAAATGACAAGGAGTCTCATGTGTGCATATTGAAGAAAGCCCTATACGGTTTGAAACAGGCACCCAGGACATGGTACAAAAGAATTGACAGCTTTCTATCCTGTTTGGGATTTACCAAGAGTAAAGCAGATTCCAACCTTTACTATAAGGTCGAAAATGGCAACCCACTGATGCTTCTACTATATGTAGATGATATATTTATCATAGGTATGGATGGGTTGATTGCTGATATGAAGAGAAAGCTTGCTGCCAAGTTTGAAATGAAGGACTTGGGTATGATGCATTATTTTCTAAGTATGGAGGTGTGGTAGAGTGTAGATGGAATCTTCCTTGGACAAGGGAAGTATGTGGTAGAGATCATGGAGATGTTTGGGATGATGGAATACAAGGCTATGGCCACACCTATGGCATCGAACCTAAAGCTATTGAGCGATGCTTCATCAGAGTCGTTTAATGCTACAATGTATCATCAAATGATTGGGTCCCTTATGTACCTGACGAACACGAGACCAGACATTTTCTTTGTTGTGAACACCTTGAGCCAGTTCTTGATAGATCCGAGAAATGTTCACTTGATTGCTGCAAAGCATATTCTGAGGTACCTAAGGGGTATAGTTGATTATGGGCTCAAGTACGATGAGAACCAGAAGAGTAACCTGGAGGGTTATGCTGATTCAAATTGGGTAGGTAGTGCCATCGATAGGAAAAAAACTTTAGGGTGTTGCTTCAATATGGGATCAAGTGTGATCTCCTGGTTTAGTAGGAAGAAATCTTATGTGGCACTAAGTACAACTAAAGAATATTATGTCATAGCTTGTTTAGCTAGTTGTGAGGCAGTATGGCTAAGGAAGCTACTGTCTGATTTATTTGACCTCCAGTTAGATGCTACTTGTATACATTGTGACAACCAGAGTTATGTGAAGTTGTCAGAGAATCCAGTGTTCCATGACAAGTCGAAGCATATAGAGATCAAGTATCACTATATCAGGGATATGGTGCAGAGGGGAGCAATGAAGCTCCAGTATGTTGTGATAGACAATCAGATAGCCGATGTATTGACGAAGCCATTGGCCAGAGTGAATTTTGAGTACTTCAAGGAGAAGCTCTCCAGATCGAGGTCCCTTCCAAGGTGAAATGATGAGTCTGAAGGCCATTCTCACAAGCAAGTCAGATGTGAGGGCTGATCCATTCTATCATGGTGAGAGGATTTGGTTCCTTCCATGTTAGATATGAGTGCTAAATGCCATTCTGGGAATGGAGGTACCTGGTCAGTTACCAAAAACACTTAGTCTGGGATTGAAAGAGCCATTATTACTAGCAGGTCAGATGTAAGGGTTGAGCCATTCTATCATGGCTAAAGGATTAGGTTCCTCCCATGTCAGATGTGAGTTCTGGCCATTTTGACGAGTAGGTTAGATGTAAGGGCTACTGCCATTCTCTAGGAGGATGGAGACTGCGGGCCATTCTAACGAGGGTGTAGGATTTGGTTCCTACTAGGTCATATGTCAGTGCATGCCTTTCTGAGGAGTAGGTCAGATGTGAGTGCTGGCCATTATGACAAGTAGGTTAGATGTAAGGGCTACTGCCATTATCTGGGAGGATGGAGGAACCTGGTATGTTACAAAGTAGCTCAGTCTAGGACTAGCGACCATTCTGATGAGGGTGTAGGATTTAGTTCCTACTAGGTCAGATATGAGTGCATGCCTTTCTGATGAGTAGGTCAGATATAACTGTTGAACCCTTTTCACAGATGATAGTGATGTCCTATCATGGTGGTGAATATGAGTGTTGGGCCTTTTTGGTGTGATTGTAGGCTCCTACATGATCAGATCTGAGTGCTGGGTGTGCTTTTCTGATGAGTAGGTCAGATGTAAGTGCTGGGCATGCCATTCTGATGAGTAGCTTAGATATAATAACTGAAGAAAACCTGCATGATTGTTAGGCCTACAACAACCATGAAAGATGGATAGCTCTGTATAACTTCCTATGATGAGAAGAATCATGAGATAGCACATATGATGATGACCAGAGGAGATCCAGATTGAGCTATGATCCATATCTAGTTATGATGACTTTGAGAGATCCAGATCCAGTTATGATGACTCTGACAGATCCAAATCGAGTGATGATCCAGATCCAATGATGATGTCCAGTGATGATCTAGACTGAGTGATGATCCAAATCCAGTGATGATGTCCAGTGATCATGATCCATATCGAGTGATGATCTAGATCCAGAAAAGAAGACCAGTGATGAAAATTGTGTCAAGAGAATACCTTCCTAGTTAAGAGGAAGTGTTGTTGTAATTGTAACTTCAGAATGTATTCACTTGTATTTCCTATCTATTGTAACCTGATGTTTATTCTATGATGCTATTATGTCATGTCATGCCCTGATGTTCCGATCAGGAAGATCTATAATGTAAACAAGTCATGTCAACTCATTGTGGGTAACCCTCCTATTGTCTAAGGGTTAAAGTCCTCGCAGTTTTGGGGCACTAGGGTTATTAGACTCTCCTAGAGAGGTCGGCCCTAGTAGGGTTTTAGTCATGCCAGGATTAACATAAATAGAGAGATGGACTCTTTATTTAGTACACAACACATACAGACTTAAGTGTAGTGCATAGCTGAGGAAGGAGAGGACACTAGGGCTCGATAAGAAGAAGGTTACTACTGTTGGGAGAGCATCTTACTGTTTTGTGTTTTTACCTTTTGTGTTGATTCTATCTCTGAGGAAGTTGTGGGGTTTTCTCCATTTATGGTTTCCCCGAGGTAAAACACTATGTTCATTGTCTCTTGTGTTTGATTATTGTACTTTTTGTTCTCTCAGTTAAAGATCCTAACATAATGCTAGCTTGAATGTTGAAAAACTAACACTAGAAAGGTCATGTGTGGTGTCTTGATACATTATCCTTTCCTATGAATCCCTTGAAGCTTCCTTTAGTGTCTATGACCTCGGTTTTACTATCGCTCAACCATGTTAAAGGTCTCTAGACCCATCATTAGTGATTAAAACAACCTAATGCTATCAATGCCCACAGAGAAAGCTAAGAATGGCCTCAAGAGGTAACATATGGTGGTTTAAGGTGTTATTGGTGGTCCTAGATGCCTAGAAGCTTTAGTTAGGTCCTAAAGTAGAGGTTCATCCCTTGACAATGTCTAAGACCCAAGGTCCCTCCCTCCAACTTATATTTACTCCCCTCCCACCAATCCCTTCCCTTTATATTTGTTCTCCCTCCATCCCCCCCTAATATATCTCCCATACCCATCCCTCCCTTCCCCTTATATTTCTACTCCCTTCATCTCCCCATTTATGTCCCCTACCCATCCCTCCCTCTCATGATTCCCTCTACACCATCCTCTCCCTCCTTTGAATCCCCTCCTATTAACCAATGTAATGTTGCGCCATAAGCCACCCCATAGACCATTTGGATGGAATATTGGGAGTCTAAATGCTATTATAATGGGATAAGGGTGCCATTATGTTATAGCATATTTCACCACTCTAGGTGAATCACACTTTGTATGGCCTTCCCCTGTCCCGCTGCAGACTCTTTAGACCCCATGGACCACCTTTTATCCTTTGATGTTACCTTGATCATCCCTAAAAACTATATAAAGAATGATATACGTGGATTTTAACTCGATAACCACGTACATACACGGATATATCCCCGATAACTCCGTACATCAGGATGTGTGCATAATCCAAATCCTTTTTGGAGTTTACCTTGACTTGGATCCGACTCATTCGACTCCTGGCCTTCCATATGCCTTGAGATCGCTTGGATTCGACCCTTCAGTATCCCTTGTGAAGCTGTATAAGGAACCCCTTTGTACATTGAAGGCATACATAGAGAGAGAATTGAAGCAAGGAAACTATAGTCCATTGTTTCCAGGATTTATACTTGAGTCTGCATCTCTTTGTTCCTTGGAGCAGAGTTGTGTTCTTCCCAAGCTTGCCTTGTACTAGTAATCTTGCTATCGAGAGATGGAGGATTGAGGTGGTGGAGGCCCAAGTGGGGGATTTAGTTTCTCCGGTTCGTAGACATGCCGTCAGAGGTTGTATCTATCTTGTAATCTCTGATTTATATTAATAGAAACATATTTCCTATCCAATGATGTGTATTTTATTGAATGGTGTATCCATTGGAATATGTCAAATGCTTTTACATTATTGATGATATATATGCTCGAATATATCTAACACCATGATATAGTATGCTTGTATTTTTTACTTGTTGTTGAGGTAGTATTATATCAATTCAAGATGAAGGTTGGAAAGCTCAAAGGGGATCTACTTCAATAGTCCGGAATAAGGTGCGAGGTCTGATCCTTTAGTGTTAGACATTTTATTTCTATTGCATATTGGGAAGGATGGATTTCTAGAGTCAAGTCTGTCTGATGTGGTACCCCAAGCAATAGGAATTTCTCTCCATAACACATTATTCTTTTTACTCTCGTACCAAATTAGTTAAGAAAAAACACATATGCGATATGGATCGCATATGCACTATATCACATATGCGATATAGTGCATGTGCAATATGAATAATCTATAATGCATATGCATTATAACGCATATGAATGTTTTAAAAATTTTAAAACTCGACGAGAGTAAGGTTTGGCACTATGTTTAGAATTAGCTTCGGGCTACTTAACCTATTGGATAGGACAAAAAAATAGGACTATTTCCTGTCTTTTAGAATTCTATCAATATGCTCAGTTACATTATTGTGTTTTACTTTGACAAACAAAGTACTTTTTTATGAAAATTTTGAATATTGTAGACTACGATCTGATGATTCTGAATATGTAATTTTTTCCTTCAAATGTATGTTTTAATTATTTATTATTATTTTTCTAAATGACACATGTTAGTTTTTGAAAATAGATACATCGATTGTTTTTTATATAACTTTTGACTTCTTTCACCATTTTCCAAGAAAACTATATGGTGCACTAGAAGAGAGAGAGCTCTACAATACTATATATAGAAATGAAGGATTTCATTAATTTTTTCCTCTAAAGGCTTACACCCACACATAACATTTGCATTTCAATATTTTATGAATTCAATAATTAATAAGAAAAATGAAACAATATGAATATATAGTGTTGTACTAGGCCCATATGTCCTTTACATGTCCTCAATATTTTACACAAAATTGAAATCATTTACCTCATATATTTTTGCACCCATACAAACATATATGTTATGATGTGATGGAATTTTGAAAACCCAATTTCACGAAAACTAATTTCAAACTCATTTACACACATTGTTTCTGCAAAAATATTATATATTACTGTTGATGTATTTATAACTTCAGAATGTATTCATCTATGTATCTTATGTCTTGTAACTCGATGTTTATTCCAGGATGTATCTATTATGTAATTAAGTCATGTTGTCATGCCCCGATGTTCCGATTGGGAGGATATATTATATAAACAAGTCATGTCAAGTCATTGTGGGTAACCATCCGATTGTCTAAGGGTTAAAGTCATCGTAGTTCTGGGGCACTAGGGTTATTAGACTCTCCTAGTAGAGGTCGGCCCTAGTAGGGTTTTAGTCATGCCGATGTTAGTATAAATAGAGAGTTGGAGTCTCTATTTTATACACAACTCATACACACTCAAGTGTAGTACATAGTTGAGGAAGGAGAAGACACTGGGGATAGATAAGAAGAAGGTTACTGTTGTCAGGAGATTACTTACTCTATTGGGATTTTCTATTTTGGTGCTGATTCTATCTCTGAGGAAGTTGCAGGGTATTCTCCTTTTATGGTTTTCTTGAGAAAAAACAATCTATTCATTGTCTCTTGTGTTTGATTGTTGTGCTTGTTATTCTCTCAATTAAAGATCCTAATAATGCCATCTTAATGTTGAAAAACGAACATGGAATCAAAGCTAACCTAAGAAGAAGACACTCTGCAGCTGCGGGAACTAGGGATTCCTAGTTGGTGGATATTCCTACATATATTTTCAGCAAAATTAAGGTAGAATAACTCTCCTCCCTAGGGCACATCTTTTTGTCGAAGCAGAATCCAATTCTGAGGTTTTTCAGTTTTGTACGCGACACTGCTGCCGAAAATTAGTGTTTTTCATAGAAGAGGAATTTTTCAGTGAGCCCAGGCATGGATTGATCTCCTCCCCAAAATCAATGTTAGGGATAAATTTCAAGAAATTTGGGTTGACAAAACTCTGAAAAAGAAAAACCCTAATTTGCTCCTAATCCAGTACTGTAGGATTTCAACTCCAAATCCATATCTGACATCTTGACCTAGTAAGATCTAAATCTTTTGTATTTCCATTTGAGGTTCTTAGTTAAGATGTCTCATCATACCAAGCTTGATGAAAATCTTGAGTGAGATGATAACATCTGATCCTGGAAGTATAGGATCTCCCTGGTCCTGGAATAATATGAGTTGGACTCCTACATCAATGAGGAGGTTCTAGTCCCAGAGGGAGATGAGGCTAAGGCCTTGGATAAGCAGAAGTTGGTTATGGAAAAGAGGATCATTGCTGATTCTATCAAGGATCACCTTATCCCATAGGTGTCCTCTCTCAAGACACCTAAAGCTATGTTTGATGCCCTAACCAAATTGTTTGAAGGGAAGAACATAAAGCAGAAGATGACCTTGAGGAACCAACTAAAGAATGTGAAAATTTGGAATGCAGAGACCATCTAGTCTTAGTTCACAAGGGTTTCTTAGATCAAGGAACAATTAGAAGCAGTAGATGAAGAAGTGGAGAATGCAGAAATTGTGATGAGCAGCTTGAATGGTCTCCCTAGGACATGGGACTCTCTAATTCAAGGGATCTATGCTAGAAAGAAGTTAGTCAAGTTCAACAGACTGTGGGAAGAATGTTTTCACGAAGAAGCTCGAATAGAAAATCGAGAAGAGAAGATGGGAAGTGAAGATCAAGCAGTCATAGTACAATTCAAGAAACCTAGATCCAGCCATCATAGAAGTAAGTACTCTCATCACAGGAATAAATCTAGAAAGCATAGACATAGATCTAAGTTAATTTGTTATACATCTTGTTGGAGCAGGGTCCCGCAGCTACAGAAGAAGCTGCTAGTTTTGGCGGAAAGATATAAGTTTTGGCGGAGAAAGGACAAGGCAGAGCTACGACGCCGTAGCACGTTTCCAGCTGGAGAGCAGAGCCGAAAACCACGACTTTTGGGATAGAAAATTCAAGAAGGAAACGGTACCTGAGCGACTGAGAAAAGAAAGCTCAACCACTGCATTGAAGGCAGCGGCGGAAGACAGGAGGGCTCAGCGACCCTCATAAAGAAGAAGGAGCAACGAGGCTCAAGCATTGAAGGCGAAGGACAGAAAGCAGAGAAGTGGTGCATAGTACCCATGGTCAGTGTCGGGAAGCATGGAAGAATGCAGAGAGTTGTGGTGTGACGGGAAGCGGCTACCTCAAGGACAGAGAGGACCGACTGTCACTAATTAGGGTATGGGTTTACTGTTGGGACAGGCCCACAGTGTTGTAATGGCGAGACCTTCGGGCCGCCTATAAAAGCTTGCATTTTTGTATTGTAAAGGGTTAGCTAATCAGTCAGTTAGCCATTTGGTTGGTTCGTAGGATGAGTCATTAGTTGGTCAGTAGAGTATTTTTCAGTAGACTCAGGAGTCAGTCAAACAGACTGTGTTGTAACGATCCAGACACCTAGCTTGTCTGTGAGTCATTTGAGTCTGTATGTAACCATCCACAGAGAGGAAAGAGAGGGAAGGAGCTATTGAAAGAAAGGAAATATAGAGATAGAAATAGACCAGAGATCTAGGCGAGATCTCGCGCTGCATATGCAGTGCAACAGACTGTGCTAACTTCCCTCAAGATATATAATAGAAGCACAGTTTGGTGGACGTAACTCCCATCCTAGGGGTGAACCACGTTAAATCTGCATGTTATGTGTTTTATGAATGTGATTGTATTTGCTTATTGTTACTGGTTATTATGCATAATGATGTTAGTTGTAGTAAGTGAATGTATGTATTACTCAGCTCATGATAATGCAAGAAGACAGAGATAAGTTGAAGTATTTTAGTAAGTAGTTTAAAGACTCCTTTACGTCTGTTTCTAATGACCGTTTACTCGTAATATAACTTCTGATAAGTAGAGTTTCGCACCGTGACATATTCAACGCTAAGAGTGCAAATTCATAGTGGTAGGATATCGCAGAGAGGCGGTATCGCACCGGCAGAGGAGCTGCGGTGCGCGAAACTGCGAGCTGAGGGCTTAGCGCTGAGGAGAGGTTGAGTGTCCCGTGGTGCGCAAAGATGCGATACGGTTGGAGATATTGTGGGTAAGTGGAAGTTGCGCAGCGTGGGTAAGAATCGCACGACGAAAAGGGCTGCGAGTAGAAGGGGATGTGCGATGCGCAGCCATAGCTGACCTTGTGACTCATAAGCATAAGAGAAGAAAAGTAGGATGCGTAGAACATGGTCCAAGACATTTGAGTCTTAGCCAACCCATTAGATTCACTTCGGGTGAGACTTCAGATCGCTTCGCGGTCTGTCGCCGAAAGGGCCAGTGAGTTGGGGGTGTTGTTGATTGAGTATAGTAAACCCGGGTCTGCCCATGCAATCAACAAATGGTTCCGTTGCCGGTTTAAATGACTGGGAGTCAATGTTCTATTGGCATCCTACTAGAGAAGAGTTCCACCAGTGGCTGGATTCAGAATTAAGGGAGTTCGCCAAGAAAGAGAATAGGAGTCTGAGACTAAGCACAGAATCCTGGCTAGAAAAGCATATCGCTTCAGACATACACGCTATATTTTTTGCAACCTATGGAAACGATCTTTTCGACTGGTTATCCAAGTTGACACATAGGAACACATTCAAGAAGAAAAGAAACATTGTCTGGACACCGGAGCTGATTCAGACTGCAGAACCTCGATAATCCGATTACGAGAGCAGTGGACTTCTGGCTGACAAGTGTGCTAGAAGGCTTTGTTACAGAATTTGCAGTTGACCAGAGAAAGAGCTTCAGTGCAGCTGAATGATACTTCTTCAGAGGATACCGTGGTAAGTACCTAAGATCTCTAAACCTGTCCCTTAAGATGCTGTTATATGAAAAAGGAACAATGGATCTAGTCTCAGATGAATAAGTAAAGATAGTAATGTCACAAGAGTTTTAAAGTGATTTTGATGACATTGGATGAACACGTAGTGGAAAGAAGTATAAAGTAGATTTTAGTTCTCCTGTATTTTAAGACAGATCAGACAGTATTAGACAACAGAGCCCTAGCACCACAGAAGAACCACAGGGGGGTATCCCTTACCATCCTTATACTCCACAGAAGCAGACAGGGACTCAGAATAACCCTGTCGGTACTCCATCTAGTAGCTCGCAGTTAGTACCTACTCCCGCTATAGCACCTTCACCTACACCGCTGAGTAGTAGTACCCTAGTCAGTCAGAACCCACCACAGAGCAATAGAATGGGAGATGACATGAAGCTACCTATTTTTAAAGGTACAGGAGTAGAGGACCCGGAACAGCACTGGTTCCTATGCGAAGCTATGTGGACCATTAAAACAATCAACGACGATAATCTTAAACTTGTACAGTTGGTCACCACACTCAGAGACAGAGCCTTGACATGGTACATAAAGTATACTACATTACCCAAGACGCTTGCCCAGGCCAAGAACACCATGATTAAAGAATTTAAGAAACCTAAGTCTGAGTCTCAGTGCATTACAGAGCTTAAGGATATTAAGTAGATACCATCAGAGTCAGTATGGGAATTTGACCAGAAATTCAAAGCTCTTATCGACCAAGTAAGTTTTGATTTTGCGCCACAGCAGCATAAGGAATGGTTTATTGCAGCACTACTCCCTCATATCAGAATGCCACTAATGCAGCAGAAACTTACTACTCAAGATGAAGCGTCGGAGATGGCAATGAAACTAGAGGCTTCACCTTTAGCAGAAACTAGTACAGGCATGACAACTCTATAGACCCAGTTGGCCAACCTCACGTTACAGATACATGAACTTAAAAAAGGGAAAGAGGTTATGCAGGACATATGGTGCATAAAGTGTAGAGCACAGGGCCATAGTAAATGTAACTGTCCAGTATTTGTAGAATATTTAGCGTCGGGGGCTCCTAACCCCTTACCACGAACACAAGGGCCATGGTGTGAAATATGCAAAACACAAGGACATCCACCTCAGCAATGCCCTTTGCTTCAGAAGTATGTACAGACACCTAAAAACCTATACTGTATCTTTTGTAAATCCGTCGGGCACAATCAACAAGACTGCCGAGCTTATGATCTCATGTCAAAAAGAACATAGGACGTGTACAGAGTCCAAGCAGACACACAGGGTCCAGCAACAGGACCACAGCTGGATCAGACGTATGGAGGTCGTGGAGGAGGATTCAGAGGACGAGGCCATGGAGGAGGCTTCGTACGATTAGAAGGCTTTGGCCGAGGAGGAGGTTTTGGCCAAGGTCGCGGACCAGTAACTTGTTATAATTGTGGAATCACAGGACACTATGCTAGGGACTGTCAGAATGCCACTACTACTTGTAACTATTGCAAATTTTATGATCATACCATAGAAGAGTGTCCTACCTTGATAGCTAAGATCAGAGACCCGAATCCTGTAGCACACCAGAACATCCAGCTTATTGCTGCTGAACCTAAGGAACCAGAACCAGCAGTTAACATTGTGACTCGGAGCGGTGCTTCCACTAGTGGCACATCGTAGGAGACTGGAAAGAACACAAGTCAGGGGTGGGTGCGCAAAGCTCCTACTAAAGTAACAGCACTCAACCTACAGAAGAATAAAGAGACCTTTCATGAAGCCAAGGCTTCCTTTGACGAAATTACACCATCAGGACTGCAGGTACCGCCATCTAGGAGCGTACTGTAGCAAGTACCCTATAGCGATATCCCTGAGCAGGCACCGCAGGCTACCACATCCGGAAGATGCGACGAGGATGAATCGATAGGAAGTGTACAAGCCTTCGTGCAAAGCTGCTTGAAACTCCTGAGAAATGATAAAGCTATTGCTGAGCTACAGCGCATGATAGATCAGTGTCAGCAACCCTCTCTCTCGGGCAGTGCACACCACGCTGTCCATAATATTACGAGACATGCAAGGAAAGGAAGAGAGATGAAATTCACAGCGCAGATTGGTGAATTTGAAATGGATGAAGTTGTCTTAGATCTAGGGTCAGAAGTGAATGTTCTAACTAAGCAGACATGGGAACAGATGGGTAGCCCTCATTTAGCCCTATCACCTATCCACCTGAGATTAGCTAATCAGCAGCGAGTATCACCATTGGGTTGACTACCGCAGGTGCCAGTTGATATTGACGGAGTTCGTACTTTTGTGGACTTCGAAGTTATAGAAATCATTGGTGACAGTCGACCATATCCAGCACTATTAAGTATTGATTGGGCAATTGGTAGCAAAGCTGTCATTGACCTAAAGAAACGACAAATGACCTTTGAGGATGCGCAGATCCGGGTCATCGCACCGCTAGACCCTTACCAAGGTCCTAGATATATTGAACCCATCCAAGCAGAGGAAGAGGAACATAACATCGATAGTCTATACCAGATGACTGCAAACCAGAACGACTATATAAATCCAACTACAGAAAGGCATATTAGTTGGCGATGCGACAGCTCATGCACATCGGATTCGGATGTTGGTCTCGAAAACTGGCAGAACAGACTTTACGAAGTCTCATCGTGCAGATGTTCATCTATAAGTAATTCACTGCGATGGATTGGCACCGAGATCGTGGAGACTCCATCATATCATGGTCTGACAGATATTCAGGATTTTTTTGAACAGTTTGAGCAACAAATTCCTCATGAGCAGAGGATCGCAGCTATGGACCTTGCAGTTCGAGCTACACCTACAAGATGGTGGTATGCGCATAAAGAGAATATCGCATCATGGAATAATATGAAAAGACTGATGGCGATCCAATTTTCTGATAACATAGAGTATGCTCAGCAGAAATACACAGGAGAAACTGACCCCAGGATACACATTCAGACATGTGAACAGAACTGGTCAGACATTCCAGAGGATGAATGGGTTCACAGATTCATTCACACATTGGACACAATTCCAAGGAATTGGTATACAGAGACCGAGCTACACAAAGGAACAACCACATGGTCACTTATGACAGACAGCTTCCTACTCACCTTTGCGTTTGAGTCAGAACATCCAAGAGTTGCGCAGGCCCTAGACATAATCAAGACAAAGATTTTCAAGGATCACACCAGCTTAGTACCAATCCAACCTGAGTGGACTATCCAGCTAGAAGAGGCGTTGGAATGTTATAATTTTACATCAGAATCAGAGGAGGCGGATGAGGATCCTCGCAATACCAACATTCCCGAATCAGAAGGCAATTGCGATGTGGAGGGACCACAGTTAGAGATTCCAGCGATCATTGAGCCTATCAAGATTAAAAAGATCAATATTGGCACAGACGCAGAACCTAAGTTTTCCTCTATTGGAGACTACTGGAATGATGAAACAGTCGGCCACATTGCAGATCTGTTACACAACTATCAGGACCTATTTCCCACCAAGTTCACAGAGATGAAGGGAATAGTTGGAGACCTGGGAGTCATGAGGATACCATTAAAGGAAGATGTTAGACCAGTTAAACAGCGCCCATACAGATTAAATCCATGCTACAAAGAAAAAGTAAAGGACGAAATTGATAAAATGCTAGTAGCAGGCATCATCGAGCCAGTTGAGGAAAGCGAATGGGTTAGCCCTATGGTAGTGCAAGAGAAGAAAACAAAAGGGGACATCAGGATCTGTGTTGATATGCGAAAAATCAATGATGCATCACTTCATGATCCATTTCCAACACCGTTCACTGATGAAGTATTAGACAACGTGGGAGGACAGGAGGTTTATTCCTTCACCGATGGGTTTTCAGGCTACCATCAGATCAGAATACATCCAGAAGATCGATCCAAGACCACCTTTGCAATAGAATGGGGCTCGTTCCAATATACGGTAATGCCCTTTGGTCTTAAGAATGCACCAGCTATATTTTCTAGATTAGTAGTTGCTGTATTTAAAGAATACATTCATAAGTTCTTAGAAGTATATTTTGATGATTGGACTGTATTTGGGATAATTGATAAGCACGTAGGTGATCTCAGACTGATGTTAGAGAAATGTAGGCAGTACCAGATTTCTCTAAACTTGAAAAAATGTATATTCTGTGCACCATTTGGTATCCTTTTGGGTCACATTGTTTGCAGACAAGGCTTGATGGTAGACCCTGCCAAGATCGCTATCATTGTAAACCTTCCAGCACCCAACTCAGTCAAGCAACTAAGGATAGTACTTGGTCATACTGGGTACTACAGAAAGTTCATCAAGGGCTACGCAAATATTACAGCGCCGATGGAGAAATTGCTCAAGAAGGATGTCAAATTCCTATGGAACGAGGAATGCCAGCAGAGTCTAGACATACTTAAGGAGAAGATGGTTACAGCACCCATCCTAGTATTCCCAGACTGGACTAAGCCTTTCCATGTACATGTGGATGCATCTGGCATCGCATTAGGAGTCATCTTGACCCAGCCAAAAGAAGGAGATCTTGACCATCCTATCGCTTACTCCAGCAGAAAGCTATCCATAGCAGAAAAGAACTACACCACAACAGAAAGGGAGGGCTTAGCTATGGTATATGCACTGCAGAAGTTCAGGCACTATCTATTGGGTGCCTCGTTTAAAATGTTTACCGATCATTCTGCATTGAAGTACCTAGTCAATAAACCAGTGTTAGGGGGGAGAATCTGCAGATGGTTACTCCTCTTCTAGGAGTATGATTTTGAAATCATTGTGAAACCAGGGAGACTGAATGCAGGACCAGATCATCTGTCGTGGCTAGACTCAGGAGAAGAGCCCAGTAACCTAGAAGACAATCTGCCAGACGCGCTGTTGTTTTCCATACAGATTGCAGACGAGTACTATACCGACATTATCCAATTCCTCACCACAGGAGTAGCACCTGATGACCTTACTAAGCAGCAAAAGAACAGTTGGTTGTGAAGGTAGCATATTTCACCCTCATTGCAGGATGCCTATACAAGTTAGGCCCAGATGAAATTCTACGCAGATGTGTAATGCCACATGAAAAAGACGTTATTATCAAAGAGGCCCATTCAGGAACCACAGGAGGTCACTTCGCTGGAAAACCGACTGCATAGAAAATCTTAGAAGCTGGTTTGTGGTGGCCTACATTGCATAAAGACACTAAGGAATTTTGAAGATGCTGCGATATCTGCCAAAAGGTAGGGAAACCCTCGCGACGTGATGAAATGCCGCTGCGACCGCAGGTCACATTGCGTGCATTCAACATATGGGCTATAGATTTTGTGGGTCCTATCAACCCACCAGGGAAGTGCACGAGTGCGAGATATATTATCACTGGAACAGAATACCTCACCAGATGGGTGGAGGCCAAAGCAGTACGAAATTGTGATGCCGCTACAGCTGCACAATTCCTCTTCGAAAACATCATCAGCAGGTTTGGATGCCCAGTAATTTTGATGAGCGACCAAGGTACACATTTCTTGAACAATACTATTGAGGCATTAACAGAAGAATTCCATATTCAGCACCATAAGAGCACTCCCTACCACCTGCAGGCTAATGGTACAGTATAGGCCTTTAATAAGATTTTAGAAAATGCTCTTACCAAGATCTGTAACAACCAGAGGAATGATTGGGACCTCAGAGTTAACGTTGTCCTATGGGCATACAGAACCACGTGCAAGAAACTTATGGGACACACACCTTTCAGCTTGGTATATGGACAAGAGGTTGTTATGCCGATGGAGTATATTCTTCCCAGCCTAAGAATCGCTCAGATTACCGAGATGACTAATACCGACACAGTCGAAGCAAGGCTCGCACAGCTGCTGGCCCTAGAAGAAGACAGGTTCATCGCTAGATTCCATTAGAAAGTGCAGAAGGCCCAAGAAAAAGCTTGGCATGACAGACACATTAAGAATAAGACTTTCCAGACCGGAGACCTGGTGCTCCTCTATGACAGCAAATTCATCAAGTTCCTAGGGAAGTTCAAGACACATTGGCTAGGGCCATATCAGTTACAACAAGTCACAGAAGGAGGTGCCGTTCAGATCAGCCAGCTAAACGGGGAGATTTTGCCCACATGGATTAACGGCAGTAGGCTTAAGCTCTATAGTGACAGCCTCCCCACCCCTCAGCCCTAGCAGGAACAGTTCGGGATGGCACAGATGTCCAGTGTAGTTGAAAGAAGGCATCGCGCCGGGAATAAGTCTACAGCAAAAAAAAAAAAAAAAAAAAATGTGATAGTTTTGACACTGTTTGTTTGCGCAGGTGATGCGGAGTTTCATCGCAGCAATTAGATGTTTCCCCCTGCCACGTATTCAGTTTGAAACCAACAGTAGGCTATTCAAGTCACTATCTGACAGGTAGTTAATGAAGAAATGACCGGTATCCCCTACCGTAGATTTGGTAGCAGTATATTAAATTTTTCCAGATTTGCTAAATCTCTGATGAGACCAGCACCCGTACACACGCTTGGAGGAAAATTCGATCAGATTTTAGCATTTATTGAGGATTGAAGGATGGGTATGGTCTTATCCATGCAATTAATATGACCGGCGCACCCAATCTGGATGACCGTTATGACCGGGATTGTCGTATTTGGCACAAAAGAAGAAAGTATTCAATTGGGATAGTTACACCTGCAGAAAAAACTGAGTGTTGGAGAGTAAGTGTTAAACATTCCCTGTATCGAGCTAAGTTGTTACAGAGTGCTGTGGTTCTCAGAAGTTTCAACCATTGCACGTCCGCCATTTTATGCTAAGTGGGTCCTATCTGAGGACGAGCCACTGGAAAAATTTTTGAGGAGATTTCAGCGTCACGGCCTTGCAGGAGCTATGGCGTCGCCATCTACAGCTAACCCGCTGAACTCGTCCCAAACCAGAGAACAACTGAAGACGAGAAGCCATTCCCAGCTCATGGAGGAATCCGGTTCCGAGAGGGAAGATGAAGTCTGTAGTTCAATGGACTACCTCATACCACGAGTTGAAGGCGCTCCAGACATCAAACTTTCCAAGAGCGGTAAGCTTCTTGTTCCCATACCGCCAATAGATTCTCGAGTAAAGGAAAATGGTGATTTAGTAGGATATGCTGCTGTTGTCAAATTTATTGATTACAATCTGGCAGATGGTAAGACATACCCTGACTTCAAGCCATCTTCATATCCTCTTCTCGAGAAGAACCTAAGGACAGGTAGAGACGAATTCGTCCCCCAGCCACATGTCCAGATTCTTGAGCGGTCAGGTCTGCTCAATGTGTTGAGACTACCCCATTTTGGGCGTAGCACAGAGGTTAATGCTATGGTGCGTGTCCTCCTCTCATGTGTGCATGGAGGCTATCTCTGGCTTGGTCACAAAATCGACCTCAATGTTGACTTGATACACCGTATTACTGGCCTGTCTAAAACTGGTAAATATCCCGACATACAGGTATCAGGAAAGACCAAGGATCTCAAGCTGCCAACAACACTCGTTAAAAAGTATCAGTTACAGCGAGGAGGCAGGGCTTACGATGTCATGAGTTTATAGAATGAGACACTCAGATTTACAGCCAGTCTGCTTGCAGGAAGACTGCTTACCAAGGTCCGACCAAAGGAAGTCACAGGATCGGTGATCAGTCTGGCCATACAAGTCACCGAAGGAGAGCAGTTCAATTGGTCGTTATTTTTATTAAACATGTTTCAGGAAGATTGTTTGGAAGCCCAAGATCAAGCTAGCCACCCTTTCCACTTTTCATGGCTGCTCATACTGTGTGCATTCATCGCATGGAGGGAACTGCCCAACAGCCAGTTTCCGCAGATCCTAGGAGGAACACCCAGGGGTGTGCGCTATGCTAGTTTATGGGACACTAGCATTCCAGCAAGGAAAGAGGTTAACGCAATAGTATTTTACGAATATTATTTAATGTTGTAGAACCTTATCTAGCACTCACCAAGGATAAGCACAGAGACTGTGGACGCATATGATAACCGGCTTAATTTTATGGTGGACAGCCATAGAATATACCTAAGGCCTAAAAGGACTAAAAGGGACGATTGGGCTCCCGGCTGGTTCAGAATGACAATGCAGGATGTTGATAATGTCATCAAGGGTTTTGATGACCAATGGCAGAATGAATACGAAGATACCACGCCACTTCCAATGGAGACTGACGAGACAGGCCCACCCGAAAAAGGCAAAGACCCACTAGACACAGAGGCACACCAAACAACAGAAGTACCGCTACACGGCCAGAAGAAAAGAGATGCACTAGAAGCATCAGCAACAATGCCCTCTACAAAGGATGGAAGCCAGGAAGCCACAACGACGCAGGGGAGGAAGAAGCAGAAAACTTCAAAACCAACTCTAAGGATGGCACTAACAGAAGATGATTACGAACTCATTGCAACAAGGACATGTGATACACTCAAGGATTCATTTGATGAGGTGAAGCAATCACAGGAAAAGATTCAGAGTTCCGTAGAAAAGCAGCTCATAGACATACGCACAATTACAGAGAAGGCTGCCACGATACGTACTACACCAGTAAAGGTGCCCACTGGAGAAACTTCAGGACCGCCGCTACCCCGCAAGGAAAGCTTAGCAAAAGATCACCTCAACATTGTGTTGATGCCCCCAGGAAGCATCAGACTCTCGGTGACAACGGTGGACCCACCAGTCCAGTTCAAACAACCCCTTGAGGTTAACCTCGCAGAGGTTCACATTGATCAGTTGCACAGAATCCAACAGTAGCTAAGCGCAGAACTCAGGAGTAGAGAGATTGTGACTTACCAGCAGAATGCGCAGCTAAAGCAAAAGAACGCAGCACTCGCCACCAGCTATCAGAAAAAGGTAGATGAGTTGACAACATATCATAATAAGGATCAGGAACTCTCCTAGGTACTACAGAATATTGCAATAGAACTCCCTAACTGCAACATCGAGTTCGCACTACCTACCCCGGAGAAGCTACAAAGAGTCGCAGCAAGAGCGAAGGTTCTCGAGAAAACTGTAGCTAATATGGATGAGAAAGTAGCCAGGATAAAGGCCGACCACGAGATGTAGATCGCCGAGCTTGAGGCACGTCTACAAGACACCTCCCTTGCAGATCAAAAAGATCGGGTGGAAGCATTTCGACTCACCTCTGCGCAGATACAATCATGCATTGACGAAGCCCGAGTACTACTAACAAATGTGATGAACACATGGGCTAAGTTAGACGAGCCACCATAGAAGGTCGAGATCCAGCAGAGTATACAGCAAGTAGAGAGCACTGCAGCGGCCATGAAAGAAGAAATCAAGAGCCTAGAAGCTCTTCAAAAGATGAGAAATACGAAGGAGATGAACCAATTACAGCAAGAGGTGCAGCAGTTAAGAACAAAGGAGCTGCACATTACTGACCTGCTTCAACCTTTTCAGGAGCGAATCATAGAATTAGTAGACGTGGTTGAACAGAAGCTGAAGGAATTCACGGCGACCAGTGAGAAAATTGAAGGAACAGAGGACTCCAATATTGACCAAGCATTGCTTGATTCGGCGGAACAGCGTGCTGAGGAGATGAAGAATGAAGTCGCAGGAAATTAAGGCAGGTTACAGCGCACTTCACAGGAGGTGAAGGATAAGTTGCAGTAGGAGAAGCCTGTTCTAGGTGGCTCGAGGGTGAGCCACAAGTAAGTGTTAGGGGACTGTTGGAGCAGGGTCCCGCAGCTACAGAAGAAGCTGCTAGTTTTGCCGGAAAGATATAAGTTTTGGAGGAGAAAGGACAAGGCCGAGCTACGACGTCGTAGCACGTTTCCAGCTGGAGAGAAGAGCCGGAAACCACAACTTTTGGGATAGAAAAGTCAAGAAGGCAACGGTACCTGAGCGGCCAAGAAAAGAAAGCTCAACCACTTCATTGAAGGCAGCGGTAGAAGACAGGAGGGCTCAGCGACCCTCATAAAAAAGAAGGAGCAACGAGGCTCAAGCATTGAAGGTGAAGGACAGGAAGTAGAGAAGCAGTGCATAGTACCCATGGTCAATGCCGGGAAGCATGGAAGACTGCAGAGAGCTGTGGTGTGATGGGAAGTAGCTACCTCAAGGACAGAGAGGACCGACTGTCACTAATTAGGGTATGGGTTTACTGTTGGGACAGGTCCACAGTGTTGTAATGGCGAGACCTTCGGGCCGCCTATAAAAGCTTACATTTTGTATTGTAAAGGGTTAGCTAATCAGTCAGTTAGCCAGTTGGGTGGCTCGTAGGATGAGTCGTTAGTTGGTCAGTAGAGTATTTTTGAGTAGACTCAGGAGTCAGTCAAACAGACTGTGTTGTAATGATCCAGACACCTAGCTTGTCTGTGAGTCATTTGAGTCTGTATGTAACCATCCACAGAGAGGAAAGAGAGGGAAGGATCTATTGAAAGAAAGGCAATATAGAGATAGAAATAGACCAGAGATATAGGAGAGATATCGTGCTGCATATGCAGTGCAACAGACTCTGCTAACGTCCCTCAAGATATATAATAGAAGCACAGTTTGGTGGACGTAACTCCCATCTTGGGGGTGAACCATGTTAAATATGCATGTTATGTGTTGTATGAATGTGATTGTATTTGCTTATTGTTACTGGTTATTATGCATAATGATGTTAGTTGTAGTAAGTGAATGTATGTATTGCTCAGCTCATGATAATGCAAGAAGACAGAGATAAGTTGAAGTATTTTTGTAAGTAGTTTAAAGACTCCTTTACGTCTATTTCTAATGACCTTTTACTCGCAATATAACTTCTGAGAAGTAGAGTTTCGCACCGTGACATAGTCAACACTAAGAGTGCAAAGTTGTAGTGGTAGGATATCGCAGAGAGGCAGTATCGCACTGACAGAGGAGCTGCGGTGCGCGAAACTGCGAGCTGAGGGCTTAGCGCTGAGGAGAGGTTGAGTGTCCCGCGGTGCGCGGAGATGCGATACGGTTGGAGATATTGTGGGTAAGTGGAAGTTGCGCAGCATGGGTAAGAATCACACGGCGAAAAGGGCTGCGAGTAGAAGGGGATGTGCGATGCGCAGCCATAGCTGACCGTGTGACTCATAAGCATAAGAGAAGAAAAGTAGGATGCGCAGAACCTGGTCCAATACACTTGAGTCTTGGCCAACCCATTAGATTCACTTTGGGTGAGACTTCAAATCACTTCACGGTCTGTTGCCGAAAGGGCCAGTGAGTTGGGGGTGTTGTTGATTGAGTATAGTAAACTCGAGTCTGCCCATGCAATCAACACATCTAATGAAAAAGAACACTTTACTAGAGATTGTCCTAAGAACAAAAGTATCTCTCACAAGAATAAGAGAAACAAAAGAAGACATCATGCTCATGCTGCAGAGGATGATGAACCTTCATCAAACAGAACTAGATATGAAAGTGAAGATTCTTCAAGTGAGGATGAATATGTTTTGATCTCCGCTCTCACAGGAAACATTACTCATGGAAGTGATGATTGGCTTATTGATAGTGGGCCCTCCAAACATATGACTAGATTCAAGGAATCCTTTGTGAAACTTTCAAAACATGAATCACCTCACAAGGTGAAGCTAGGAGATGACTACCAATACCCAATAAAGGGTAGTAGGGAATCTTCCTATAGGCTAGAAATTGGAAAGTGTATGACAATAAAGGAAGTATTATTTGTGCTAGGACTCAAGAGAACCTTCTCTCCATATCAGCATTGGATGCAAAAGGAATGAGGGTTGCATTCATAAATGGTCAAGTCATCATGTGGTCGAAAGGAAATACTATTGATGATGCAATAGTGATTGGTGAACAAGAAGGAGGTTTGTACAAATTGAAGGGCCATCTAGAACAAGCCATGGTCCATGACATAGTAGAGCCAAGTGAACTTGGGCATAGAAGGCTTGCACATGTGCATTATAGAGCACTACCTATTGCAAGCAAAGTTGTTGAAGGTCTTCTAGAAATACAAGAAAAACATGATGGGGTCTACAAAGGATGTGTGAAAGGAAAGAACACAAAGAAGAAATTTCCAAAGAACAAAATCAAAGCAAAAGGAATCTTGGAAATAATCCACTCCGATGTATGCGGTCCTATGTCATTAAAATCACTAAGCAGGTATGCAGATTATGTTTCTTTTATTGATGATTTTTCTAGGAAGACATGGGTTTACTTCATGAAGAACAAAGACGAAGTATTCAGCAACTTCAAGGAATTCAAATCCTTGATCGAAAATCACACTAAAAAGAAGATCAAGACCTTTCGATGTATTAATGGTGGAGAATTCACTTCGAATGAATTCAAAGAGCTATGTAAAGAATCAGGGATTAAGAGGGATTTGTGCACTCCTTATAATCCACAACAGAATGGGATTGTAGAATGGAAGAATAGAACTATCATTGAAGCTACAAGAGCTATGCTTCTTGATCAAAGATCTTCCTATGCATATTTGGGCTGAAATTGCTAGAACGGCGGTGTATGTGTAGAACCGTACTCCACATAGAGTACTCAAGAACAAGAATCTTGAAGAAGTCTTCTCCGGCAAGAAACTAGAAGTCAACCATCTCAGAATATTCAGCTATCCTGTATATATACACATTCAAAAAGAGAAGAGAACAAAATTAGATCCTTCAAGAAATAATGGTATATTTGTGGGATACTCTGAAATATCAAAGGCTTACAGCATATATTTCCCAGGATACAAGAATATTGACATCAGCAGGGATGTGACATTTGACGAAGACACAGCTTACATCAAATATAGAAAGAGACTTGCTGAAGAACTTGAAGAAGCAAAAGCACCCATAATTCATGATACAACCATGAACGAGGAAATTCAAGAAGAATATCAATAAATTGAAGAACCACAAAGACTTGTAGATCCACCCTTGGAGAAGAATCCTCATAAGAGGAAACCTGCTTGGGTACGTGAAATTATCCAAGGTGCAGAAAGATATAGGGCTCTAGAAGAGAATCATAGAGAAAGAAAGAGGACCAGATCCTGCTCCAGGTGTGTAGCTTTACTATGTGATTTCATTGATAAATGTTAGTTTTTCATCACATTGAGCTAGCATTATGATCTTGGGATCTTATCACTGAGAGAATAACAAGCAAAACAATAAAACATAACCACATCACAAAAGACAAGAGACACAAAGAGATTTTCCTCAGGGAAACCATAAAGGAGAAAACCCCGCAACTTCCTCTAAGATAGAATTAGCACCAAAAAAGTAAGAGATCTCCCAAAACAGCAGTAGTCTTCTGTCTTCTGTCTAGTCCCAAAATTTCCTTCTTCAGTAGTGCACCACACTTGGGAGAGCAAGTGATGTATTTCACAAGTGATAAATAGAGAGACTCTCACTCTCTATTTATATTCATCCGTTCACTTGAATTGCATTTTCATACGTAGGCTCAACCTAACAATTACTACTTGATCCTACACCTTAATTAGTGTATAATAACTCGAGTGCCCCGAAACTGTGGGGACTTACCTAATGACTTGACATGACTTGTTTACATTATTAATCCTCCCGATCAGAACATCGAGGTATGAAAACATGACTCAAGTACATAATAGAAACATCTCAGAATAAACATCGGGTTACAATACATAAGATACATAGAATAATACATTCCGAAGTTACATATACATCAACACTCCCTCTTAACTAGGAAGGTATTCTTTCGACACAATTTTCAGCACTGGTCTTCTTCTCTGTATCAGCTGGATCATCTCGTCTTCAAGTCATCTTCGTCTTCAAGTCATCTTCACTGGATCTAGATCATCTCTCTATCTAGATCAATATAGAACATCAGCACTGGATCTGGATCATCTCTCGTTCTGGATCAATATAGAACATCATCACTGGATCTGGATCAACATCACTGGACTGGATCTGGATCATCACTCAATCTAGATCATCACTGCTGGGTCATCATTACTGGATCTGGATCATCACTCAATATGGATCAACACTGGTGCTATCTCATGATTCTTCTCGTCATAGGAATTTCTACAGAGCCATCCCATTTTCATGCTGGTTGTAGGCCTACCCTCATGTAGGTCTTTGCCTAGCACTTACATCTGACCTGCTTGTCAGAAAGGCACGCCCAGCACTCACATCTAATCATGTAGTAAACTACAATCCCATCAGAAAGGCCCAGCACTCACATTCACCAGCATGATAGGACACACCTACTACCATCTGTGAAATGGATCAGCACTTACAACCACGAGCATGATAGAACACACCTACTATCATCTGTGGAAAGGCATAGCGCTCACATCCACCAGCATGGTAGGAAACACCTACTACCATCTATGGAAAGGCTCAGCACTTATGATCACCAGCATAGTAGGACACACCTACTACCATCTGTGAAAAGGCTCTGCACTTACAATCACCAGCATGGTAGGACACACCTACTACCATCTGTGAAAAGGCTCTGCACTTACAATCACCAGCATGGTAGGACACACCTACTACCATCTGTGAAAAGGCACTGCACTTACAGTCACCAGCATGATAGGACACACCTACTATCATCTATGAAATGGCATGGAACTTACAGTCACCAGCATGATAGGAAACACCTACTATCATCTGTGAAATGGCACAACACTTACAGTCACCAGCATGATAGGACACACCTATTATCATCTGTGACAAGGCTCAGCACTTACATCCATCCAGGCGGGAACACATCCTTCTCACAATGATGGAAGGGCATGCACTCATATCTGATCATGAGGGGAACACATCCAAATAATCATATCAGAATGGCCCCTAGTCCTCCTCAACTGAGCTACCTGGTAACTGACCAGGTGCCTCCATTCTCCTAGAGAATGGCAGTTGCCCTTACATCCGACCTGCTCATCGGAATGGCCAACACCATTAGCGGAAATTTGGGGTCTAAAATGGGCCTTATAAGAAAACATGCCAAAATAAGTTTTTGTGAGTTGGAATTCAAGAACCAATAGAATTTCAATAAAATAAGTCAACCATAATGGTTGAATTGGCATATTTGTCATTAAAAAAAACTACTTTTTTTGTTCGTATTTTTGACATATCTCATTGTGTTTTTACTCAAATTTTGATCAGGAGAGCTCGCTGGATGCAGAATTTGATTCCGCATCCAACGAGTACCCACACCGCATACTTTTGATGGACCCCGCTACCCCAAAATCAAGAAACACCTGAAAAAACTTGATGATGACATCATCATCACGTTTTTTCAGGTCTTTCTTGTTTTTGGGGTAGCGGGGTCCATCAAAAGTATGTAGTGTGGGTACTCATTGGATGCGGAATCAAATTCCGCATCCAACAAGCTCTCCCAATCGAAATTTGAGTAAAAACACAGGGAGATATGTCGAAAATACGAACACAAAAAGTAGTTTTTTTCTTTCTTCCTCCAAAATTAATTAATATTATTTTATTATTTTAACCATTATTTTATTATTTTAACTATTATTTTATTATTTTCCTTAGGAGGCCCATTTTAGACCCCAAAATTCCTCTAATGTCACACCTGACATGGAAGGAACTTAATCCTTTAGCCATGAACATAATGGTTCAGCCCTTACATTTGATCAAGTGGGGACACATCCCTCTATCACATCAGAATGGCTACTCAATTTTTACATTGAGTGATCCTGGTAAATGACCAGGTGCCTCCATTCCTAGAATGGCAACTGCCCTTACATCTATCCTACTTGACAGAATGGCCAGCACTTATATCTGACATGGAAGGGAGAAACCCTCTCACCATGACAGAATGGATCAGCCCTTACATCTGACCTGCTCGTCATAAGGGCTATGGATCTCAACACTCATATCAATCATGGAAGGAACCAATCCTCTCACCATGAAGGAATGGCTTAGCCCTTACATATGACCATGGAAGGAACCAATCCTCTCACCATGTCAGAATGGCTATGGATCTCATCACTAGCTCTGGGAGGAAGCCTCGATCTGGAGAACACCAAGTCTCTCTCTGAAGTACTCAAACTTTAGCCTAGCCAATGGCTTCATAAATACATCAGCTATCTGTTCCTCCATCGCAACATACAGGAACTTCATTGCTCCTCTCTACACCATATCCTTGATATAGTGATACTTGATCTCAATATTCTTTAGCTTGTCATGAAACACTGGATTCTCTGACAATTTCACGCAACTTTGGTTGTCACAATGTATACAAGTAGCATCCAACTGGAGATCAAATATATCAGACAGTAGCTTCCACAGCCATACTGCCTCACAACTAGCTGAACAAGCTGTGACATACTCTGCTTCAGCTGTACTTAGTGCCACATAGGATTGCTTCTTGTTAAACCAAGAGATCACACCTGATCCCATACTGAAGAAACATCCCGAAGTACTCTTTCTGTCGATAGCACTGCCTGCCCAATCTGAATCAACATAAACCTCTAGGTTAATCTTCTGATTCGCATCATACTTGAGCCCATAATCAACTGTACCCTTCAGGTACCTCAGAATATGCTTTGTAGCAGTCAAGTGAACACTTCTTGGATCTGTCAAGTACTAGCTCAAGGTGTTCACATCAAAGAAAATGTCTGGTCTCGTGTTCGTCAAGTACATCAAGGACCCAATCATCTGACGATACATCATAGCATCAACCGTATCTGATGAAGCATCACTTAATAGCTTCATGTTCGATTCCATAGGTGTGGTCATGCAGTCCATCATCCTAAACTTATTCAAGATCTCTACTGCAGAATTCCCTTGTCCAAGGAAGATTCCATCTGCACTCTGCCACACCTCCATACCTAGAACAATAGTGCATCGACACATAATAGGAGTATCACTTGTCTTTCGCCTTCAACCTTGAAGCAAAGGTTGGAATCCACTTTACTCTCAATAATCTTCCCATCCTGTCGTACAATGTCGAACCTTAGATCTTCTGTAGTCACTCCCTCTGAAGCGAAGCATCATACTCCCTCTGTCTTCTGTGCTCTATGCACTGAAAACATTCTATACTGGAGTGACAAGTAGCTTCCTATGCTACTAATATTCTATGTGACAATCTAGTGTATAGACTTGCATCTTCAACCTTGTAGCAAAGGTATCAATCTCATCATGTATGTGTTTCAACTCTTACTGGCTGCAAATGTCTCTTCGTATTCTAGGCCTTCTTTTCATGAGAAGCCTTGTGCTATGAATCTTTCTTTGTATCCCACGATGTTTCCATCTACTGCATGATGGAACTATGAACTTCTCTTCAAGTCTCGATACTACACCCAGACATCATTCTTCTTGAACTATTCTTCCCTTTCTTCTTGGTGGCTAGAAGGTTCTGCATCAATGATGTCACTACACTCGTCATATTATTCTTTGTCTTTGAACTGTCATCACTTGTTATTTAGAACAATTCTTCATTATTCTTTACTTGTAGGCGATTATGTATGCGATATTTCCTACAAGTCAAATGCATTTGTATGGTTAGAAACATTTCATAAGGAATATTCATACTGGCAAGTTACTATGCATAAGTATATGATCATGCAACTACTTTAGCCAATACAACATTCATCCATATCTCACTGAAACTTTCTAGATGCCTTCCATCTCTACCAGGAAAACATTGGGATTGTGCACTAATCCAATATGTCAGCAAAGAGGTTTCATTCTAGATAAGTAGGAATGGATAATTTGTATAGCACCATGAGCTACTTACCCATCACATGCATATTAGTAGTATACTGTCATTAATGCAAACATCCTATCATGTATAATACAATAATTGAATATAAACAAATGCATGACATAGCAATATTATGAAGTGACAATTGAATACTTATCTTTATTTGTTTCGTGGGAATACTCCTTCTTGAGTCTTCAGCTTCATCATCTTCTTCATTCATGATAGCATCGTTTCTTATCCATATGTTAAGGTGGATAAGAAGTTCTTCAAAAGTTGAGTTCTTCATATTCCTCATTGCTTGAGGGATCTTCTTTGGATGGTGAGAGCTTGATCTTCAATTGCTCCCATCTTCTCTTCTCTCCTTATGATTCGAGCTTCTTATTCTTCCTAGAGTCTGCTGAAAGTAATCACTTCCTTCAGGAACACATTCCTTGAATGAATGAATTCCATGATCCTGGGAGGCCATTCAAGGTGGCCATCACCACTTCTGCATTCTTCACTTTTTCTTTTACCGCTTCAAGTTGTTCTTTGATTTGAGAGACTCTTATGACTGCATGGTCTTTGCATTCTGGATCTTCACATTCTTCAACTGGTTTCTTTAGGTCATATTCTGATTTTTTTTCTTCCCTTCAAATAGCTTGAAATTCTGGAAGACCTTCAATAGCTTTGCTTACAATAGGTAGTGCTCTGTAATGCACATGTGCAAGCCTTCTATGCCAAAGTTCATTTGGCTCTACTATTTCATGGATCAAGGATTGTTTTGGATAGCCCTTCAATTTGTACAAGCCTCCTTCTTGTTCTCCAATCACTACTGCATCATCGATAGTCTTTCCTTTTGGCCACATGATGACTTGACCATCTATGAATGCAACCCGCATTCCTTTTGCATCAATGCTGAAATGGAGAGAAGGTTCTTCTTAAATCCTGGAACAAACAATACTTCTTTTATTGTTAGAGACTTACCAGAGTCTAGCTTGTATGAAGATTCCCCACTACCTTTTATTGGATATTGGTAGTCATCTCCTAGTTTCACCTTGTGAGGGGATTCATGTTCTGACAGTCTTACAAAAGATTCCTTAAATCTCGTCATATGTTTGGAGGCCCCACTGTCTATAAGACAATCATCACTACCATGAGTAATGTTACCTGTGAGGGATGATATCAGAACATATTCATCCTCGCTTGAAGAGTCTTCACTTTCATATCTGGATTTCTTCTTGGTTGTTTCATCATCCTCTGTAGCATGAGCATGATGTCTTCTTTTGTTTCCTTTCTTCTTATAAGAGTGGCCCTTGTTCTTAGGTCAGTCTTTTGCAAAGTGTCCTCTTTCATCACATGTATAACATCTTATTTTAGATAAATCTCTTCTAAAGTTGTCTTTATGATGAGGAACCTTACCTTTGGAGTAATGAGGTTTTCTTCTTCCCTTCTTGGAATGAACTGTAAGAACTTGGTCTTCACTTCCCATCTTCTCTTCTCGAGCTGCTATCCATGCTTGTTCTTGAAAACATTCTTCCCATAGTCTGCTGAATTTTACCAGCTTCTTTCTCGCATAAATTCCTTGGATAAAAGCATCCCATGACCCGGGGAGGCCATTCAAGGTAGTCATCACAATCTCAGTGTTCTCCACTTCTTCATCAACAGCTTCTAGTTGCTCTTTGATTTGAGAAACTCTTGTGAAGTAAGATTGGATGGTTTCTGCATTCTGAATCTTCACATTCTTCAGCTGGTTCCTTAGGGTCATCTTCCAATTGATGTTCTTTCCTTCAAACAATTTGGTTAGGGAATCAAACATAGCTTTAGGTGTCTTGAGAGAGGACACCTGTGGGATAATATGATCCTTGATAGAATCAGCAATGATCCTCTTTGCCATAACCATCTTCTTCTTATGCAAGGTTTTTGCCTCATCTCCCTCTGGAACTGGAACCTCCTCATGAATGTAGGAGTCTAATTCATTCTCTTCCAGGACCAGGGAGATCCTATACTTCCAAGCTCAGAAGTTATCAGCTCCCTCAAGCTTTTCATCAAGCTTTGTTTGATGAGACATCTTTCAAATAAGAGCCTCAAATGGATATACAAAAGATTAGATCTTACCGATTTGAGGTGTCCATCCTTGTCCCGGAGTTCGCTGATATAGGGTTTGCCGCAGAAACCCTAATTTTCAAAACTTGGAAACTTTCAGATCTGATTGTACAAACAGATAGATCTCTTCAAATGGAGCTTTCCAATGTACTCCTTTTCTGAAAACAGTGGAGGGAAGCTCTCGAAACAGGAAGCCCTAATTTTCTGATTTCTTCTGCAGAAATGCCTATTACTATTTCTGTAATATCTCCAAAATTATTGATCCTCTATGTATTAAATTTCTCAATGAGGTAACCTCACATGTCCCAGATCGAACACCATTTGGTTTATCATAATTGGTTTCACCATTTGGGATTTATGATCCTTTTTCCAAGGTGACCTGTTACAGGACTGTTCATAATAGCGAAGTTGTATGGAATTCCACGTGTCACTGGTTTATCTTTTGAGTCTGATATTTGGATCACCAAAATTAAACTCTGTTACCTTTCTAGAACATCTTCAATAATTCCATTTGGAACTTTTTAGCCCAAGATATTGCATATCTCCCCAGATGTCCTGTTTAGGGATGAATTCTGGAAGAGGCTGAAACCCTAACGTGGAGAGATCATATCTCCTCGAATACAGCGAATCGGAGTCTGATTTTTGGACACATATTTCATCAGGATTTTAGCTTCGGCATATACAATTTTTAGCTTATGAGACGTCACCAATCTCATAATATACCGACTGTACCAAAACTTAGCAGTTTTAGTATTTAGGGTTTCTCCTAGCTTAGGGTCAAACTAGGGTTTGACTTTCCCAGAGATTTACCCAACCAAATTTCTTGATACAGGTCTCTAAACTTCGGTTTTGATGAGGAGAATAACCCTATGCTGGTCTCACTCAAAAAATTCCTCTTCTGTAGAAATCCCTAATTTCCACATCGAACCTAAAAATGCTTGAAATTGAATTCCGCATCGACAGAAAGATGCACCCTTCAATGGAGAGTCATCCTACCATAATTTTGCTGAAAATATGTGGAGGAAGATCCAAAAAATAGGAATCGCTAGTTCCTGTAGCTGTACAATGTCTTTTTCTTAGGTTAGCTTTGATACCATGTTAATTTTTCATCACATCAAGCTAGCATTATGATCTTAGGATCTTATCACTGAGAGAATAACAAGCACAGCAATAAAACATAAGAACATCACAAGAGACAAGAGACACAAAGAAATTTTCCTCAGGGAAACCATAAAGGAGAAAACCACACAACTTCCTCTAAGATAAAATGAGCACCAAAACAGTAAGAGATCTCCCAAAACAGCAGTAGTCTTCTGTCTTCTGTCTAGTCTCAAAATTTCCTTCTTCAGTAGTGCACCACACTTGGGAGAGTAAGTGATGTATTTCACAAGTGATAAATAGAGAGACTCTAACTCTCTATTTATATTCATCCGTTCACTTGAATTGCATTTTCACACGTAGGCTCAACCTAACAATTACTACTCGAGCCTACACCTTAATTAGTGTATAATAACTCGAGTGCCCCGAAACTGTGGGGACTTACCTAATGACTTGACATGACTTGTTTACATTATTAATCATCCCGATCGGAACATCGGGGTATGACAACATGAATCAAGTACATAATAGAAACATCCCAGAATAAACATCGGGTTACAATACATAAGATACATAGAAGAATACATTCTGAATTTACATATACATCAACAATAAAGAACCTTCCATTTATGAAGAAGTGGCAGAACGGAAATAATGGAGAGATGATATGATCGAAGAATACCAATCGATCATGAAGAATGATGTTTGGGATGTTGTCCCAAGACTAGAAGGGAAGTTATTTGTAACTTCCAAATGGATCTACAAGATCAAGCATGCTGCATATGGTAGCATTGAAAAGTATAAGGCAAGATTTGTGGATCGGGGTTTTTCTCAGAAAGAAGGAATAGATTATGAAGAAACCTTTGCACCTGTAGCGAGATACACTTCCATCAGATCAGTACTTTCTCTCGCTATAGTGATGAAATGGAAGATACACCAGATGGATTTCAAGACTGATTTCTTGAATGGTATAGTAGAATAGGAAGTGTATGTAGAACAACCACTCTGTTTTGAGACACATGAGAGAGAGTCTCATGTATGCAGATTGAAGAAATCCCTGTACAGTTTGAAATAGGAACCCAAGGACTTGGTACGATAGGATTGACAAAATTCTATCTAGTTTGGGATTTACAAAGAGTAAAGAAGATTCCAACCTTTACTACAAGGTTGAAGATGGCAACCCAGTGATTCTCCTACTATATGTAGATGATCTATTTGTAACAGGTATGAATGGGTTGATTGCCGATACAAAGAGAAAGCTTGCTACCGAGTTCGAAATGAAGGACTTTGGTATGATGCATTATTTCTTAGGCATGGAGGTGTGGCAGAGTGCAGATGGAATATTTCTTGGAAAAGGGAAGTATGCAGTAGAGATCCTAAAGAGGTTTGGGATGATGGAATAGAAAGCCATGGCCACACCTATGGCATCAAACATGAAGCTACTGAGTGATGCTCCATCAGAGTTGGTTGATGCTATGATGTATCATCAGATGGTTGGGTCCTTGATGTATTTGATGAACACAAGACTAGACATTTGCTTTGCAATGAACACCTTGAGCCAGTTCTTGATAGATCCGAGAAATGTTCACTTGATTACTGCAAAGCATATTCTGTGGTACCTGAGGGGTACAGTAGATTATGGGCTCAAGTATGAGTTGAATTAGAAGATTAACCTAGAGGGTTATGTTAATTTAGATTAGGTAGGCAGTGCCATTGATAGGAAGAGCACTCCAAGGTGTTGCTTAAGTATGGGATTAGGTGTGATCTCTTGGTTTAGCAGGAAGCAATCCTGTGTGGCACTGAGTACAGCTGAACTAGAGTATGTTGCATCTTGTTCACCTAGTTGTGAGCCAGTATGGCTGAGGAAGCTACTGTCTGATATATTTGATCTCCAGTTAGATGTTGCTTGTATACATTGTGACAACCAGATTTGCATGAAATTGTCAAAGAATCCAGTGTTACACGACAAGTCGAAGCATATCGAGATCAAGTATCACTATGTCAGGGATATGGTACAGAAGGGAGCTGTGAAGCTCTAGTATGTTGCGATAGAGGAATAGATAGATGATGTATTGTTGAAGCCATTGGCTAGGCTAAAGTTTGAGTACTTTAGGGAGAAGCTTGGTGTTCTCTAGATAGAGGTTTCCTCCAAGGCAAAGTGATGAGACCCATAGCCATTTTGACACGGTGAGAGGATTGGTTCCTTCCATGGTCAGATGTAAGGGCTGAGCCATTCTGTCATGGTAAGAGGATTTAGGTTCCTTCGATGTCAGATATGAGTGATGGCCATTCTATTGAGTAGGATAGATGTAAAGGAAACTGCAATTATGGGAATGGAGGCACCTAGTCAGTTACCAGAGAAACTCAATGTAGGACTTAGAATCCATTCTGATGTGACAGAGGGATGTGTTCCCACTTGATCGGATGTAAGGGATGAACCATTCTATCATGGCTAAAGGATTAAGTTCCTCCCATGTAATATGTGAGTGTTGGACATTTTGACAAGTAGGTCAGATGTAAGGGCAACTACCATTCTGGGAATGGAGGCACCTAGTTAGTTACTAGGTAGCTCAGCCTAGGGCTGGGGTCCATTCTGATGCTATGATATGATTAGTTCCTCCATGATTAGATGTGATTGCATTCCCTTTCAATCCGATGTGTTTACACATGGTTGAATGTGAGTGCAGAGCCTTTTTGAAAATATGAGGTCGGATATAACTGTTGAGCCATTATAGCGCGATGTGTTTACACATGGTCAGATGTGAGTGTTGTGCCTTTCTGACAAGATGAGGTCAGATGTAAGTGCAGTTCCTTTCTGACAAGATGGGGTTGTATGTAAGTGCAAGGCCTTTTTGATGCAATGTGCTTGCACATGATCGGATATAAGTGTCAAGCCTTTCTGACAAGATGAGGTCAGATGTTAGTGCTGGGAATTCCTTTCTTACAAGATGTGGTCACATGTAAGAGCTAGGAAGGCCATTTTGACTTAAGTGTCAGATATAAGCACTGATGAAGACATACATGAAGGGTAGGCCTACAGGATTTACTCTATAGAACTTCCTGTGATGAGAAGAATCGAGATAGCACCATTATGAGATAGCATATGATGATCCAGACTTAATGATGATCCGGATCAAGTGATCCAGATGAGATGATCCATACTTGATGACAATCCAGATCAGGCAATGATCCAGTTGTGATGATGATCCAGACTGGATGATGATCCAAATAAAGTGATCTAGATGTGATGATGATCCAGACTTGATTGATCTAGATCGAGTGATGATCCAGCAATGATGAGCCGATAGTCATTATGATGCAAACATTGAGATGAAGAAGACTTGAAGAAGAAGATGACTTGAAGACAAAGAAGATGAAGAATACAAAGAAGACTTGAATACTAAGAATAATTTAAGATAATGAGATGATCCAAGTGATACAGAGAAGAAGACCAGTACTTAAAATTGTGTCGAAAGAATACCTTCCTAGTTAAGAGGGAGTGTTGATGTATTTGTAACTTCAGAATGTATTCATCTATGTATCTTATGTCTTGTAACCCNTAATTGAGTTATGTTGTCATGCCTCGATGTTTTGATCGGGAGGATCTGTCATGTAAACAAGTCATGTCAAGTCATTGTGGGTAATCCTTCGATTGTCTAAGTGTTAAAGTCCCAATGGTTTTGGGGCACTAGAGTTATTAGACTCTCCTAGTATAGGCCGACCCTATTAGGGTTTTAGTCATGCCAGGATTAGTATAAATAGAGAGCTAGAGTCTCTATTTAATACACAACTCATACACACTCAAGTGTAGCGCATAGTTGAGGAAGGAGAAGACATTGGGGCTAGATAAGAACAAGGTTACTCATGTTGGGAGATCACTTACTATATTGGGCTTTTCTATTTTGGTGCTGATTATATCTCTAAGGAAGTTGTGGGTTTTTATCCATTTACGGTTTCTCCAAGGAAAATAACTGTGTTTGACATTGTCTCTTGTGTTTGACTGTTGTGCTTGTTATTCTATTAGTTAAATATCCTAATAATGCTAACTTGATGTTGAAAAATGAACAATTATGACAGATGATTCAATTACCTATCTTTTGTATTTTTACTTCATCTTCAAATACATTAGGGAAGTACCCATAATTTTCACCTAAAGTCATAGGTTCCATGTTTAACTAGTATTATGTGGCATCTAAAGTGTTTTTAAAGGAGTCCATGATTGTGCATCAGCCCCAAAAACATTATGTTAATTTTTATGGTAAAGTTTATGACCAAGTGGGTCAAGGATGACTGTAATTGAATAATTATTTATTTTAATAATGCAATGTCCCTGCCCCTCTACCAGAGGGAGGACAAAACCATTGCTGCTATCTAATCTAGGAAACTAACCCCATAAACATAAAATAAATGCAATGCAGAAAAAAAGCACACATATATGCATAGAACTATTATCAAACATCTGCAGATGTCTAATTCCATAAACATATAGCGTAAGCAATTATGTGTCATTATAAAACATGCACAGCATATGAGTAGTCATCATGTTTGTTTATAATATAATACGATTGCAAGGATCTCAGCATAAGATTACTTATCTTCAATAAATCTTGTCCCGCAACCAACTACATCGCTGCAACGTTCCATGCAACCATAGTCTAGTGCGTTCTTTAATCTCTCAGCGACACTGCCACCCCTGAGATGGGCATGATTCCACAAGGGATTAGGGGAACTAAAAAGATCGCATGTAGCCAAGGATAAACCACTCAGCCAAACCAACACGGTTGGGTTTATCAGGCCAAGAGTACTCAACAACACATATCCCAGCCAACAAGTTGGGTTTATTTGGTTATAAAGAGATGGAAACACTTTCTTCTAAGATAGTGGGATCACTAAAGAGATAAGGATGCCTACACCAGAACTAGATCGACTCCTAAGAAATACAGACACACCCTACACAAGGAATCATTCCCTTCTCTGATGCACAGTCCCTCAGGCCATGACTTCCATTCCAGTGTTATTCAGAGGATGTATATAAGAGAGATAGTGCTCTTTATCTGTCTATGATTCTCCTTCAAAACACTAGGTTTATCAAGCAGACTCCTTTCCACTCCTATAATGTCCAAATACCAATCCAATGTGCACACACATCACAACAACCAGCCCTAGGATTTGAAGGAGGAACACCACTCCATAGAACAAAACTGGACTGACCAGAATGGTTAATGCACATCTCAGACTGGGAAATTGACTCCAAAGTCATTTATGGCCTTATCATGGCAAAAATGACCCAACATAACCTACAACCAACCAAATTATGGGGGAAAGTTAGCCACTAATCCTCATCTGAGTGAGGAGAGGACACACCACCTGTGTGGATGTGGATTACATCCATATAGACCACAACATGAAGGAAATTGCACACACAAAATAGAGATAGGAATACTGAACCCATCATGGTATTCTTGCATGAGGACTAAGTGACCTTGTGATGATGGGAAGCTTCTATTTTCTCGCATGAGGAAAAAATCCCAAAGCCTATGTCTAAGGAGAAAAAAAAAGTTTGTGCATGAAAATGGGAAAAATGGGATCGTGGTCCCTTCCCCTCCTACCCACGTGAGGATGAATGTGCTCCCTGGTGGAGTGTGCATTTGGGAAAGGAATGATAGTCCCACCAAACACCACTGCCCATGAAAAAAAAAATTCCCATGGAAATAAATGTCCCCATCTAACTCTAGAGGATTTAATTTCATAGTTGAGACAAGAATAAGACAAAAATTGGTTGTTGAATGAAACAAGGGATAAAGGGTGAATAAGACAAAATATAGGTGACAGCTAAATGGACTCACCTCTTAACACTTGCCTTTTCCCCAATGGATCCCAAGGGTTAGACATCCCCCCCCACATCCTTAGGAAATCATGCCCTTTTCATTATGGTTGCATTGACATAGCTAGTTATAGGTGTTTTTTAATTAATTTTCATATGTACATGGTGCCCAAATTATAATCTGTCATCTAGCAAAAAAATACCATTGGCGTCGATTTTAATTGCTGAACATAAAACGATAAATCAATGGTGTGGATTTTTCCTTTAGCTCGATACCATGATTAATTACAATATATACATCATATACATTTTTAATGCAAAAGAGGTGAAAATCGGGGTGTTACAAATAATTATTTAGAGGAGACACCTATTCAAGGGAGACTGTTAAATGACTATTCACTTCCCACTAGGAGGAAGGAGAAGCTATAGAAGGTGGTTGACAAGTGAAAACTCTAGCATTCACTTTCTATTTGTTGTTAGAACATAATCCCTAAAAATGTGGTCATGTTCCTTGAGAGGGGGAATTGAGATCGGTGGATCATTAAATTCAAAAACTAACCCAGAGACCTAGGAAATATTATATAGACCATCAAATTGATCAGGAGGCTCACCACTCATTCTGATTTATGAGAGAATATACTTTGTGATTGTTGCAAACTAAAAAGTGGCACACAAAGAATTTAATGACGGGATAGCTAAAGTGAATTGGTAAGATAAGTTTAGTTTTGAGTGCTAAGGTGTAGAAATATGTTATGTAGTAGATATCTCCATCCTATTGGTGCAATGAGAAAGCTCAAGGGTCCTAAGTAAGTTATTTGGAAGCTTAAGGAAAAGCTTGGGTGGAATAGTCTCCCTTGGGTGTTGGTCCTCTTATGGAGAAAAATTCCTATGGCTTGGGGTGTACCATGAAAGAGAGAAACCACAGAAATCAATCCCTTCCCAATATGCAAGAGAAATAAAACATCTAACACTAAAGTACCTTGACACATACTTTATTCTAGATGATTGTAGTAGATCCCCGTTGAGCTTTTTCCAATCCCGCTTGTGTTAGCAATTTCTTGTCAACAACAGTAAACAAGGCAAGCATGATATATAATATAGTGTTATTCCTACTCTAGCATATATAATCAATGATACATAAGCAATTAAACACATCCATGGATTCAATATCCATTTAAATGCACCTCATTGGATAGGAAAAGATATTTCTATTAAGTAAATCAGAGATTACATAAGTGACAACCTCTGTCGGCACGTCTCCGAGCCAGAGAATGTGAGTCCTCCACCTAGGCCTCAACCACCTCAATCCTCCATCTCTTAATATCAATCTCACAAGAAAAGGAAATCTTGGGAAGAACACAAAGTGCTCCAAGGGACAAAGGAATGAAGACTCTAGTATAAGAAAGCTACTGCAACAATGGACTATAGTTTTCCTGTTCTTCAATTCCTCCTCTTCAATGTATCCAACGGGTTCCTTATATAGTGCTTGAATGGGGTAATGGAAGTTCAAATATGAGCAATCTTGAGGAATATGGAAGGCCAAGAGACAAGTGACCCGGATCCACATCAAGAAAAAATCCAAAAATATTTGGACTTATGAACATATCCCGATGTACATGGGTTTAAGGGTAATATCCACGTATATACATGAGAAAGGGATTAAAAGTCAATTACAACAAATAATAGGTGTTTTTAGGGATGATATTGGAAACATAAAAGGTACAATAATAGTCCATGGGGTCCAAAAAGTCTGCAGAAGGACAGAGAAGGCCATAAATGTGTGATGAACCATGTGTGGTAAAATTAGCTGTAAGAGATGCTCCCTAATGTGTGAGTTCAGAGTGGTAAAATGATGGTGGAAATACATTATAAATCCATCCCATAAGTGGAGTGATGAAGAACTAGGTGGAAGAACCATCCATCCATCAATAAAGTACAATAACCAATCTTTGCATATGACCAGAAATGCATATAACAGTCCTGGATACATAAGAGTACAATGGCCATTAATAGGCATGATGTAAAATATGACATATGCAGTGATCGCCACGTACAATATATAATAGATCAGAATCTTCATGATGAAGATATATACAAAATAAAAATCTCCTCGAAATCTGAATATATATAATGGATCAAGATCTCCATAATGATTGAAGATGTCTGACATACACTGGAATCAAATCATGAGAGCTGAAATCTCATGAATGCTAACATGATCAAGGAGGTAGCATATGTGAAACTCCACCAATCTAGAAAGTATTCTACCCAAACTGTTACAAGTACATGTCCTACTATGTGAATAGAGGTGTCGAGGTCAAAAAATTAGTCCATTGTCTAATTACCGGTCAATGATGTATACTGTTAACAGACACGAGATCACCCACCAATAATGAAAATGGGAATCAAGGTACTGGAGTGAAATATAACAAGTGAAAATAAATGTGTTGAGGTCTAACACTTGAAAGAATCCATTGATCAGGGGACATTGATGTATTCCCAAAACTGTCGATGGCGAGAGAACCTACGACTGATGACTGTAAGTCTCAAGGCACTCAATAAACTCTAGACTCCTATCCTAGAATAAATGATCTAAAATCGATGGGATGGAATCCACTGGAAAGAGGTAATTAAGGCATCCCCCATCAACCAACATGAGGTACTCAACAACACTATATAATGTGGAAGGACTCAAACAATATGTGCACAAACTAGTAATAGTACCAGGAATGACCGACATGCAAAGTCAAGACAACTGAGGAATGGCCAAATCAGGCTTCAAATTCCTTCAAGCAAGAGCATAAAGGTGAATGGTGACTAAATGTATGCAGCATAGACTTGGTATACAAAACTGGGACATCTCTCTAACACATGAGGTATCGAAAGACGCTCCATAGCAACTGGAAACTTAATCAGTCAATGGAGATAAACTCAGAGAAATGAGTGTATCTCATAAAGTCAAACTACTAACCCAACCAATGGATCCGATATACAGTGCTTTGTTCGAAGGCGACAGAACTTGACTGCTGCCAAATATAACATCTTTTCTTGTCCTACTTTTTGTTTTTTTTGTTTTTTGGACTTTTTTAGATATTTTGAAAACCTTGAAAAAGAATAAACGTGCTTTATAGTTACAAATATAGTAGGAGACAAGTTTCAAGGGGAAAATAAACTAGTTCCAAGTAGTGGAACATACCTATGCTCAATGCAACGAAACATGTGCAGGATAATGACACTCGGGGGAAGCTCCCCTCTCGATAAAAATGGGGAATCAAGATACAAAAGATAATGATAAAATGGATCTTCTTGGCTAGACATGAGACAAGCTCAGGCTATATGGCCGATAATCAAAGTCAGGGAAGCCAGCATAAGGATAAAAGAGGAAAGCAAAACTCATGATAATGCAATTACAACTTGACATATACAAGGGAGTCCCAGGGAAATGGCCAGCATAAAGTTCAAGAGGAGTATGAAGCTCTTTCTCAGGGACATGGTGGCAATAAACGAGACTCAAATACCTAAGAGGGGACTCACATCATGGGTACCAAATGTAAAAGGGAGCTAACTAGGACACCCATGTATAGGAAAGCTCTACCATTCACATAGTATCATTTCTAATGACATCATGAAGGTTGTGTGATACCATGGAATGGGTTCGTACCTAAGGTTAAGATGGAACGGTTATAAGGAAATGCATAAGTGCAAGTGGATGTGATATCCTAACCTATATGACATTTCAGACATAATACATGTGATAGGCATGAACGGGTTGAAAACTCAAAGAGAGTGTACAAAAATCGAATCCTACCTGACGACAATATAAGTCAAAAACAACACAAAATAGTCAATAAAGAATCCAAACTATAGGATATAGGGAGGAATGAGCATGACAACTGCACCGAATGGAAAAAATGCAGTGAACAATGGGACATAAAAAGGAAAGTAAGGTGTAGACCCAACATTCACGCATCCACCACCACCCCCATGAGGGTTACCACTGGTGTAAAAACTGAGAGGAGTCAAAATCCTGCCCAAATGTAGTGGGGAGTAGAATGTAACCACTCCCAAATCTATGAGCATGCTAAGGGGATGTGATGCCCCAAGGTCTGACACTAGGGTTCATACTAGGACCAAGGACTGGTGATAGGATACCAGACATGCCAAAGATAAAAGGACACAAACTTAGGAGAGCATAAATATACTCAAGTAACCGCGATCCCAAAGGCCAACTAGCACACAATGAGCACACTCCTAAGAAAATCTACAACCAAAATACAAGCAAACCAAAGGGAGGATATGTGAGCTCCCGAATGAAGCAGGTATGTCTCACCTAGGAGGGGCTCGAAACTCCCATACACTACAAGAAAAGGTATGTTACAAATTATAGTGGCCCTCAGCATCAACACATAAAGCACTATGTTGTCAGATTTCTACTTGGACAGGACACTCACAAAATAACCTCTACATGTACCGCTTGCGATACCTAGGTAAGGAAACTAAGGTCACCCCAATATAGCCAATGCTCAGGTAGATAGTTGCAGGTGGGATGGACTGTATGGGAAGGGTAGGAAAGCTCAAAACTCAAAAGAGCCCCTAGATACGAATATGATCTTGGAAATATCTTCGGTGCTCATAGAAAGTAACCAGTGGTCGTCCCAGTCATAATCACATGCACTGCCTCGTGCTTAAATCCCATGTAAGAGGAGCATATTGAGAAAGACTAATTATACCAAGGATTTCACTATCTCACCTTGATATACACCTACTTGTTTTGTGTTTAGTAGTCTTGGAGAATTCACTCACAATGAACTATTCCAAGACTCTAAATCCTAATCTTGTTTGTGAACCCTATAAAAGGAAAATGTGTAGTTCATTTTAAATTATGCATTGATTTTAATGGTTGTGATTACTCAAAGGGAAAATAGTCGTGCAACCAATGACATTATGACTCAGTAGTGAAATAAATATGCACACCATAACAAGCAATGCTAAGTGCAATCTTTTTCAAATGAAAAATGGGGTATGCCACTACATGAGATGAAAAAAATTTCCTTCAAATATATGTGCAATTATTCCTATATGAAATCCTAAACACAACTCTCATCCAAGCAATCCAATGCAAGTACCTCCTTAAATCCATATGCAAAAAATGCAACTACTTTCTATTTTTCAATATAAAAGAATGAAAAATTTATTAAAAATCATCTAAAACTCCAAGTCTCTGCAGTAATTATAAAACATGAGCCCAACAAGACACCAAGAATAAAAAGAGTGATGCACTAATGGAAAAACAAAAAGGATAAATGACTAAAACTACTTTCAAACAAAATCCAATGAAAAAGCTTTCTCTGGTCAGAAAATAACCAGAAAAAAAACAACATCAGAACCCAAGAAGACCCAACCACACTTACAACCCACCTAGCAACACCCCACAACATCAAACTCAACCAAAAGGGAGGATGTATGCGACTGTTTAAAGAACAGCTACATATGTACATGAATTTAGGCCAAAACGCTCCATGTATACGTGTATTTTGGCCAAAAACATGCATGTATATGCAAAATTTGGCAAAAAATCTATGTATGTACGTGACTTTTGGCCAAAAACCTATGCATACAGAAAAGACAGTGGTAAAACGTAGGCCAAGGGTCAAACCAATAAAGGGGAGTGCCAATGGATGAACATGCTATAAAATGTGACATACAAATAGGGAGAAATAAAGAACAAGTCATTAATATGAAGCACATTGTTCCCCCAACCCCAAAGAAAAGCAAAGAACCTCCGCAGTATGGTCGCCAATTCTGTTATAGAGAAAACTTCCTATGGCTTGTGGTGTACCACAATAGACAGAGACACCGCAAAAATCAATCCCTTCCCAATATGTAAGAGAAATAAACATCTAACACTAAAGGATATCAACACATACCTTATTACGGACGATTGTAGTAGGTCCTCGTTGAGCTTTTTCTAATCCCGCCTGCGTTAAAAATTTACTCTCAAGAACAGTAAATAAGGAAAGCATGCTATATAATATAGTGTTAGGCCTACTCTACCATATATAATCAATGATACATAAGAAATTAAACACATCCATGGATTCAATATTCATTTAAATGCACATCATTGGATAGGAAAAGATATTTCTATTAAGTAAATCAGATATTACATAAGTGACAACCTTTTTCGGCACATCTACAAACCATAAAAACTGAGTTCTCCACCTGGGCCTCCACCACCTCAATCCTCCATATCTCGGTAGAAAGCTCACAAGAAAAGGAAATATTGGTAAGAACAGAAAATTCTCCAAGGGACAAACGAGTGTAGACTCAAGTATAAGCAAGCTATGACAACAATGGACTATAGTTTTCTTGCACTTCCATTCCTCCTCCTCAATGTATCCAAGGGGTTCCTTATATAATGCTTCAATGGGGTAATGGAAGGTTAAATCAGAGCAATATCAAGGAATATGGAAGGCCAAGAGACAAGTGACTTAGATCCACATCAAGGAAAACTCCAAAAAAAAATGGACTTATGCACACGTCCCGATTTACATGGATTTAAGGGTAGTATTAGCGTATATATGCTAGAAAGGGATTAAAAGTCACATACAACAAATAATAGGTGTTTTTAGGGATGATATTGGAAACATAAAAGGTACAATAATAGTCCATGGGGTCCAAAGAGTCTACATAGGGACAAGGAAGGCCATAAAAGTGTGATCAACCATGTGTGGTAAAATCAGCTGCAACAGGTCCCATTTATCTGTAACGCTTCGAAGTTATAACTCTAATCTATTTATGACATTGTTTATTCATGTTTAAAAAAACAGTAAGTTTTTTAAAATGAAGTTATAGTTTATAAATAAATTGATCAATGATTGTAGAATTTAGTATTATATATAATTTGATTGGTTTAGAAATGAAAATTAATGATCCCGTGTATTTTTCCTTTGATTGAAGTGACATACTCTAGTACAGGGAGACATGAATTATGTTAAATAGTAAGATATGTTGAGTAATACTTCAAAATGATGAATGCTTTTTATTTATAGCCAATAAGATTTATTTTACTTTCATACTGTGTATGGTCTACTAACAGTTAGAATTTACTAGTTATTATTCCAAATCCAGTTAGAAAACCTTTAACAACTATTAAAAATGAACTTACATTTACAATAGAAGTTTAGAAGCTAGAATAAATTACATAGTCCTTTCATTTTATATAAATCTGGTACTTACTTGTTATCCTCTAACATCTTAGCAATATATTGGTTAGATCCAAGCTCATCTCAGCTACTCTGTTTATATTAATCTTTTAAAGACAAATTTCTTTTTCCTTAATGAATTTTAGAATCAATCTAGAATAACGAGAGTTCAATTAAATCATAATAATAGTAAGTTAAACTATTAATAAAATACCAGGTCAAGATGATTGACATTTATCTTAGAACTTGTTACACGATTCTGATTTTAAGTCGCGTTATCTATATAGTATTTATCTATAGAACATAAGTTCAAGAAGCCTTAGGGATTAACCTTTTAAAATATAAACACACTCTCTATATTTATTTATCTAAACAAAACTGAAATAACGGAGTAAGGCTGTACAGTCTAAAAATAAAACAAATACACCCTAGAATGGTATAACCACATTCATAGATCAAGAAATAGTCTTAGGTTTTAATCCTTTTAAAAGTTCTAATAGTATAATTATAAATGAAAAAATAGTAACATAATTAGAGAATATAAGTATCAAAGAGTTAAAAAGGATCAAACCCTATTTTATAATAAACATCATGTTAGACAATGGAAAATCTATCTCATGACTTTTACCATCTAACATTTACTAAAAAAATGTGGAACTCTAAAATAATTACATACTATGTTCCTCTAAAACTTGCAGAGTGTAGCTACAAATAAATCCCTTACGGATCTTTCAAATACTGGAGAACTCATAACAATAGTATTTTTTTCCCAAATACAACAATAAAATTCTATAGAGTAAGATTTACGGCCACGATTTTCTAAATACAATAATTTGAACAAACGAATCAAAACGTCATAGTTTTTGTAGAAAACAAGAAAATAAGGAATTACATTAGCATTATTAAAATACTGAAGTGATAGATCACTTCCAGCTCTTTTACTCTTCTACCTACTTGACAACTTCACCGTAATTTATTTTTTTATAAATGAAATGGATGAAGCATTAAAACAATATTAAAATACAGTAAACAAGCTTGGGTTTACGTCAAATCCTAGGATATTAGATCCACTTTATTGTTCAATATAAAAGTAAAATAATGATGAGTTACTAAAGAGGTGTTTTCGCCTGAAAACTAGAATCTACTCTAAACTACATAGCCTTATCATAATACAACAAATATTTATCATGGGTTATAAAACTAAATTATAAAAGGAGTCGCTTTATAGAAACCTATGCTTACACCTTGATATTGTTCAAAGTTTTCCCGAAACAAGTTAAAAGTAGTATTATCGTGCTAGAACAAGATCGAATTACATAAATAGTTTTACTATCTCTAGTGTTAACATTCACAGATAAACCGCAACGGATATCAATGAAATCATTTACTTTACAACATGGGATTTAGAATGGTGTCTATTCCCAAAACAAATTAGCAGTATGAAGGCCTGCGACTTCCTTTCCTATAACAATGTTTGAATTTAAGTTAAAAACTTTACAAAACCTCATGAGTTAGACTCACCTGATGTCTACATTACATGGGAAAATTCCCAGAATCAAAATGTAAAAGGATTTAACCCTTATCGCTAAGAAGGAAGTGGAAATACTCAACAATTATCATCAATTACATCTCTTGAATGTTGCACAGTAAATAAAAAGATGGCTTAACAAAAAGAACCATATCAAACCCTTACGGTCTTATTGTAACTAATAAGTGTTTTTAATGGTTGCAGAGGGGTTCACAACTCAAATTAATAACCAATATTAGTTCAGTATCGTCCTTGGAACAGAGGAAAAACCTGACTCCATGGAAACATACCACAAAAACCAAAGCCACACATAGAAGTATAAGCGGTTAGACAGGTTAAAATGTAAGACTTCGTCATTATATTGTCCCTCCACTTCATTCCAGAGTCATTCCTATGACATTTCCATAATTTTGAAAATGTTAACAACTAGAAATTAAAAGAAAAGGAATCTTTTGTAATTTAATATATGTCACTAGCAACGAAGTACGAAAGACGTACCAGTGATGAGTTTTGAAATCGGAACCATCCCAATAAAGCAGAGCGAAGATAGAGATTATCCTCTATAAGTGAACTAAGTATAGAAAGATTTGAATGGTCAAGGTTAAGGCTCCTCCATCTTATTTCGAATGTTACAAAAACATTCTTACAAAGCCGAAGCACTCACGAGCTGAAGGCAGCATGGAAAAATGAAGAATGCCATACCACAAACTATCAATGGGGTGGAAACCAGTGTCAAAGTACATTAAAACCCTTAGGGTTTTACATCCCTTTCCTTCCCGACAGATGGATAGCATTGTAAGATCATAAATTTTAAAGTTATAATGAATCTTCACTCTGTTCTTACAATTGGATATCGAATTTAAGTTGACTACAAAAATATCATATCAATTCAAACTTTATCAATAACCAAGTTGCAAATTTTGGGAAATGGTGTAGTGTGTATAGTTTGCATTTTAATCTAATTGTTTTTATTGCATTATACCTGCAATGATAAATGTTGGACCCATTAACACACCAAAGGTAAAATTTAGCTTGATAAGAATAAAGATCTTATAGTATGGGTTTTGGAGAATAGGATTATAATTTGAACCAAACCTTAGGTTCATGTTTGTTTCGTTCTAGATAATATCTTAGCATTTAGTTTGTTGTTTAAAGGGGTATTGTCGAGATAGTCCAAATTCCTACAAATCATAGAGAAGAGTATTCATCCATTAGTCATTATGACTAAGTAAGACCATGATCCTTTCTTGCAGAGCTCCGGTTTATAGTAGAAAAAACAACAACAACTGATTTTCTTATGAGAACAAAATAGATATAGATAGTTTTCATTTGTCACAAAGTAATGTCATAAGGACAAAACTCCAGTTAAGAAAGCTAAAGATAACCGAAATGCATGACAACAAAGGTGCATTATAAAGAGGAGTTTGATTAATAATTACTATCTAGTAAATTCTAGTATTACATGCAGTAAAAGAATTTTTTATTTTATTTACGAATTTAGGGTATATTACAAGTGGTATCAGAGTGAGCTTCCAAAATTAGGTCTATTTGGTTCATCAATTATAAAGAAAATCAATGTACTAATTTTATTTTTGCAACTATTTCGATCAAGAAATAAAAAATTTTATTTGCATGAAATGGATAACGATGAAGCATCTGCTCAGAATGGTCCTCAACATAATAAACCTTACAAATTTTATGTAGATTTGAATAATACAGGGTTACTACAAAGAGTTAGAGAGTTGAAGTATGAAGTTCAAACTGTGAAACAAGAAAATAATAAAAAATAAGAGTTGAATGCATATCTACTAGATAGAATGAATAACCAGGAAAAAGATAAAAGAAACGCTATCGAAACAGATTGTGAAACAACTACCTATAAACATAAAGGAAAAAGGGAAAAGTATTATGATAGTGAAACTTCCTTGGAGGTTAAACCAAGATCACGTAGAGAAAGTCAAAGATACATAAGTGACAATAGTGGAAGTGATTAGAAACCTAGGAGAAAGAAATATAAACCTTACGAAGAGATTTCTAGTGAATTCAAGAAAATAAAGCCTCCCATGTTCAATGGGGAAGCAGATAAAGGAGAGGAATTAGGATCTTGGCTGTCAGACATGAAGAAATACTTCCAAATCTATAACTATTTTGACATATTAAAGGTCATAATGGCTATTTACAATTTGACTGGAAAAGCCGACATATGGTGGAAAGATATAAAGAGGGTCAAAATTATGAAGGAGAAGTATTTAAATTGGATAGTATTTAAGAATTACTTCAAGAGAATATTTCTATCTGAGAAATATTATGAGGAAAGAGCTAAGGATTTCTATGACTTAAAACTAGGTTCCATGTCCATGAAGGAATTGAGTAGCAATTCTTGATTCTATTAAGATATGTACCATATATAATAGATGAAAAGAAAAAAATCCAATGGTTTTTAGGTTGTTTACCTGCTAGCTTTAAGGATAGGATTGAGTTTGACAATCTAAAAACCTTGGAGGAAGCTATGAGAAAGACAAAATTTTGTGATGAGCAAAGACAGAAAAGAGAAAGTCTACCCAATTTCAAGACTAAAAAGTCAAGTCAATTTGATCAAAAGAGAAGAGGATTCAATCCAAACAAGATTTTTTGGAGTAAGTCACAAAACTTCTCAAAAAAAAACTCTCAGAAAACTGATTTTAAGAACAAAGTACCCCAGAATACTGCATCATCAAAGGGCAAGGATCTATCTAACAACTTTGTTAGAAATACTGAACAACGAGAACCTACAAAATGATGGGATTTTGAAGGACCACACTATGCCAAATACTATATGAACTGAAAAAGAAACATCAACAACATACACACTGTCGAAGAAGAAGAAATAGTTGGGGATGTGGAAAATGAGATGGACATTATAAATGCAACTTTGGAAAACCAACAAGTAGATCACCAGAATTCTATGGTAGAAGTGCAAGGTATGATCCAAAATTTCTTTGCTTCCATATTAATTGATCCCAGTACTAGTCTAAGTTATATATCTCCTAGTATAATGGAAAAACGCAAGTTACCTTTTAAAAAATTTGATTAATCATGTCTTTTTTAGCTAGCCACAGGAACTAAAAGAAAGGTAGTAAACTATGTCGAAAGTTGTAATTTGAAGATGAATCAGTTTGAAACACAGGTCAAACTAAATGTGTTACCTTTAGGATGTTATAGTGTTCTCATAGGAATAGATTTTCTTGAAAAACACCAATTGATTTTAAACTAGCTTGAAAAGAATTTAACTTTCTTGAATAAGGAAGGAGAAATAATTAATGTCATAGGAATTGCTAGGAAGGTATCTGTTGGACAAATTTCATCCTGACAGATGAAAAGGGTTGTAAGGAAGGGCTGTAAAGTATTTGTTTTGCAAATTATAAATAATGAACAAGTTAACAAAGAAAATAAACCAGGATTTGAGGATATCCTGATCCTACAAAATTTCACAGATGTACTCCCAAAAAAAATTTGAGGATTACCTCCTAAATGAGATGGAATATCCCAAATTTTAGACCTACCATTTATAGGAATGAGCCTATTAATCATGATGATTATATTGATATTTTATTTTATATTAGGTCAAAGACCCCACTACATATGAACATGATGATTTGTTTTGTATATTGGGCGTAAGCCAATTGTTGATGATATATATATATATTGCGTTGGGCGATGAACCTAAAGCACATGATTGATGAAGTGTTTGTGTTGGGTGTAGACCTTGGAGCATAATATTGATGAGATGTTTTTTGTTGAGCATAAAACTCTAGAACACATGAAAAATATAAATGGAAATGTTGAGCATAAGCTCTGGAGCATTCCATGTTGATGTTGAGCATAAGCTCTAGAGCATCGAGTCTTTGGCCAATGTATCCCTAGGTGTATCGTACAAGTACATCCTAGGATTTAGTGTTGAGTGAAAGCGCTAGAATTGCACTATGTTTGTAACTCCCTGCTATAGGCGTTGAGCATGGGATTTGGTAAGTGCTAGAGGCTACTGAAAAGAATTTAATAAATTCCGAGCAAAAACAGCTTGAGAAAAATATTGATCATCATCATACTTATTTATAAGTGATTAAATGAAATTTCAAATTTCTTTATTCTCATCAAAGTACTGAAGAGCTACCATGTTATACAAGGGAAATCCAAAATGAAAGGATGTTTAGAGCTTCCTAGCCTAGTTGACCTAAGCCATCTATCTACTTGACCTTCATAAGGAAGTGTCGTTAAGTCTAGATATCATGATACATGATGCTTGAAGACAAATGTTAACATAGTATTTTAATACTATGCATTTTATACATAGTATGTAAAAAGAATTAATTATGATTAACTATATAATTGAATAAAGAAAGAAGAGAAGCTCCACCAATTATTATTTATTATTAAAGGACTAATAATTAGTGAAATAACTATAAAAGACTAACTAGGAACTAGTTAAAATTTCATAGGCTAAGAATTGAAAATTACCCTAGTAAATTTAAAAGGCTTAAATCAAGAAATCAAGGATTTCTTGATTTAACTTCCCCTTTGACTGAAAAGTATTCATATAAAGACTCAAGCCAAGCAAAGGCTTGGGGTTATGATTTTTTCTCCCTTGGAGAGTTATAATTCTTCCTATTTTTGGCTCTGAAGTGTTTTCTCGGAGAAGTGCTCCTGAAACTAGAGGAGGATTATTCAGAACAGATTACCATATAGGAAACCATACTGTAGGATCTCTAAGCTACTTGCATGTTTGAGTCCAGCTCAGGCGGATCCGGATTTAAACCAGGAATGGTTCTAGGTCATGTTTGGGTGGAATGTGGTAGTTCCCAAGTGATTTGGTCATCAAACAGAGATCAGATCTACATTGAATTTTTAATGTTGGTTATTTAAGTGTGTAGGTGCAGCCATTGATAAAGATTCAAATTCAAGTATGAAACCCTCGAAATCCTATTCTATTTTATTTCCTAAAGATTCATTACTATTTATATTAAGTAATGGTTACAATGTAATTTCTAATCCTAAGGGTTAAGTTTTATGATTAAACAAACTGATAGGGTTTGTAATTATAATTTACTAATCTTATGCTTGAGAAGTTTTATTATTTGTTGTTTATGTTCAGGGTGGTATCCTTCATAGATGTTACTATATTAAACATGTGTTGATATTAGTATTATGTTTGTACTATGTTCTCTATATTTAATACTCTATTGACATATTTCATTTGTCAGCAAAGGCTTACCCTAGAATTTTAAATGAACTAGTTCAGTAATATTTAATTAAAATATTATTTATGCTAAACTATACATGTTTATATTTTAAATTAGATCTACTAAGAACATAGTCCATATAAAAACCAAGCTAAAACCAATTAATAAATACCTTCCAAGGTCTGCTTCATATAATCATTTAAAACCAAAGTACTGTACACAATTGGATTAAACATTAAATTTAATTAGAGGGATATCGTGACCATCCATGTAGTCCTTATCAAGAGTCTGCCATAAAACCTACAGTATTGATATCTATATTAAAATACCATAAATCACTTGAATTATATCTTTAAAAATCCCATATAATATCCATCTATACTTAAGCATAAACCAAGTTACATAATTCAACATCATAACATAAATCCATTTATTGCAGCAGAAGAAGGAATTGAACCTTGTGGGAATGCAAGAACAACTTGTTTATTTCATCAAAATACATTTCATTATGTTATATTAAAATCATCATTTCCAACATAGGTCACGACATTGATTACCATGGATATCAAGAGCCAAGGCAAAGTCATAATAAACAACCCATACATATTATATATACCAACACCAAACCCAATCTTCTAATCAATCTCACATAGGCCATGCTGTACAATAATATGTGGGTTGTGGGTTATAATTAAATCCACTAAAATATGTACAGAGTCCAACTACATTAAGAACAACAAATTTCATCTAGGGTCTGCACACCCTAGCCTCCACGAAATTACCACTAATGCACAGTGATCACATAAGTCATGGCATCGACCAAATTTTAAATCCAATAGACAGTCTCTACCATATTAAACCCTGCACTAAGCTATCGCAGCACTGTGGGAAGGCACATGCCATTTACCGCATGGTCTATACCCACAGTGTCTGTAACATTATACTATAAATGTCGTAATACAGAGAACCAAATACCATAAATAGTTTACATACAAGCTATCGCAGCAATGTGGGAAGGCTCATGACATTGATGGCATGGGATTTACCCTCATTGTTAAGATCTTACTTTAACCAAAGAAATCAATGGAATTTACACACAAAGCATCCGGTAAGGCGTATGCCTCTGTTCTTTAGAAACCACAATTTATTTAATTACAGAGATAAATGAAAAAGAAAGAGGAAATCACATACATATTAAACCATTACAATTTAAAAAAACCAACACATATATCTATTTTACACAGAGATCCCAATGTCTATACACAGTCACCATTAAAGGCCGAGAACAAGGTTTTACACAGGCATGCCAATGGGCTATGGCACCATTGCTTGCAATGGTTCATCCCATGGATTTAAAATCCAAAAACCAAAACTATAATGAGTTACATAATTGAAATAAAAAATACAAAGAGTGGAATGGACTAAGAAACAATTCATGGCATAACACTTCCATTTAAAAATAACCAAGTGTGTATTCAAAGCTCGAAGGCAAAATCAGATTCACTACAGCATCAAACCCCAACCAAACAACCAGTCGAAACATAGCTCTACCACAGGATTGAAGGGTGACAAGCATAAGCTTGATGAGCAGGCTTATGGTGGCCATGAATGCAATGCTTAGAACCAACAGTGTTGTGGCCACGTTTCTCTCCATTATTGAAAAATAAGAGCCCTGACCTATGAAGGCGAAGTAAATATGGGAGAAAAGGATGAAGAATGGTTGCTAGGAATGAGTAAGTATTTCCAGGTTCATAACTATTCCAGTGTGATGCAAGATAGGATTTCCATCTATAACTTGAATTGTAAAGTAGAAAGATGGTGGCGAGATTTAAGGCACACCAAGAAAGATGAGCTACAAGAAATAAGCTTCAGAAAACTTCCAAAAGATTTTCCAAGAAAAATACATATTGGAAAGGTTCTTTGGCCTCAAGGTAAAAGAGTTCCATGAACTGTGAATGGGGTACATGACTATGGATGCATTTATAAACAGATTTCTAGATATTCTACATTATGTATCATATATCAAAGAAGAAAAGGTGAAGATCCAACAGTTCCTAGGATGTATTCCTCCCAGTTTTCCAGTGTAGGATTGAATTCGACATACCAAAGACTCTGGATACTACGCTACACAAGGCCCGACTCTACTATGAGCATGGGCAGTTATGGCAAGAGAAATAGAACCAAAACAAAGAAAATTCTAGAAACGTTTTTGATAACCGCAAGCCTGGGTCAAACCCGTATCCTTATAGAAAGGAAAACAATAGCTTTCCAGTGAACAAGAACTTCAACAAAACTTGTACGAAGCCTTATGTACCAGCTCCTAATGGGATTAAGAAAGTGGCGAGTGGAGCCAATGCTACCCCTTTAGTGATTAAGTGTTGGAAATGCAACGGGCTACATTATGCCTGAGATTGTAAGAACAAGAACAATGAAGTCTTGCATAACTTGCAAGAAGAACCTACCATTGACGATATAGCGGGAACCCTATGAATCTATGCAATATTAGATGGCTGATAGGTTAACCATCAAGCTACAATGGTCGATGGTAGTGCTAGAAATTGTTATCAGACTACTAAAGAACAAGACAACACAATCTCATAAAATAAAACTAAGTAAAATAGGTTTTTAGGGTTTTGGTTTTAGAGTTTGTAAACAAGAGGGTCAAAACTTATAAGTCTAAGACAAACACTAAATCATGCAACAATATAAGAATGAGATGTATAATATATGAAACATAAACCAGAACAGCATAAGAATAGTACTGAGTTTCATCCACAATTCATAAGCATTCCATGAGAAATAACCTCAAACAAGAAATGAATTTACAAATTGAGTGATCACACAAAAATAAATGAAACAAACAAATAGGATAAAATGGGCTTATAGATTGCATATATAAAATAATCATTAATCTAAAGTACATAACAGTTTTTGAACTTAGCTCTGTATACAGTAGCTTGATAGCCTCCCCTTGTACAAAATTCGAACTCCTTCTCTGTTTCCCCCACCCATTTATATAATTACAAAAAATTAGTTCTATATTCCATTCATTAAGTTGAATTTGAAACTACTTAGTAGTTACATTAACCAACTTTCAAGTAATTGACTAAAAATAGCAAAATCGGATTCCTGGTAAATTTGGTGAATTTCTAAAAAATAGGTCTAAAGAAGATTCCATATCTCTCTATCTATGACACCTATGCAAAATCTAAGAGATATTTTTGTGAATGGGTCCGTGATGGACAAAAACCTCTCTTGTTTTTTAAAAATTTGTCTCCAATCAATCAGAATATGTCCCGCAAGATGAAGACTAAAACAGGAAAATATTGAATATTTTTAAACCCTAAAAAATAGGCTGTACAGATTAAATTGAATCTTTCAAAGCATGAAAATTGTTGCAAAAATGAGAGAGGGTTTTGTGAATGGCTCTATTGTGAACAAAAACCTTTTTTTTCTAAAATTCATCTCCATCAGCTCGTAATACACACTCAATTGCAATGACCAAATTAGGAAAAAACAGAGCATAACTATGCATTTTATTTTTTATTTCAAGGGCTTATTTTACTACTAGCTTCTGGTCTCCATCTTGTTTCAGCTCCTCATAAATTTACTAATGATTTTCCTTGATACCTAACATCTTGAAGTTGTACCATTTCACATTTTAATCCCGCTGCAAATAACTCTTCTTTAGATTTTTCACCTGAACTATGTTGGTTATCACCTTTCAAATTATCTATGATAGGAAATTCTAGTATACTTTATTGTATACCTATGATATTTTGATTATGTTCTAAAGGAATTTTACCCCCTTCTTGCTTTCTACCAACTATTTGAATTTCTTCTTCAGCAAAGAGTTAAAACTATTTGAATGTATGTTATTTTAACAGTGAACCAGAAGCTGAAAAAATTAGAAACCTTGATATGAATTTTCTTTCAAAAAATTGATAAGTATTTTGGAACAATTCCACTAACAAAATAGACTAACAATTGAGCAAAAATCAGGTTCATAATCTTGCACTTCTTAATCAACACCACTATCTAATCCTCTGTCAAAGCGAACCCAGATTCATGGATGATGTCAACACTTTGTTTCATACATGTCGTAATAATGGATTCAGTTTCTAAAAGTATGTTCTCTTGTCTTCCTAGGTGTCCAATAACTTTCATAACTTTGTCTTCAACTGCCACGATTGTGCGAGTCAATTACTCTACAAACCCTAAACCTCTAACTGCCTTCATCACAATCTCTTCCAATAACTCACTACTAGATATTAGTGTGGTCTCTATAATATTTCATACATTCAAGAAATTTGTAACTCACAATGAATTACTCCCATCAGGCACCATCATTACTGTTTTAATGGATATCAATTTTCCACATACCGGACATCTGCAACTCATTTGAATCATTCTTGCCTTAACTCAAACACTTGTCAAATTTATTAGTAACGTTTAAACACATATCATTTTTTTTTATAGATGTGGAAAAACTCCCCTCATTTGCAAAATTTAAAACTCATGAGCAAACTTACGATTTTTTTAAGGCCATGACTTTCTTGTAGCACTCTAGTTCATTTTTTCTGCCTTTGCACTATAGAAATGTCTGATTAATGTTTTTTGACAAAAGGATTAAAAAATAAAGGGTTAAATTTTGTAATCAACCTTTGATAAAACCTTATGATATCTTTTTACAACCTTTCAGAAATACATACACCTAATAAGCCCATTAAAAGTATGAAAACAACTAAGTAAAGTAAATTTAAAATAAAAACCTATAAAATCAAAAATAAAAATAAGCATGCTATCAAAATACTTCAAAAACCAAACTTAGAATATTAAAGCAATAAGAGAAACCATGTTTTGAAAATAAGCATAAGATCTAAAAATAGAAAACAAAAACTAGCTATAACATCTGGCTCCTGCTGCGAGATGAAGTCCTCCTTGTGAGGCTTCAAGAACTTGTAGACCAATGCCTTCTATCATTTAACTGAACCTATCTGCTGCTCTGCAAAACATCCATTGGGCTATGGAGTCTTTATTCAATCCTTCACACACCGGTATACACAGTGAAAATAAAATCTCTTTCTTTCAAATATTGTAAAAGTATTTGAGGAACCTTTCATTTACTAAATCAAATTCTAATCCCATTTCCAATGTAACCAGCATAAAATTTCATCAACCCACCAAATCTTGCTTCCAACTCTGAATATATGTATAATCAGCAATATTAGATAACATGAAGATAAAAGATCTAGCAAATTGTACTCTCTCTAATTAAATGGTGTCTCTAAGATAATAGATTTATAATTTACTGTTGACTATAAATAATTTGCCAATGGATCATAAAAATTGCCAAAAGTTACATCTTCCTATTCTATGAAAAATATAGGCTATCCATAAGAACGTTTTGTTCTATGAATATCAACCACACATTGGCAATAAAAGACATCAGGATCAGCCTGAATTTGCTTTGAAATTTTTTGGACAGTATCATCAATAATGTCAACAAGATGAACCTCATTTTCCACACTGTCTTCAAATGGATAACTATCATACATTGGCTTTGGATGTTCAAGGATTATGGACTAAATGCATTCCTAAATCTGCTGATCAGATTGTGCCATATCACACACCTCACACATTTCTGGGTATTTCATTTCAATTTCATCATCATATTTATAAAAAATTAGAGCATCTTCATAATTGTTTTGAACAACAGATTTATCATAACCATGAATATAAGAATTTTCTGATATAACATTAAAAATGTGAACATCCTAGATTTCATTGATTTTAATATCAAAACAAAAAGGAATAGAATATAATTCATCATAGAATTCTTGTCCTAGAACCCCAATATCTTCATCATCACGAGGAGAATTCTGGGAAATTTCAAATGATGTTGCTGAAGGTTCATGTTTTTCTTCAATACATAGCTGATCTTTAACACAACAATGACTTCCAACAGTTTGTTGAACAAGAGATTTATCTTAAACAAGATTAGCATTCAAATGATTATTAAGAGTGTTGAAAGCATTATGACAATATTCCAAACTATCTTTGTTGATCTCATCACAAGAATAATCTTCAACCTTACTTAAAACAACAACTTGATTATCGTAATGATCATGGAATTATTCCTTGACAGCAGTATCTGAAAATGTTACCTCTTCATCTTCAACAAATTATGAAACTACAACTTCTTCATGATATGTTTTGAATCCTTGATTATACTTATCATCATGATTTTTTGAATTGAAAAATTTTATTATAAAAATTAGCTTGCACACAATAATCTTTAAAAAAGAATTTAGCTGAGAACATATACTTACAATTTTTCCGAAAACATGTGTGGAATTCTTTCAGTGAGGAAATGCTAGCAGTGGGAAGATAAAAATACCATTCGCGTGCATCTTGCTCGAGTGAATACATGAACATATTCACGAGCACATCTTCATGCTGTATATTTAACTGAACCATATATTGATGAAATCTGATGAGGTGATTTGAAGGATTATCCTCTTTGATTTCTCTAAGCCGTGGAAGAAAATCTCCCTAGACATCCATAGTAGGTAGTGGATTTGGAAAACCTGTAACATTGAAGAAATTGAAAGGTGCAAACATTCGAGCAAGAATGGCTTCCATTGTCTTTGGCATCTATATCTTGAACTAGTGGAGTCGCCAATCAATTTGTCAAGATAATATTTTTTTTCCTCCTCGAAAAGTGGAAAGTGTGACAATAGGTAAAATTAATTATGGCTACATAAAGCTGGGGATGACTATGATCTCCTAATTCTCCTAGCTTCTTTCATAATTTGATTTGGGTCTGAGACACCCAGGTGTCATGGTGAACTAGGTCTACCTCTTATCCCAACTCCCTTAGTAGCCATGGTGAGCTGTTTGGTGAAATGTAGTCTTAATTATTTGCTGGTTTTGCTCACCTCTCAAAACCAGTTGAATGATGAATAACCCTGGGAAAGTGTGCCTCAACTTCATCCCCAATAGTGTCTCCAAAGATGTTAGTGCTAGGAATTGTTTTGAGACAACTAAAGAACAAGCCAGCACAATCTCATAAAATAAACCTAAGTAAAATGGGTTTTTATGGTTTTGGTTTTGCAGTTTGTAAACAAGAAGGTCAAAAATCATAAGGCTAAGACAAATACTAAATCATGCAGCAATATAATACTGAGATGTATAATATATGAAACACAAACCAGAACAACATAAGAACAACATTGTGTTTCATCCACAGTTCATAAGCATTCCATGAGAAATAACCTTAAACAAGAAATGAATTTATAAACTGAGTGATCACACCAATCAGAAATGAAACCAGCAAATAGGATAAAATGTTCTTATAGATTTCATATATAACATAATCAATAATCCAAAGTACATAAGAGTTTTTGAACTTAGCTTTGTATACAGTAGCTTAATAACCTCGCCTTGTACAAAATTTGAACCCACTATCTGTTCCCCCCACCATTTTATATAATTACAAAGAATTACTTCTATATTCCCTTTATTAGGTCGAATTTGAAACTACTCAGCAGTGATATTAACCAACTTTCAACTAATTGACTAAAAATAGCAAAATCGGATTCCTGGTAAATTTGGTGAATTTATGAAAAATAGGTATAAAACAAGCTTCCATATCTCTTGATCCATGACACCTATGAGAAAACTAATAGACAATTTTTTGAATGGGTTTGTGGTAGAAAGAAACCTCTCTTGGTTTTTAAAAATTCATCTCCAATCAATCCAAATATTCCCCACAACATGAAGACTAAAAGAAGAAAATATTAAATATTTTTAAACCTTGAAAAATAGCTTGCAGATATTAAATTGAATCTTTCAAACCTTGATATCTGTTGTAAACCTGAGAGAGGTTTTTGTGAATGGATATATTTTGAACAAAAACCTTTTTTTGTTTTCTAAAATTCATCTCCATCAACTCGTAATCCATGCTCAATTGCAATGACCAAAACAGGAAAAAACAGAGCATAACTATGCATTTTATTTTTTATTTCAATGGATTCTTTTGCTACTGGCTTTTGTTCTCCATCTTCTTTTAGCTCCTGATAACATTAGTAATGATTATCCTTGATACCTAACAACTTAAATTTGTACCATTTCACATTTTAATCCCCCTGCAAATAACTCTTCTTTAGATTTTTCACCTGAACTCGGTGGGTTATTAGCTTTCAAATTATCCGTGACAGGAAATTCTAGTATACTTGTTGAGTCCAAATTTGGTCCCTTTTTAACCACCTTTAATCACCTTTCTTCCCTTGTTTTAGACTGCTTAGCATGCCAATCGGACCGACTCTCTTCACCTTTATTCCCTAAATTGTCAAGGTAAGACTGATTATTGTTCTACCTTCTTAATGCTTATTCTTGTGACAATTAAGGCTATTTATCTCTCGAAATTGTGCTAACATGTGTGATGTATGAAGATAATATGAGATGAGAAGAATGCAGGGGGATGAAGCTGAACAAGTCCAGGGACGAGGGATGGTCGTGACACAAAAGGGGTCCTCAACCTATCCATCATCGATTGGGGCACGTGACATTCCAGATAAGAGCCGGTCAGAGTAGCCATAACAGAATGTGCTATGATCGAGGGATCTCCAGTGTAGCTGCTCGAATATTATGGCGATCTGAGAAGATCGCCACTTCTGGGCCAGTCAACAATCTTCTTGCACTTTCTATAATTGTATCATGCCACGTCTTGTAACAACCGGTGTTATTCAGGGCGCCTGAAGATCAGAGATCTTCATGGCTGCCCTTTGTAATAGGATTGGATGTTATCACTTGTATGTATAAAAGCAGAAGGCTGTCTCGACCCAGGGGGGTTGGAAAATAGTTAATTCATTTGGTGTATTAACAGCGGGAGAAATCTGTAATAATCCTTCCTTTTTAATACAAAGAGTTACTGCTGGTTTAAGGGAGCTGTACATTGTTCATCCAGCGTCTCTGTGTGAAGGCTGGGCCCGCCTTCCGCAGAGATTGTTGAGTTAAGGTAGGATCTTTTAATTTGTGGTTGTGTGATGTTTCGTTAATCATATTTTCTGTGTTCGCAACAGTGGTGTGTGTGATTTACAGCATTGCATTTTCCTAAGATCAATAACTGTAACAGTCGACTGAGTAGATAATCTTTATGCAATTTATTCAATAGCTGTACACAACTCTGTTCATCTCATGGTTTCAGGTTGACATCCCAGGAACCCTGTGTAATTCTTGGATTGTTATAATTGTTGATCTTTATTTCTGCAATTCAATTCTTAGAATAGCCGAGCTTGATCTATCGCAATTGAATTTCTAGATTACAATTAATTTATGGTTACAGATTCAGAGTGTGATTAGATCAATAGGCAATTCCTTTAATCTGGGATGTGAATAGGATTTCCTTTCTGCCAGCAATTGTTGATTTCATTTCTGGTTGATGCATAGAAGGACAAGGTTGAAATTGTAGAGTTAGAAGATTGGTGGGATCACACAAAGTTTGAGGGATGAACATAGTTGTTTAAGAACAGTATTCACTACAATGATTCGGTGTTTAGCATATACTGTGCACTTACCCTTTGAAACAAAAGACTTCCTCGGGTTGACAATGAATTTTGTAAGCTATGTGTGTTGATAATAACTTATCTGCATTTAGGGTTCTCAACATTTTGGCGCCATTGCCGGGGAAGGGTAATTAAACACTATCAGTAGTTGCATTTGATAATTATTTTTAGTCAGTCTCTTTTTATTTTTTCTGATGAAATGATTTGGGTTGTATGAATACTAGAAGGGTAAAACGCGATCAATTCCCAACTCCCAAAACCCCACAAGATACTAACGGTGCAGGTGGCTCGGGTCGAGGTCGAGGAGTACCATTGGGCAGAAGGACGTTCATTGACGACCTTGTTGACAGAACTGATTCTTCCACTGGAGCTCATCTTCAAGAAACTCCTAACAGAAGAAACCCTGTTGATCCTGGGGCGCTAGCATTAGGATCCACGGTGGAGAAGACACGAGCAGCTGTGACGTCCTCAGCTACCCCTGTAGACAAAGACACAGCTGTTACAATGGGACCTGCTGGTAGAGGTCCAAATTATCACATTAACGGGAGGAGTGTAACTAAGGAAGAGTGGGATCAGTACCACCAGAAGCTCCTGGGACAGTGGAAGAACGAAGAAAAGAACGAGGAACAAGAGGAGAACGAAGAAAAGAACAAGGAACAAGAAGAGAATGAAGAAAAGAACACAGACGAAGAGTAGAAAACAGAAGAAGAGATGAGTAATAGACACGGGGCTGATGAGGAAGAAGTGATGGGAGAAAACTATCATCATGAGAATCGCTCTCTTCCAGAGGGAACAGTGGCTACATTGCAATTTCCTATTCAACAACCAGATGGGGCAGCTCCTATGAAGAATATCTCACCATCGGTGTTACCTCGTTTCCATGGAAAGGCGGCAGAAGACCCAGATGAATTCCTTTTCGAGTTCGATATTCTTTGTCGCAGTTACGATTATATCACCGATGCCCAAAAACTAAAACTTTTTCCTGCTACCCTTAAGGACAATGCATTAAGCTGGTTCATGAGCCTTGGGGGAGGGACCGTTACTAATTGGGAAGCAATGAAGTAGGTGTTCCTGGAGAAATACCAGGAATACTGTAACACCAAGGATAAGAGAGAGGAGTTATTTAAAATGGTGCAGAAGGAGGATGAATGTTTGGAAGATTTCGTGGAAAGACTGCTGTACAATGTGCAGAGAGCTGGGCAGACGAACATAGGACTGGATGTACTCAAAATAATCTTGCTTCGGGGAATCAGGGATGATTGTCTAGATATGTTAAACTTGCTTGGTAAGGGAGACATCTCCAAAGAACCTTTCGACAAAATTGTGGAGCTGTGCAAAAGATACTCTAGAGGGTCTTCCAGAAATAGTAAGCGGGATAAACGAGAAAAGCTGGAACGTGACGTCTTTGACCGAACTCAGAAGTCATCTAATGGAGATGCTACCCGAGCAGAGATAGGAAATCTACTTGAAAATTTTAAAATAGAAATGATGAGCTCCATCTCTTCTGAAATTGATGTCCTGAAGGCGAAACAAAAACAAGCAGTAGAGGATCTCACATTAGGTGTGTTCTGCCCCCTATGTAGAAAGAATCATCCATTGAGAGAATGCCCGCTTGACAAAGTGAACGTATGTCAGCTGTGTGAGCTGAACCATGACATGAAGGAATGCCCATCACTTCCTCAAGTCAAGGTCGTTCTGCAAGCATCAAACCCGGATGTGGAGGCAGCCTACTTTATCGCACAGAAGAAACCATGGAAGCCTCGGAATCAAGGTATGTCTCCAGACTCTCTCCCATTTTTGAATAATATGGGGAATTGGAATAATATGCAAAATTTGAATACACAATTCCCTTCGAATCATACTCAATGGAATTCCTCTCAACCTGCAATGCAAAACTATAATTCATGGAATCCCTGGACATAGCCACCACCCCAACCTACGTCATGGACTCCTGGATGGAGGAATTTCCATCCTGGGAACCAGTTTCCACAACCACCTCTACCTCAACAAGCACCGTATTCTCCTCAATTTCCTCAATTCCCCCAAATTCCTCCATATCTGCAATACTTACCTCCACAGTCATAGCTGCAGCTGCAAAACAATTCTGTCCCTAATATACCAATCAGACCCCAGCTGCCTGCCCAACCTAATCCTAACCCAAACAATAAAGCAGTTCACCAATTGGAGACTGTCAACATGCCAGCCTACTCTCTTTTCCCTGTACCCTGTAATGAAATCCACTTACGATCTGGGAAAATTGTAGAACCTATAATAACAGAGGATGTTTCATCCTCTGAGCATAGAGAGAAGGAGAGCTTACATCATCCATTTGACTCAAGTCCCATCATTGAGGATGCTGGGAATCCTTTAGAAGGGACGGCTGAACCATCCAACGATAAATCTGAAGAGATACAGCCTTCCCATCTGATAAAGCAGCCACCATACCCCGAGAGATTACTGCTACCAAAAATGGGGTGGCAACCTCAGTTTAACCTCCTCGGAGAGTTAAAAAAACCTTTATGTTAAAATTCCCCTCCTTCAAGCGCTTCAAGATGTGCCCATTTACGCTAGAATAGTTCGGGAGCTGTGTACAAGAAGAACACAAAGGAAATTTAGGGATCCTCCCACGGTTCATGTCATAGGAAACTTGTCATCCTTGATAACAGGAAAAGCCCCTGCGACTAAATACGATGACCCTGGTAATCCTACCGTTACTATACAGATAGGACAGACACAGATACCCAATGTCCTAGTGGATCTGGGAGCAGCAATCAACGTTATAACCATGGAAACTGTAAAGAAGCTGGGGCTCACAAAGTTTAGACCGACCCCTACTATTTTGGAATTGGCAGACAGATCCACCATCAGACCCGAAGGGATTCTGGACGACCTTGTTATATCAGTAGATTCATGCGAGTACCCAGCTGACTTTTTGGTGTTACAACCAAAATCGCAGCTGGGGGGACACCCATTGATCCTGGGGAGACCGTGGTTTGCCATAGCTGATGCTTGCATCAGCTGTCGATCGGGGTCCATGACTATATCTGATGGTGTGGATACTAAAAACCTCACCCTGTATCCCCCAGCTCAGCCAAGTCTAGAGGCTGAAACATCCCTTTGGATAGAGCAGGAGGAGGAGGAGGAGGATGTCCAGCCATTATTAACTCTAGGGAAGGCCTTAACTTTCAAGAATGAGATAGAAGATGATACCATTAGCAATTTCATTAGTGAACCCACTTCAGTAAATAGAGAAGTCTATCAAATTGTTAACACTACCCTGGGCAAGGAAGAGCAAGAAAACCTTACGGAGGAAGCCTTGGTTGGTGACACAAATATAATCCCGGTTGTGAAAAATTCAGAGAGCATTCCGATTGAGATAGAACCTGGAAGGACTTTGAATATCAATCCGAGTCTCTCCTCAGAGTAACAGAAACCCCTGATCAGCCTCTTGAAGGAACATAAGGGGGCGTTTTCCTGGGAGTATACAGATATGAGGGGTATCCCCTCTAATCTGTGCACTCATCACATTTATATCAAAAGTGACTCCCGGCCTGTGTGTCAACCTCAACGACGCATGAACCCCAACCTGAGGGATATAGTGAAGGAGGAAATCCAGAAACTTTTGGAAGCAGGGTTTATATACCCTATTTAAGATAGTGAGTGGGTCTCCCCACTCATGATTGTACCCAAGAAAAATGGGAAATGGAGGGTCTGTGTTGATTATAGGGAACTGAACAAAGCAACTCAAAAGGATCATTTCCCTTTGCCCTTTATCGACCAGGTGCTTGATACCCTGTCAGGGAAGAAGTTCTTCTCTTTCCTAGACGGTTTCAGTGGGTACAACCAAATTCAAATTGCTCCCGAGGATCAGGATAAAACCACCTTCACCTGTCCCTAGGGAACGTTTGCTTACAGAGTACTTCCATTTGGGTTGTGCAATGCACCAGCAACGTTCCAAAGAGCTGTGATTGGCATATTCTCTGAATTAGTCAACGATAGCATGGAAATCTTCATGGATGATTTCACTCCCTATGGTAGGGATTTCGATGAGGCACTAGAAAATTTAAAGAAGGTTTTAACTCGCTATAAATAGGCTCAGCTTTCATTAAGCACTGAGAAGTGCCATATGATGATGAGTGAGGGGGTGGTATTGGGGAATTTTATCTCTGCTAATGGCATACAGGTAGACCCTGCAAAAATCAAAGTAATACAGAATATACCTACCCCTTCAACTCAGAAAGAGGTGAGAAGCTTTCTGGGACATGCTGGATATTATCGAAGATTTATAGAAAATTTCTCCAAACTGGCTTCTCCTCTGTTCTCTTTGTTAATGAAGGATGCACAGTTTGTGTGGAATGTAGCATGCCAGACAACATTCGATGAACTTAAAGCAAGGCTGTCTACAGCTCCCATCTTGTGGGGACCTAATTGGACCCTGCCCTTCCATATCTCCTCAGATGCTTCTGACACTGCCATTGGGGCAGTACTAGGACAACAGGAGGGCCAAAAACCTTATGCCATTTACTATGTTAGTAAAAATCTAGCCCCTGCTGAACTTAACTACACTGTTACTGAAAAAGAATTCCTTGTTATTGTTTACTCCATCAATAAATTTAGACATTATATCACCGGGTATCCTACATTTGTGCACACTGACCACTCTGCCATCAAATACTTAATGAATAAACCAGTTACCAATGCCAGAGTGACCAGATGGATTTTGTTGTTACAAGAATTTGATATCACTATTATAGATAAACCTGGGAAGGAAAATGTTGTTGCTGACTTTTTATCCCGTCTTACTAACAGTGATGACAGTTTGCCTGTTGAGGATTCTTTCCCAGACGAGCATCTATTTGCACTTTCAGTTCATTCTCCATGGTATGCAGACGTTGCTAACTATTTGGTTGCAGGGAAGCTCCCGCCATATATGACAAAACGAGAAAAAAGAAAAATTATTCAGTGCAGTGCCAGGTTTTGTTGGTTAAATGGCCATCTCTTCTACACAGGGCCTGATCTTGAGATCAGGAGATGTGTAAGAGAAGATGAGATCTTTCCTATATTAAAAGCCTGTCATGAGGGGCCTTGTGGGGGCCACTTTGCAGATAAAAGAATGGGGCACAAAGCACTGCGGATGGGCTATTACTGGCCGACTCTGTTCAAGGATGCCAAGAAGTATGTCCAGTCCTGTGACAGTTGCCAAAGGATGGGCCAACCCAATCGAACAGATCAGATGCCCCTACAGTCCCAACTTGTAGTTGAACCATTTGAGAGATGGGCACTGGATTTTATTGGCCCTATCAGTCCTCCCTCCAAACAGAAGGTCTATATTCTGGTTTGTACTGATTACATGACCAAGTGGGTGGAGGCTGTAGCTTTGGCTAAGGCTAATGATCAGGCAGTAATTGATTTTTTGTACAGTGAGATCTTTACCCGTTTTGGGGTGCCAAAAGAAGTAGTTACTGATGGAGGTCCGCAGTTCGTGTCACACCAATTTGAATCCTTGCTCAGGAAGTATCATGTGCAGCACAGGGTGTCTTCACCTTATCACCCCCAGGCTAATGGTCAGTTGGAAAGCACCAATAAGGTTATTGAAAATATCCTTACTAAAACAGTTAATAGTCATCGAAAGGATTGGGCTGACAGGCTTCCAGAAGCACTGTGGGAATATCGCACGAATTGGCATGACACTACAGGGTTCTCCCCATATGATCTAGTGTACGGAAAGAGTGATGTCTTTCCAATTGAGTTCGAGATTAAAACCTTGAAGACAGCCACCGAAATGAACCTGGACGTAACAGAAGCGCAGAAGCGAAGACTGAATCAATTAAATGAACTGGATGAGAAGCGGTTAGCGGCAGTAGATCATACTTTGTTGCTTCAGCAACAGAGATCTAATTGGCACGACCGGTTTATTAAAAATAAGGTCTTCAGTGAAGGAGACTGGGTGTTACTTTGTGACTCTATATTCAAAAGAGATTTTAAAGGGAAACTACGTACACGGTGGTTAGGTCCATACTTGGTTGACAGGGTTTTTGACAACGGCACGGTCCGTCTGGTGACCATTGACGACAATCATATACCATTACTTGCTAATGGCCATAGACTAAGACTGTACCGTAAGCCTATCTCGAAGGACGCGTTCATTTCGCAAATTGCTGCCGACCGAGAGTATCAGCTGTTACCAGGGAAAGAACTTCTCTCTGCCTCTGCCAACCTTTAAACTGTAAATCGCACTATTGAATCACTGTACATAAATAAATTTTTTTCTACTATAGCGAATAACTCTTGATTGTTTCTTTTTGCATTTGATCTCTTTGGTTGTTGTTTTTCAAAGAAATAAAATTGCAGGGGAGTACCAGGCGAACAACCAGAATGGGCCCGCTGAACGGAAAAAAAAAAAACGTTTTCCTTTGTTCCCTGTGTTGCATTTTCCTTTTCTCAGAATAAATATTCCCGGCGGCTGAACAAACACTCCCGCAGCCGAACATACTTTCCCACAGGCCCAATTTTTTTTTTCTCCCGGTGGCTGAACAAACACTCCCGCAGCCGAACATACTTTCCCACAGCCGTAACTCTTTTCCCAAAGGCCCAAAAATTCTTTTCCCGATGGCTGAACAAGCACTCCCGCAGCCGAACATACGTTCCCACAGCCACAACTCTTTTCCCAAAGGCCCAAAAATTCTTTTTCCCGGTGGCTGAACCAACACTCCCAGCAGCTGAACATACTTTCCCACAGCCGCAAATTTTTTTTCCAAAGGCCGAATTTTTTTTCCCGGCGGATGAACATAACTCTCCCAGCGACTCCACAGAATCTTCTGGCGGCTGAACATAATCTTCCAGCGGCTGAACATACATTCCCGGTGGCTGATCCACATGTTTCCACGGCTGCGACATCCTTTCCCAGCCATTGTGAATTCTGACAGCTGTGATTTTTCCTGTACCGCCAATTTTTTTTCCGATACTGTGATCTTTCTTGACGGCTGTAACATCTTTTAATTGGCCGCGATATCATGCTGGGAAACTTCAATCCCGTTTTATTTGGCGGACCTTTTAGCATTACAGACTTTTTTTTTGTTCCTTGCAGTAGTAACTCTTGTGTTAACCAAAGCAAATTGCTTCCGCTATTACTTATGGCTCTGATTTATTCCACCCGTGCCTGCCAATTTGGCATAATTCCAACTCCGGTGATGCGATGTTTTCTCCATTTTCACTGGCAATGGCATTATGGCATTAATTGCTATTATTATGATCGATTTAATGCCTATGCACGAGCTCGGCCTTCCAGCGTCAGCCAACACATGGATCATCATTCCCCGCAGGTCATTCGATGCACAGTCGCAAGAGGTATGGCTTTGATTTTTACATGATTAAGTGTTAATTTGGGTTTAATGATATCAATCGTGCCTTAATACGTATTACCATTATGACTTCATTAATCCATCCCCCGTGCGATGTAAAAGCTCATAACCGCCACCTTCCCCAATTTGGAATAAAAATTTTGAACCTCCCTCTGCACTGCACTTTCCAAATTTGCCATTTCCTTACTCACATCTCCCCTCAACGATCTGTGCATTCCCCGCTCTGCAACCTCCACTCTCGGACTCTAGAACTCTATCGCCAGGACTATGGGGCTTCCAGCTCGTCATGAACCTTTAAACACGCAGGAAATCCGCAACAATCCTGAGGTTTTCGCCATCTTTCAAGCCGCTGGCTGGATTGAATTCTTTGAGCGACTAGACGGATTTAACAGGGAAGCAGCTTTGCAATTCGCTTTACACCTCAAGGACACTCACTTTGAAGTATGGGGGCTACGGATAGAAGTTTCCGAGGCTATTATATCCGAAGTTACTGCTCTTCCAATGGTGGGGAAGGCATGGTTTGAACGACGAATCCCCATGATGGTTGCACGGGAGGAATTTCTACGAGAGGGGGAGCACGTTCAAATATCGAAGAGAGGAATTGTACTGCAATCATTGCCGCGACCATGGGATCAGGTTGCTGTCTTCCTTAAGAAATACATCACTTGCGAAGGTAGGTACCAAGTTGTTTATAAATCTGAACTACCTTTGCTTTCCCATCTTCGCCATGGCATTTTGTTGAATATTCCATACTATCTGTTCCATAACCTATGCCACATGGCGATGTTTGTTCAAACGGATAAACATCCACATGTTTCCCTAACCCACCATGGTCTTATAAAATTAATCATTTCCAGAACCCTGGCCCAGCACCATATCACCTGGGATCAATTCACAGCCCGCGCTCAGGAGCCTGTTCCTATCCTGGGTCTCCCAGCAGAACAGGCACAGCTTCAACATCGTCAGGAGGATCGGTGTCCCTCCAATATAGTTGGGGGGGGGGATGATATTGTACCAGAACAAGCACAACAGGGAACACAAGCAGAACCATTGAGGGAAAATGTTGATAGAAATCTTGAGAGACATGCAGAGAACAGGGTAGCTCTGTCATCAGAAGGAGAAATTGGAGCAGCAGTGAATGCTGCGACAATTGAACCTGAAGATGATAGAGCTAAGGAAATTAAAGAACAGATGGAACAGATGGAACAGATGGAGCCGATCACTGTTGAATCCTCACCTGAGTGGGAAGGAGGAACCCTAATTGAGGAGGAGCGATCTGAGGCGCAAGAAAACATTCCTTTGACCCCAGCAGAGAATCCTGATAAGTCAGCCCCTCAAGCGAAAACGTCATGAAAAGGAAGAAAGAGACCAATTAAGGAGCCGAGCATAACTGCACCAATAGGAGGCAAAAGACTCAAACCAAATGCAATCTCAGAGGCTGCCAGAAAAAGATGGGAAACCCTGGAGTCACAAGTTGAAATCCCAATCCTTGTACCAAGGCCAATGGACGCACCAGAAAGACCAGTTGAGGTAGAACCCAGCCTTGAAGGACTTCTGGAAGAAAACACAGTATTAAAGGAGGAAGTCCAAATACTTCGAAGGGAAGTGGAGACATGGAAGGAAACTTGTAGGAAACAAGGCGAGAGGAGAATGTATACATTGGTCGAGGCGGTGGACCACCTCGAGGGAACAGAATCTATTGACCCTAACAGGGAGGAGGAGCAAGTAATGTGCCCCAATTGTGGGGAAATTTTCAAAAAAAAGGGCCATGGGGTCATAGTTCGCACAATGCAACAGCCCACGTCCACAAGGGAAGAACTTACAGAAGAAGAAGATGCTGCAACACAAGAACCAGCATCTTTGATCATCCTTGCTGAGGCTGCTACTAATCCTGGGGCAGAGAATGAAATCAGGAGTGATGATGGGAATGAGGATTGCACTGTGAACCTAGAATGTCCTCATGATGCAAAACTTAGAGAATAATTGCAGCCACGGGAGGATGAAGAGGTAATGCAGGATGTTGCCACACAAGAACCAACATCCTTGGGAATTCCTGAATTTCAAACAGAAGATGATCCAGGGATAGATATCATACCCGATATACAGTATAGCGAGGATGAACAGACAATAGCCTCAGGTGACACTGAGGTCCTTGAGGAAGAGATGTACGATGGGGAAGATATCCAATCTCGGAAGCAGGGGAACGAAGATGTTGCTGCCACACAAGAACCAGCAACACAAGAATTGAATCCAGGAATGCAGGAGGAAGACACTGTCACACAAGAACCAGTGTCCTCAAAAGCAATGGAGGTGGATGCTGAGGAGAGTTTGAAAGATGTTGCTACCACACAAGAACCAGCAACACAAGAATTGAAACCAGTATCCTTAAAAGCAATGGAGGTTGACGCTGAGGAGAGTTTGAAAGATGTTGCTGCCACACAAGAACCAGCAACACATGAATCAGATTCAGAAATGCAGGCTGATCAGGGAGAAGACACTATTACACAAGAACCAGTGTCTCAACAAGACTTGGATACAGCTGTAGAAAATAACCCAGGGAGTGTTGCTGTCACACAAGAACCAGCAACACAAGAATCAATTTCAGAAATGTAGATGGATCAGGGAGAAGACACTGTTACACTAGAACCAGTGTCTCAACAAGCATCAATCACAGTTATGGAAGAAAATCCAGGGGATGTTGCTGCCACACAAGAACCAGCAACTCTCATAGAAGAAGTGCTGGAGGACACTGTCTCGCAAGAGACAATGCTCCTCCCTTGCAAAATTTTTATTGATTTGGGTGCAGAGCAGGAGAAACATTATAAAAAGGAGATTTCAGATCTTACAGCAGAAGTTTCAGCCCTGAGGATGGAAGTAATTAAATGGAGAAGTCAGGTGGAAGAAAACCAGAAAAAGACAATTGCGTTGGATGAACATAAGAGAATTATTAGAGCGCTGGAAGAGCAGGGGGCTGAAGAACGTATGTGCCACAGAGTTCAGCTAGAGGAGCTGCAGCAGGAGATAAATAAATTGAAGAAATTCTCATCCATGTAGAAGGATAAGGATCAAATGTATGACCTATCCCGAGAACTCATAGGCACTAGGAAGCCCTCTTCCTCTTATCCAGTGTTTCTTTTCGAGCAGTTTGTCTGGTTCAAATTAAAAGCTATACAGGAGGGGAGGTTATTCGAAATTACAACCTCAGAAAAAAATTTGGAGACATTTCTTGGGAGCAACTTTGAAGAGTAGAACTTGCTATGTGAGCTGTACCTGCACGAGATGGCATGCCCTATGGATCGGCACTCAAATCCTGTTCCATTTGCAGGAGATGTTCAGCTATGAGCATTTGCCTCTTTTGTGAACAATCATGTTCAGTGGGAAAGGTATTTTTAGATATTTTCCCACAATGAAGGCTATACTAATTTATGGATCCGTAGTGAACCCCAGAATCGCGGCATTCTCCTAGCTCGGTATAAAAGTTTTCTTTCCATTCCTTCCTAGGAGCAACACATCATGAAACTGCAGGAGGAGGTAATCTCCACATGTACCAATTCTATTTCTAGGCAGCAGTAGGTTGCATTAGATGGCAGTCGGCACAGATGGCAGGCTGCCTCCTCTACACTGAGAAGCAGGGACCCCTACTGTTTTAAAAATTTTAAACATGCACTCTCAAGAGTCAAAGGTTATGTAGGGTGTATGAAGGAATGTGGAGTCAACTGGCTGGGTTTAAAGTTCAAATTTCCTCTTATTTGGTGGCCAGCAGAACCATACAACAGGGATTTTTCCATGACTAGGGCAGAGGAGCAGAAATATTGGCAGTTCTGGGTTATTCACAGAGTTTTTCTGAAGGCAGATAAGAAACCTGAGTTTCCCTACAATTTTTCTTCTCTCCACGAACAGAGCTCAATGCAGGATTCAGATTCTGAGTGAACCAGGATGTTGCATGAGGACATGCAACAGGGTAGTTGGGGGGAGATGTTGAGTCCAAATTTGGTCCCTTTTTAACCACCTTTAATCACCTTTCTTCCCTTGTTTTAGACTGCTTAGCATGCCAATCGGACCGAATCTCTTCACCTTTATTCCCTAAATTGTCAAGGTAAGACTGATTATTGTTCTACCTTCTTAATGCTTATTCTTATGACAATTAAGGCTATTTATCTCTCGAAATTGTGCTAACATGTGTGATGTATGAGGATAATATGAGATGAGCAGAATGCAGGGGGATGAAGCTGAACAAGTCCAGGGACGAGGGATGGTCGTGACACAAAAGGGGTCCTCAACCTGTCCATCATCGATTGGGGCACGTGACATTCCAGACAAGAGCCGGTCAGAGTAGCCATAACAGAATGTGCTATGATCGAGGGATCTCCAGTGTAGTTGCTCGAATATTATGGCGATCTGAGAAGATCGCCACTTCTGGGCCAGTCAACAGTCTTCTCACACTTTCTATAATTGTATCATGCCATGTCTTGTAACAACCGGTGTTATTCAGGGCGCTTGAAGATCAGAGATCTTCATGGCTGCCCTTTGTAATAGGATTGGATGTTATCGCTTGTATGTATAAAAGCAGAAGGCTGTCTCGACCCAGGGGGGTTGGAAAATAGTTAATTCATTTGGTGTATTAATAGTGGGAGCAGTCTGTAATAATCCTTCCTTTTTAATACAAAGAGTTACTGCTGGTTTAAGGGAGATGTACATTGTTCATCCAGTGTCTCTGTGTGAAGGCTGGGCCCGCCTTCCGCAGAGGTTGCTGAGTTAAGGTAGGATCTTTTAATTTGTGGTTGTGTGATGTTTCGTTAATCATATTTTCTGTGTTCGCAGCAGTGGTGTGTGTGATTTATAGCATTGCATTTTCCTAAGATCAATAACTGTAACAGTCGACTGAGTAGATAATCTTTATGCAATTTATTCAATAGCTGTACACAACTCTGTTCATCTCATGGTTTCAGGTTGACATCCCACGAACCCTGTGTAATTCTTGGATTGCTATAATTGTTGATCTTTATTTCTGCAATTCAATTCTTAGAATAGCCGAGCTTGATCTGTCGCAATTGAATTTCTAGATTACAATTAATTTATGGTTATAGATTCCGAGTGTGATTAGATCAATAGGCAATTCCTTTAATCTGGGCTGTGAATAGGATTTCCTTTCTATCAGCAATTGTTGATTTCATTTCTGGTTGATGCATAGAAGGACAAGGTTGAAATTGTAGAGTTAGAATATTGGTGGGATCACACAAAGTTTGAGGGATGAACATAGTTGTTTAAGAACATTATTCACTACAATGATTCAGTGTTTAGCATATACTGTGCACTTACCCTTTGAAACAAAAGACTTCCTCGGGTTGACAATGAATTTCGTAAGCTCTGTGTGTTGATAATAACTTATCTGCATTTAGGGTGCTCGACAATACTTTCTTGTATACCTATGAGATTTTGATTCTACTCTAAACGAATTTGATCCCATTCCTTCTTTGTATAAACTATTTGAATTTCTTCTTCAGCAAAGAGTTAAAACTATTTGGAAGTATGTTATTTTAACAGTCAACTAGAAGCTGAGAAAATTAGAACCCTTGATATGAATTTTCCTTCAAAAAACTGATAAGTATTTTGGATCAATTCCACTAATAGAATAGATTAACAATTGAGAAAAAAATAGGTTCATAAACTTGCACTTCTTAAACAACACCAATAACTAATCCTCTATCAAAGCGATCCCGAATTCATGGATGATGTCAACAATATGTTTCATACATGTCGTAATAATGGATTCAGTTTCTAAAAATATGCTCTCTTGTATTTCGAGGTGTCCAGCAAATTTCATAACTCTGTCTTCAACTGCCATGATTGCGCCAATCAATTACTCTGCAAACCCTAAACCTCTAACTGCTTTCATCACAACCTCTTCCAATCACAGACTGTCAGATATCAGTGTAGTCTCTATAAGATTTCATACATTCAAGAAATTCATAACTCACAATGAATTACTCCCAGTGTTCACCATCATTACTATTTTAATGGATCTCAATTTTCCACATACCGGACAGCTGCAACTCATCTGAATCAATTACCTCAACTCAAGCACTTGTCAAAATTATTAGTAAGGTTTAAACACGTATAATTTTCCTTTACAGATGTGAAAAAACTACCCTCATTTGTGAAATTTAAAACTCACGAGCAAACTTACAATTTTTTGAAGGCCACGACTTTCTTGTAGCGCTCTAGTTCATTTTTTATGTGTTTGCACTACACAAATGTCTCATTAATGTTTTTTGACAAAAGGATTAAAAAAGAAAGGGTTAAATTGTGTAATCAACCTTGATAAAACCTTATGATATCTTTTTACAACCTTTTAGAAATACATACACCTAATAAGCCCATTAAAAGTATGAAAACAACTATGTAAAGTAAATTTAAAATAAAAACCTATAAAATCAAAAAATAAAAATAAGCATGCTATCAAAATACTTCAATAACCAAACTCAGAATCTTAAAGCAATAAGAGAAACCATGTTTTGAAAATAAGCATAAGTTCTAAAAATAGAAAACAAAACTAGCTATAACAGTCAAGATTGAAGGTAAGATCTTGAACACCTCTGTGTCAATACTTATTGATCCCGGTCTTTTCCGTAGCTTTGTTGCACTTAGGATTGTTGATTTATGCAAGTTAGGAAAAGTAAATCATGATAAACAGTGGTTGGTATAGTTAGCCACCGGTATGAAAAGGAAGTTTTCGGATATTTTTAAAGAATGTGAAGTAAACTTGAATGGTTTCCTTACTAAGGTAAACCTGAACATCCTACCTTTAAGATCCTATGATATTCTTGTCAACATGGACTGGTTGGAACAACACCATGTCAAGATCGATTGTCTACACAAGTCTATCTTATGTACTGATGGCCAAGGGAACCAAATGAAGGTTCAAGGCATCGCAAAGAAAGTTTCTCTAAGACAAATCTCTGCCTTACAAGAAAAGAAGTGTGTTAGGAAAAACTACATGTTATTTGTGGTGAACATCTGAGATGTAGAGTCTGATAGAGAACAATGCATAGAATATTTTCCCATTCTTAAAAATTTCAAGGACATGTTTCCTGAGGAAATCCCAAGATTACCTCTGAAACGAGACCTAAAATTTTCCATCTAACTGACCCCAGGATCAATTTCGTCTTGCAAAGATCCTTATCGCATGAGTCCACCAGAATTGGTGGAACTTAAACTACAGTTGCAAGAATTAATGGAGAAGGGATATATCTGACCTACTTTGTCCCCTTGGGGAGCACCAATTTTGTTTCTAAAGAAGAAGGATGGTACGATGCAGATGTGCATTGAGTACCGTCAGTTGAACAAAATGACTATAAAGAACCCTTACCAACTCCCTAGGATTGATGATTTGTTCGACCAGGTAGGAGGAGCCAAAATATTTTTGAAGATTGACCTAGAATTTGGGTACCATCAGGTATGGATCCAAGATGAATATATTCCCAAGATCTCTTTTCGTACAAGGTACGGGCACTACGAGTTTGTAGTGATGATGTTCGGGTTGATCAATTCACCCGTAAAATTTATGTGTATGATGAACAACATATTCAGTAAGTATCTGGAAACGTTTGTAGTAGTATTTATTGACGACATTTTGGTTTATTCCAAGAATAAATAGGAACATGAAGAACACCTTTGCATAGTACATCAAGTTTTGAGAGAACATCGGCTCTATTCTAAGTTCAGTAAATATGATTTTTACAAACCACAATTATAGTACCTAGGTCACATCATATTCGAGGCAGGAATAGCTGTGGACACAAAAAAAAAATTGAGCCATAAAGGATTCACCTACCACAAATAGTGTCACTGACATTATATCATTCTTGGGATTAGCAGAATATTATCACAAGTTCATTGAGAACTTCTCGAGAATCGCTTTCCCCATGATGGATTTGCTGAAGAAAGCAAACAAGTTCCTATGGATTGAAAAGTGTGACAAACGTTTTCAAAATATTAAGTAGCTTTTGATGACGGTGCTAGTATTGCGGACTGTGGATCCCGATGAGGATTTTGTTGTATGCACAGATGCAAGTAAGGAAGGATTTGGAGGATTCCTCTAGTAAAATGACCATGTGATCTGTTATGAATCACAGAAATTAAAGAGCATGAGCAGGAATTTTCCCATGCATGATCTTGAGCTAGTGGCCATTATCCATGCTCTGAAGATGTGGAGGCACTACCTTATGGAAAGGAAGTTCCTTCTAAAGACTAAAAATATAAGTCTAAAGTATTTATTCAATCAACTCAATCTCAATGCGAGGAAAGCCAGATGGTTGGCTTTCCTGAGTGAGTATGACTTTGAACTAAAGCACATTAAGGGAAAAGAGAACAAAGTGGCCGATGCGTTGATTTGATGGACTCATATGACACATGAGGTGACCTTGAGTCAAGCTAATGTAGATTTGCATGAGAATATTAGAACGGCCAACAAGGTTGACCCATTCTATGTTGAAATCCTTAAGAAGGTGCAGGAGGACTGGTTATTTCAACAACAAAAGGAGTACAAGGTGGATGAATCTTGACTACTATGGTCCTGTTGGCCTGCTTTTCTGACCTAGGCCAAAAAGGAGATTATTCCCACACAATCAACTTAAAGCAGCGTTCGGTGTGTTTGGAATAGCAAAATCTCACAGGTTATGGTCCTTCTACCAACTGAATTTTTCTCTTAAGGAGAAACTAAAATTCAACAAAAATCTATCCTAATGTTATTTCTATCTAAATAGACCCTAAAAAATATTTTCAACTACCTAAGGTATCCTACAATTGCTTTCTTGAGGAAAGTCTTTGATTTTTGAAGATTTTTTCAAAATATAAAAGACTATCTAAAAATTACACAAATTTTATTTAACAACTGTTAAATGCAACTATACTAGAATAATAATAACTAAACTATCTTAACTGTCCTATCTATCCTATCTCAGCTGAGAGCGAGTTTGAATATTATATTAATTATTAATTAATATAAGGATGAACAGAAGGATAAGGAGTAAGATCTAAACACAAATATTTAAACCTTCCTCATTAAATCTTTCTGCTAGAACCGACATTCTGGGAAAATAATCTTGGTAGCTAACAATTTATTTAGTTCCTTCTTAATTGTCAATTCTAGTGATGGGTGATATTTCCTTAGCTTTTGTTGAAAAGGTTTTGACTCCTGTTTAATTGGAATTATGTGTTGCATGACTTGTGTGTTGAAGGTTTTCAGGTCATCATATGTCCATGCAAAGACATCCTTGAATTCTTTAAACAATTTTATAAATGTTGTTTTTTCTTTGGGGTTACAATCTACTCCTATATTTATAGTTTGAGGATTCAGATCTATTCCTATATTTATGGTTTCATACCTCATTTGAGAGTTATTAGTTTTACAATTAGGGACAGATCTAAATTTATCCTGCAGATCAAAGAACTTTTCTAATCTTAGTACTGAATTAGGGACTGGTTTTACCTTTTCAAAAGCTTTTTCAACTGAACAAAAATAGTTTATTACCGAAAAATCCCTCCTATTTTCATCATGAGTAACTTCATCTATGGCTGAATCATTAAAGGTATCCTCATTCATCAGAAAATTCAGTACCTGCACATCATTATCGAATACACGCTAGTTAAAAATATTATCAGCTATAGAAGGCCTAGAAATCAATTCAACTAGAAAGAAATCTCGTGAAAGATTTTCTGACGGAATTAACTTTGATGCTACATTTGCTAATAAATCTACTTCTTGATTTTGACTTCTAGGAACAGAAATTATGTCAAATGCATAAAAATGTGAGATAAGTTTCCATACCTCTCGTTGATAACTCTGTAAATGTTCAGATAGGCAGTGACTGGAGTTACGAACCTGTCTGACGATGATTTCAGAATCACCGTATGCAATTAACTCTTTGATATTCAAATCAATTGCTTTTTTCAAACCTTGTATTAAAGCTTCATATTATACAGTGTTGTTTGTAGAATTAAATTCCATCCTACAAGCTATACATGTTTTATTTCCCTGAGGGTCCACCAGTAGGCAACCAGCTCCGGCTCCTTCTTTAGATTTTGCACCATCAAAATATAGAGTCCAAGTAGAAATATTAACAACTACTTTGCTTTCTATAATATTTACAATATTAAGATTATCTACATCATTAATAGTTTCCTTGAATGAAGAGTCAGGAGAAATAGATGTCACATTACTAATTTTTTATTGTGGTTTATTTTCAGAAAAGGCAAAATTTTCAGCTTTAAAATTACCAAATCCCAATTCATACATGTAATTCCCCATAATGCAATCTGAAAATAAAACAGGTTCGCTAGGATCATGTAGTTCTGTGATAGTATGTTTCATATATCTTTCTCTATTTATCTTTATCTGATTTGACTTTTCATTTTTAGGTAACCATAATGTCGACCAGTCCATGGCAAAGAATTTATTCAATTGTTGAGACCAATCCCTACTTAAAAATAGCGCATATGCATCAGAAATATATGCAACAACAGTATCTATAATTTGATAAACCGAAGGGTTACAAGCAATCCTGACTAAGACATCTTTCATTTCCCCTACAACCTTCACATTTGTCCTGTCCAATTGAGCTATTTGTGAATTTGATGGAACATATTTTCCATTCAACTTCTTGCATACTGATAAAGGCATCACATTGGAGGATTCTCCGTAGTCTACCATGCAATTATGAACACTCCTATTGAAAATCTCAAAAGTAAGTAAGAATGGAGGTGTGGTTGATTTAGAATTCTTACCTATAAGTGAGGATTTGTTAGCCGTTACTTTTCCTTTTTCAGTTGCTATTGACTCATTATTTGAACTATTTGTAGCAATATTTTGTTTTGCATTAGGAATAATTGAACTCATGGTAGGATTTATAACATGACTTTTAGGCATTGGGTAAATTTGAAGAAAGTCATACATACTGATGTTTGCACGTGTCTTCTTTAAATCTTCAATTATATCATATTGTAAATCTAATTTTGGAGCATTTTGAGTAGGCTGAGTAATTTTGGTTGATTGAGTATGTTTTCCAGATTGAGTTTGTTTATTAGGTTGTGAATTATTGTTGTCATTATTTGTAGTAGAACTTGACGAAGCTCCAGGAGTGTTTGTGAATGTTCTACTACGAGTATTATAGGCATGTTGTCCTGTAGGTGGACTTTTACTCTCATATTTTTTTGCAAGACTATCCCAGAAATGACCGTTAACTTGTTGAGGTTCCTCTGATTCTTCATCATCTTCTGATTCTTCTTCTTCATCATTTTCAATTATTTCTTGATTAGAAGGATTTTCACATAAAGATAAAACATCTCGAATTGTGTTAAAAATATCTTCATTCGCTGCTATGTCAGGTGGTGTATTTTTATTATTTGTATTCAGGTTTTGTCTAAACTGATTTATGAAATATCCCCTAGAAGGAGAAGCTTCAGAATTGGTTTTCTTTAATCCTACAACCTCATTGGTTAATGTCCGAATAACATTTTGCAGTTGTTCTATATCAAATGCTTTGTCTTTTTCTGAATTGATTTTTTCCATCTTCCTACAAGGAAAAGTATCAGATTTCCCACTTCTATCTTATTCATAGGACATAGAATCCTTATCGACTTTAATGGCTTCTTCAAAAGTTTCTACTAACGTTGTTTTCCCAACTCTCTTAATGAACATCCCAGAATATTTTGGTAAAGCTAACATATAATTTTCAATAATTATATCCTCCGGTGGTTGAGAAGCAATTGGAATTTTGTTTTTTAATGTCAGAAACCTCTGAATGAAATATTTGATTTTCTCTTTAGGTTCCATTTTAATCCTAGATAACTCTAGGGCTAAAAGAGCAGGTGTTTTATCTTCCCCAAATTTATCTAAGAAGGCTTTATTAAATTGACCCCTGTTTGTGATTGATCCTTGTACTAACAAAAACTACCAAGTAGAAGCTCTTCCTTCGAAAGTTAAAGGAAACAAAGGACAAACTACATATTCATGCTGAACATTCAAGGTTTGAATAGCTAACATGAATTTGTCGACATGCACAGGTTCTTTGTCATCTGGGTTAAACTTAGGGAGGAGTTTATTTGAGTGTTTAGGCAAAGGATGTTGTACACCAGGGACAGCTACAGCAGCTGTTCTTAGCCAAGGGAATTGTGGATTAGGTGGATTAGGTGAAGGATTGCCTCCTCCTCCCACATGTACATTTCTTGCCATTGGACTTCTTTCAAAACTTGAGGAATTCCTGAATTGAATGGTCTTGGACTATTAGGTGGTCATTCAAGAGGAGAAGGTGGCTGATCAAAACTGCCTCCTGCAGTTAGTATTCTAGCAGTGTTTGTTTGAGTATTTTTCCTTTGATGACTTTCAACCTGATGGCGGGGAGTGTTATTAGCTACTTCCAAATCTTGAGTAACTATGGTCAATTGTGGATTATGTCGCTACTGTCTAGGTAGACCATAATCTATTGGAAATAAACCAAGTTTATTAGCGTATGCTCTCGTAAGAATATGTCGTGATTCTTCTAAAGATTGAGTGATTTGATTAGGAGTAAATGGAGATGTGATAGGATCATGTTTGAGGATGCTCCTAATAGTTTCTATAAATAGTGATCTACTGACTTCTGGAGGATGTTGACTGGTTGAAAATTTTTCATTAGTTTCACCTGGCATTACGCATTAACAGGCCCTCCTTCTAGAGCCATATTTTGGCCTGATTTTCTAACCTAGGCCAACAAGGAGATTATGCCAACACAATCAACTTAAAGAAGCATCCAGTGTATTTGGAATAGAAAAATCTAGCAGGTTATGGTTCTTCTACCAACTAAATTTTTCTCTCAAGGAGAAACTAAAACTCAGCAAAAATCTATCCTAATGTTATTTCTGTCTAAATAAACCCTAAAAAATATTTTCAACTACCTAAGGTATCCTACAATTGCTTTCTTAATGAAAGTCTTCGATTTTTGAAGATTTTTTCTAAATATAAAAGACTATCTAAAAATTACACAAATTTTATTTAACAACTGTTAAATGCAACTATACTAGGATAATAATAACTGAACTATCTTAACTATCCTATCTATCCTATCTCAGCTGAGAGCGATTTTGAATAATATACTAATTATTAATTAATATAAGGATGAACAGAAGGATAAGGAGTAAGATCTAAACACAAATATTTAAACCTTCCTCATTAAAGCATTCTGCTATAAAATAACTTATCAAAGAAACTGAAATAAACACTTACTTCGAATTTTCTGAAATGTCTAATTAATTAATAGCTAATAACCAACATTAGATAATTGAATAAGAGATAATGTTCAGTATGAAATCATTTCCAAAATACAAATTATATCTAAAAGACATAAATATATATTCCTATATCTTGAATTTTCAGTATAATCACTGATAAATTCAGTCAAAAGACATACTAATTCAAATACAATGTTGTGTAGACAAAGTGAAATACTTATTAATAAACACAATCATAACAAAGTATACTATATTAATGTTAAAATAGAATATCATATACTGAAATATAAAGAGTATCCAAAACAATACCAATCACGATATCAACTTGGAGATTTCCAGTCACATCCCATTTCCAAAGATCAAACTTCTGCCAGGAGCAAAACAAGTATCAAAATAATATCTCGAGTATGTTTCTCTTCAGTCACTCCATCCCTATCTCATAAAAATTACTAGCTTATATAATATTACTACACTTTCGATTCAGTTTTCACATAAATGCTATATGCAATACTATAGGAGTACTATCACTATCAAAGAGTATCGAATCTCTTTTCATCAGACACTTGTCACTAGAAGATAACAATAAAAACAAATAGCTTGAAACATTTGCTGATTTAAAGGAACTGGCAAATTCGTGGCTGTGTCGAAATGCCAGTCTTCAATACACATCCATGTCTTCCAACTGAAATCCACAATATTAGAAATGTCTCGAAACTGTGGAGAATAGCGATGACATACCCACCTATTTTAAACAAACAAAATCATCTCATTAAAAAACAATTTTAACCAAAATAACAAAAGAAACTATAATTTATGTGTGCCTGTAAAATCTGTGATTTTACAGGCATGCACAAAAATATTTTATTACCTATTGACAGAGAGACAAATAATGTAACTAAAAATAGAAATAATCATCAAGTTCTATTTTGCAAATCGACCACTCTTCTCGCTTCGGCTAATTTGGCTTTAAGCTTGATGATCACTAGCTTTTGCTTTTCTACTTGTTCAAGCAAATGTTGATTTGTACCTATCATTGATTTTTTTGCCTTTTTGTATTGGTTCTTTTTGATGTTCAGTTCCTTCCACCTATTGATCTAGTTAAATAATTCTTCTCTGAACATCTTATTTTCCTCCTCCTTTAAATCTGCATTAGCTTGACACTTTTTAAGTTCATTTTTCAATTCTATAATCTTAGTTTCATATACCTTGTCCAAGACCTGTTGGAGAGTTTCCTCCTCCTTTTCATGACACGAGTCAACTTCCTGAGGAGAATCAAGATTGCCTATGTCTTGACCAGGTGATTGAAAACTCATCAAATATGGCTTGGGACCTGAACCATAGGTGTCCATACACGATGGAGCAACTTCTGCCTTACCCGACTCTCTAATTTCTTTAACCGATTTTGCACTATTATTCTTTATGAGAGTGGGCTCATTTGTATGAGTAGTTTCGGGAACCAACGATGGAACGTCGTCCTCAATATGGACAATCGAAGGATGAGTACCCTATTGATTAGTCATAGGAACAGAAGCTGTAGGTGCATTATTCATGCTTCTAGTAACTCTCCTCGAACGAACAAACACAAGATTTTTTTCTTCAAAACCTCCTCTGTCACAGCAAACCTGTGCCAGTTGTTCTAGTTTATGCATAGAATCATTTCCATGTTTACGAGGAGTATTTGGCTCAGAGATATTTTTATAATCAACAGCATTAATATCTTCATTTTTGGTTAACTTGTCCTCTATTTTCGCAGGAGTACTATAGCGTTTGTTAGATGGGGATTGGTTCAAGGTTGCTTCAGAGTAACAGGGAGCTACGTTCTCGACCCCATTATCACTGATACTAGTATTTATGTGTAGATTGGATTCTTGAAGCTCTTTACCCTTTGATTCAACCTCATGAACATTACTCACTTCGGATTTTATAGTAGCCTTTCGTTTCCTATGGGTCTTTGGGGAAGGGTTTGGCCAATATTGAGTCGGCCCCAATTGACATTCAATTAAAAATTCATCCCACGATTTAACATTAAGAGACAGTTGATGCTGTATTATAATTTTGACTAAACCATGATGAAATAGACTTCTATCAAGATTATCGAAACTTTGAACCGAATGCGACATTTTTTTCAGACTTTGCCATAGATAAAATGGTAGATTAAGCTTACAGCCTTTTAATGCTAGTAGTAGTCGTAGGTGATAATAATGTAGGTGAGAAAATCGTCCATCACACGATACGTACCTGACCAATATCTCATACAAGGCTCACCATTCTGGCTTCAGGAACCTGACCGAAACCCCAATCTTCAGTTTTGCATTGGCCGGCAAAGGCAACAACAAGGACTGACATTTTTTATTATTCACTTTCCCACCTTTAAACCATCGCTCTCCAGTTTGTGGGAGCTTCATGGCCTCTGCAATTTTGTATTCTTCAATGATAAACCTAAAATCCCTAATCTATGCTACGTTTTCTTTCAAACTCAGAGCAAACAGTTTGGTAACCTCCACATTATGGCCATCAAAGCACCTAAATAACTGACCCCATCCAACCTTTTCAAATAGCAAGTCAACCTTCTCATCTGCTTCAACAAGCTCTGACCCTGAGATTTCAAAACGACTCAGCGGAGCCATGGCTTCCTCACTACTATCCTGATTACGAAATGGAATGAATGGAGTCCTGAAGAGGGAAGGGATAGGCACCCAGGTAAAAGACATGATGAGAAATGTCAAATCCTCACATGCTTCATACCTCACAGAGATGAGGGCTCTAAGTTTGGCCATTTCAATCAAATTTAGTGATGATGAACACTACAACTAGCGTTTTGCTATGACAAATGCATGACTAACTACGACTAACTGTAAATCCTAACTAATTCTATATATCAGGGATTATTCGATTCATGAATCGTAAATCGAGACATTGATTAGACATAGTTTCGCATGATGAGATCGTACAATGTCACGAAATGGAATGGTTAACAGTTATATACAACATTAAATCCTACTAATACGATTCATTAATACATTCACAGCTATCGATTAAACGAAAGGTGTTAGCCAAATCTTCATGCCAACACAACGATCCAAGTAACAGCTGTTATGTATTTGACATATGGGTCATGTATCCTCATAAAAATAGTCAATTGATGATTTATTCCGGGTTATATGTGAAGGTGGTAGTGTTTATTATCATGATAATATAATGTCGAAACAATAAACCCTAGTGTTTGCAATAAAATTTAATATTTAAGCCATGTATATACATAAAAATTCATTTTGAAATATAGTTTTAAAACTTTACAAAATCCTATCCATTAATATCCCAAATCGAATTTGATAGTATACAAAGCTATAAAACATATGAAGGTGTCAAAATGATACTTATTTATTTGCTTTTCCACTAGCTATATATATACACAATTTTACAAAGTCATGGTGAGATATTTAAGTTACATATGAAATGTGAACTTTTAGGTCTAATAAGAATTTTAATTTAATAAGTCACCTTTAGTTCTAGGGATTTTAAGAACTTATGATATCTTATCAATAACCAGCTTCAAACAAATTCCAAAATGTGTTTCCGTTGAACCCCAATTAGCATACTATCCCTTTAAATTTCTTAAATCAACATATATAATTAGATAGATTAATTAATGATAGAATTGATCATATAAAATTTATGAAACTGACAGCTGCTAATTATCAAGTTTATGAAAAATGTTTTCATAAACCTCTAATATGTCACTTTACTCTTCTACATTTGAGAGTACCTTCATAATTGAAAATTTTGAAGGCACTCTTTTATAATTTTGAATGGTAAATCATAAAAGAGAGATGTTCTCCCTTCATCTTAATGAGAAATGAAGGGGTTGTTGCTGACTACCAATAGGTCCAAGGATAGATTGTATGTTCTAGCTGGAGGGTACATTCGGTCCAACATCCCCACAAAATTCCATAGGGAGCCCTACTCGGGGCACTCGAGATATCAAAAGATGATATTTGCCATCAAGAGACACTTTTTCTAGCCTAAGTTAAAGCCTGACAATGCAATGTTCATTGCGAAATGTCAGTAGTGCCAGCTAGTTAAATCTAAGCACTGACATCCTTCAGGATTGCTACAACCATTGCCCATTATTGATCCTCCCGATCAGAACATCGGGGCATGAAAGCATAAGTCAAATGCATAATAGATACATCCCGAAATAAACATCGAGTTACAATACATAAGATACATAGATGAATACATTCTGAAGTTACAAATACATCAACATAACCCTATCAGCCCAAAGAGCATTTGGTAATGCTGAATGCCAACTCCTCTGGTTTTCTATAACGGTCTTTTTTAAGGTTCTAATCAAATTCTTGTTTGTAGATTCTACCAAACCATTTCCCTATGTATAATAGTTTGTAGAATAATGCAACCTAATTCCTTTTTCATGACCAGATGCAGTCAATCTAATAGAGGAAAAATAAGTAGCATTATCAAAAACTAAAGAAATTGGAACCCCAAACCTGGTCATAATATGATCTTGCAAGAAGTCCATGATCACGTCTTCATTCACTTTACACAGCGGAATGGCTTCGACGCATCGAGTGAAGCAATAAGTTTCCATCAGGATATATTTATGTTGCAAGGAAGAGTTTGGTTTTATCTCTCCAATGATATCAATTCCCCATTCCTCGAACGGTTTTGTTATCATTATAGGCTCTGATGATCCTACCACTTTAGCTTGTCTTCCTCCACACATTTGAAAAATATCGCATTTTCTGACATGGGCATGTGCATCTTTGAATAGTATGGGCCAATAGTATCTGGATCTGAGAATTTTATGGGTTGTTGTATCTCCGGAAAAATGCCCTCCACCAGGCCCGTCATGTAACTCTATCATGACCTTCTTCGCATCTTCTTTCTCTAAGCATCTAAGAAGAACTCCATCATAATTCTTCCTAACTAATATTCCTTCAACGATCTTATATGAAGCTGATTTAAGGTGCAACACTCTTCTTTGTTTAGTATTCCAATGTTTGGGTAATAATCCTTCCTGAAGGTAATGTACAAGATCTCGATACCACGAATCTGGAGCTGTGAAAAGAGGACATACATCCATCAGATGTAACTCAGCTTCATTTTCCCAATTGTTTTCTTCATTTTTTTTACCTTTTGCCATTAATTTGCACAGCCCTTTCCTTTTAATTATAGACGTTGGTTTGAATTCGAGGTCATATTCTTGAAATTTTGTTACCCAGTTGCCTCTCCTTTCTCCCAATTCTTTTTAAACGAAAAGAGACCTCACGGATGGGTGTGGGACTATTACCTTTGTTCGGTATGTATGGCTATAATTTTTTTATCACTTTGAAGACTACATAATATTTTTTATCCACAGCTAGGTAATTCAATTCAGGCCCCCTACAGACTAGTACTCATAAATGATATGGGGTATTCATCTCCCCCATCTTCATTCTGAGTAAGCATTACTGCCAATGAATCCTCAGACGCGAAAGTGTACAAAATAAAATCTCTTTCAAAATATGGACTTTTAAGAGAAGGTGCATGAGCAATAGAGGTATTTATTTTGCTAAATGCATTCTTTTCTACGTCAGTCCACTTGAATTGTATACTTTGCTTCACCATTTGCTGCAAAGGTTTAATGATTTGAGGGAAGTCTGGCACAAACCTTTGCACAAAATTTATTGTCCCCATGAATGATTACATGCCTGTTTTATTATGGGGTAAAGGGATCTGTTCAATCACCTTAATCCTTTCTGGGTCTATGGAGATCCCTTTTTTAGAAATGACATGACCCAGTAGCTTTCCTTCTATAACAGAAAAACACACTTCTTGGGATTCAATGAAATACCATATTTTCAGTAACACTCAAAATTTTTTTTAATATGGAATGCGTGTTATTCTCTCTTCTTTGAAAATATCATGATATCATCGAGGTGTACTACAACACTACAGCCAATCATACCATGGAAAGCTATATCCATAGCCCTATGGAAAGTAGCTCCACCGTTTATGAGACCAAAAGGAATCCTTCTGTATGCAAAAGTTCCCCACCTGGTTCTGAATGTAGTCTTAAGTCTGTTCTCTTCAACTACCAACAGTTGATTATATCTAGAGAATCCATCCAACAGTGAAAATAATTCATAACTTGAAACCATCTGTAATATCTGTTTCATGGGTGGGACTGGATAATTGTCTTTGTCCAAAGCACGATTTAGATTCCTGTTTCATTGTTTGAACAAATTGATGAACTTATTTCTTTCACCCAGGGAGAAACGCTTTCCCAAATTCACATATTTGGGCTCAACTTGAGTTCCTAAGTTTATCAGCTCGAATTGTAAAGATGAGATGCGAGTCTTGGCATTTGTTGGTCTTATGAATTTGTTGTTTAGATCAAACATTTGCTCTAAAGTCCTAACTCCTTTAGGAATGAAAGCATCAAATTTTAGCTTAGCTTGATGTTCTTCATCATCAATAATTTCCCCTTTGAAAGTATCATCATTTGTCAAGAATTCAAAAATCTGTTGATCATCATCAAAAACTCATAAATTTGTAATCATGTCTAGAACTGAAGGTCTAAAAAGCAATTCAATAGAACACCCGTTGTTATAGGGTACAAGCCTTGTAGCTGAGGTGACTAACAAGTTGGCTATGGCATATTTAAGTCTAGGAATTGATACAATATTAAATGCATGAATTTTTTTAAGCAAATCCCATACTTCATTTTGATAAGCTTTTAAATGAGGTGAGATGCAATGTATTTGATTTCGAATCTGTTTTACAACTATTTCAGAATCTCCATATACTTTCAAATTTTCTACTTTAAATTCAATTGCTTTTCTTAGCCCTTGAACCATGCTTCATATTCGGCTATGTTATTGGTACATTCAAACTCTAATCTACATGAACGAAAGTGTTTATTCTTCTTTGGATCAATCATGACACAGCCGACTCTTGACCCTTCCAATGTCTTAGTTCCATAAAAAAAGTGTCCAAAAACTATCTATTTTTACTGTACATGAATCAAACTCTACATCTAAAGCTAAGTCTACTATTTTACAATCAATTTCAGCAGAGTGTCAAAACCGAAGGATATCAAGTTGGGTGTCTCTTGTAATCTCACAGATCACATAAGGTTACCAATAATACATACTAAAACATACATAAATATAGAACAGAGACAAGAGATAAGAACAAATATGATTAAAACAGATTATATTACTACAATGAGTCCATCCAATCTAGAAAACTGAAATGGGTTCTTGTTTGGCTCAACATCCTAATATATACAATTTACAGACAGTTACAAAATAACTACTTGTTGGTTTAGTGAACCGACGTGACTTTTTAGATAACAGACCTAATCTTTTAGTTTAGTCGGCCGATCAACTTAGTCGTCTCATCGACTAAGTCGGCCCATCAACTTAGTCAGTTGATCGACTAAGTCGGTCCTCGTTCAAGTCGACTTATCGACTTGCTCCTTCTATATCTCCCCCATGAACAAAACGTTTCTTCATCCCAAAGAAACAGGAGGGTACAAAAGTTTGTTTGTTTGGTCTATCAAAATTTTATTGTGGCAGACTGTGAAGACAGATGGCAGACTTTTTTCACTACTTGAGTCATTTTCTTGTCGACAAAGGCCCACTCTTGGGTCTCATCCCATAGTTTTTTCCATGGGCCCTCATGCACTTTAGCACTTTTTATGTTTTTCAGCCTGTGGACTAACGGTGTATCTGCAGCCTATATCTCTTTTGCCTTGGTCGATGCTCTGTTATGTTTGGGGGCCATTATGTCTGTTTGGTCGAGGTTACTACAGGGTTCTCAGTTTTTGGTCGACTGAGTGTTCGGATGCTTTGGGTGTAAAGGTTGCGGTGAATGAGAATTCGGTGGTTTGGTATTTATAGGTGATGCTGTGTTTGGATGTGACAATGGCTGCATTAATGGTAGATGTGATGTTCTAGTTGGAGTGTGCGAGTGTGAGTTAATGGTTATTTGCTTTCGGTGCTTGAGGTCATGAATGCATGATGGGACTATCGAGGTCATCAGCTGGTATCGATGTTGAGAATGGTCGACAGGAATGGTCGATGAAAATGGTTGAGGGTCATGATGTCGGTTGTCGAACTGGTGATTTCCTGTCATGTTTTGTTGTGTCTAGGGTATTATTTTGTTTTTGGAATTTTTAGCTTTTTATGGATTTTGGTTTTCGGTTATGGTCGTTATATGATTTTCTTTTTCAGTTTCTGTAACGTTTTAGTTGGGCTTCATTAACGAGCTTCTAAAATACTAGGCTTTGCATCGTCCTTAGTCGAACTGAACCATTGGGGTGTATCTCGTCAACAATGTAAGGTCCCATCCACTATGTGTGGACCTTCTTAGGTTTTCCTTTGACTCAACTATTATAAAGTAAGGCAAGGTTACCGACTGACAGGTTTTTGTTTTTGATGTTGTGGTCGTGCCATGCTTTCTGTTGTTGCTTCTGAATTTCTTGATGTTGTATAGCCATGATTCTTTGTTCTTCCAACTTGGTGAGTTGAAATGTTTGGTCCTTTATTGCATGTTCGAAATCGACATGTAGTAGTTGTGCAATAATAGGTGTCTGCTGTCAGAAATGTAGTGGGACGACTGCTTCTTGTCTGTAGACTAGTCAAAACGGGGTTTGGTCGGTCGACCATTTATAGGTTGTCCTATATGCCCATAAGAATGCAAATATTTTCTCATCCCAGTCATCCTTGTCAGTATTGCATATTTTGGTTAACCCTTTTGTTAATGTTTTATTGAAAGCTTCAATCACCCCATTCGACTGAGGATGATATGCTGTACTCTGTCGGTGGTCGATGTGGAATTGGTCAATCAAGTTTTTGATAGTTTTGTTGATAAAGTGTGTCCCTTGGTCGCTAATCAATGTTAGTGGGAATCCAAATCTAGTGACGATGTTTTCATAGATAAAATTTGTGGCTACCTCACTCGAACATGTATCGACGGGTTCATCTTCTTCCCATTTAGTGACATATTCCACTGCAATGATAATATATCTTGCACCTGATCTTTTTGTTGGAATAGGAAATGGTCCTATGAAGTCTATAGCCTGGATTTCGAATGTGATACTAGGGTTTACTGATATCAAGGGCATTTCTGTGCTCGACAGGGGTCGACCAAGTCGTTGACATCTGTCACATCGAATAACAAAACTTTTGCAATCTTTATGGAGCGTCAGCCACCATAATCATGACTATTGGATTTTATTTGTAGTTGTGTTTGCTTGGAAATGTCCTCCTGTAGGTCCATAGCGTGCTTCATGCATGATTTGGTCTCGTTCATGTTCGAGTACACACCTTCTAAGGATGTTGTCTAATCGCATTTTGTATAAAAATCAATTAATGAGGCTGTATGATGCAGCCTTCATAGCTAAGATTTGTTTTTTCTTGGTATTCATACCTTCTGGTTCCTGACCATTTTATAAGAATTGAGCTATTTCCTCTAGTTCTACTAGCACTTCTTCTATTCAAAATAAATGTGCATCAAGTAGTTCATCGTCCACTCCCGTAGGTTCCTCTCCTGTGTCTATGTGGGAGAGATGGTCGGGCCCAACATTTAGCTTTCCTGGTCGGACAATGGCTTCGAATTCAAATTCTTGGAAGAGAAGTAGCCATCGACAAATCCTTCCATGATGGAGTGGTTTATTGACAAGGTACTTCAGGGCTTGATGGTCGGTGTAGAATGTGAAGGGGTTTGCTAAAAGGTAATGTCGATATTTTTGGAGGGAAAAGACAATACCTAGGGCTTCTCTTTCTGTGGTTGAGTAGTTTCTTTCAGCCTTATTTAATTTTTGACTACTGTAAACTATGGAATAATCCATCCCATCATCCCGTGGTTGAGTTAGGATTTCTCCTATTGCTATTCTTAATGCATCAATATGGACATGGAATTTGATCGACCAGTTTAGAAATTTTAAGATGGGGACTTCGACTAATTTTCTTTTCAATTTTTCGAAAGAGATGTGGCATTCCTTTGTCTAGTTAAACTCTTGGTATTCCTTTAATAGTTCTTCAAGAGGATAGGTCATATTTTAATAGTGTCTTATGAATTTTCTGTAATAGCCTATATGGCCAAGTAACACCCTGAGTTTTTTAGGGTTTACCGGTGGTTTCAAGTCGAGGATAATTTTAATCTTTGCAAAGTCGACATTGATACCTTCTTTACAGACAATATTCCCTAATAGTATTCCTATGGGAGTCATAAATATACATTTATTAATGTTTAGGGAAAGTTGAATCTGTCGACATCTCTCTAGCATGAGTTTGAGCCATTTGCAGTGATCTTTTAAGGTGGAGTACATTGTCCAGTCATCGAAGTATACTGCCATGGTATTATATATATACTCTTGGAATGTTTTGACAACAATTCAAGAAAACACTGTAGGTGCATTTTTTGATCCAAAAGGCATAACTCTGTAAGAAAATGAACCAAATTCACACACAAATGTTGTCTTCTTTTGATCTTCTTTAGCTATTGGTACTTGTTTATAGCTTGAGAATCCATCTGTAAATGAGTAGCATTCATGTCCTGCAACTTCATTCAAGATCTCATCAGCATAAGGGGTTGGGAATGAGTATGTCAGTGTTACTTTGTTGAGCTCCCTAAAGTCGACACAAATTCTTAACCTTGTCGGGTCATGTTTCTTGGGCTGTACGACCATTGGACTTTCCCATTCCGACTGGTCGATAGGGTAAATGATCCCTGCTGCTAACATGTTGTCAATTTCCTTTTTAATTATTTCCTTGTACTTGTGAGCCAGTTTATAAGGTCTTTTCTTAATGAGTCAAACATCAGGTTTAGTATCAATTTTCATTTCTCCCATTTCTTAGACTAAGCCTTTTAGGTCTTTGTAGTCCCTGGAAAATACATCTTGGAATTCTCTTAGTAAGTTCATGATTTTAGTGGTCTGTTGGGCGTTCCAATAGTGACCATTTTTTGCTAGTTTTGGTCGGTCGTCATTTGAAATGTCGACCTCTTTAGTTTTTACTTTGGCATCTAGCCACTCTGGTGCTTTAGCTTCATTAATCGGTCGAATTCCTTCTTTGAACTGTGAGAATGTGGCAGGGAAGTCAGCTGTAGTCATTCTGTCAATATCTTGTTTGTCGGTTGTCGTGACTTTCAGGATCAAGTGGATGGCTTTTGTTGTTTCGGCATGGTTGGATTTCCATCTGAAGCTCTTGCCTTATGTGTGTTCATTTTCTAGTTGTAAATGGGTCGACTATGTTCTTGACTCTGTTTGTATATTGTTACAGTGTTTTATCTGTTGATGGTCTTGTAAGGGTTGGTTTTCAGTGGGTTGGATAAACTATTTGATTTGTTGCATTTTCTCAGCCATATTTTCATTTTGGGGTATGAAGTTGAAGTCTTTAATAAAATTTTCCCTGAGTTCATTCCAGAAGAAGGTTTCACCTCTAGCTTCCTCTATCTTATACCATTTATTCGATAATTCGGATAGGGTTGAACGAAACAAATGCGGCCAGGCTCACTCATCTTTGTATCCAAGTCTTCTCCACTCCTTTTCACAAGTTTTGATATGTTCTTTTGGGTTTTGACCTTGAGTAAACACAGGTATCTGAACTTCCCGGGTTAACTTGTTTCCTCCAAACCTCTCGATGAAGTAAGTCGAAGCATTTGTCCAGGTTTGTAGTTTTGTCCAATGGGTGTCCCACCATCTAGCTGCTTGACCTATAAATGTTTCAACTAAGCTTTGAAGTCGGCCATGTTCACCAATATTTTTAGATACTTGTTCAACGTGGAGGACTGGTGATTCCCTCTCCTTATACCTTGGTAGTTGTGTAGGGTTTAAGTTGGTTGGTTGTAAGGTAGGGCGTTCCCTTATTTTCTTTTCAAAGACTTTGGGGATAATTGATACTATGAAGCACTATTGGGTGGGTTTTTTCTGTACTTTTTGTATAGTATAGCACCCTCTTACTTGTGTTTCGTAATTGTCAATCTCCCAGTCATACAATTCAGTGTCTGAGTTATAACCAATTGAGTCTTTGTTACCTAATTTAAGTTCTCCATGAATGTTTGGTTCTATGTAGTCTGTATCATTGTGGATTTGGTAAAGTTGTCTGACGTCGAATTCTTCATCAATAGGTCCAGTCCAAGGCTCCCCTTGGGATGGATGAATGGGTATAATGACCTTTTGAACATTTCCTTGTAACTTGATTTGTTCCTTGTCCAGAGATATGGATGCTTTCATATTTCGACCCCAAGATCGATCGACTAGCGCTGGGAAGGAGCTGGATCCTTCTTTTGGGTCAATAATTTCAAAATCAGGTTGAGATTCCTTTGATGGTTGTGTCGACATTTTTCTAGACCCCAATGGATTCAATTAGGCCTTGGTCAATGATTTTCAGGTAAATGCTTGACTCGTAGAGTCGAGGTCTTCCCATCTGTTCCCAAGTATCCCGGGTCATGATATTCAATTGTGACCCGAAGTCGAGCACTACTTATTGGATGTGGTAACCTTTGATTTCTAGGTCGACAAGTGGGTCGGCATCACTTTTGTCTTTTTGGTTCAAGCTGTAGATATTTTTTGTTTGTTTTCCAGGGTTGGTACCTTTTATTTCATGCAATAAGTCAATGAACTGAGATACTAATTTGTCTAGTTGAACAAGTTGGATTAGCTGATTTATTGTGTTGTGTCGACTGTTAACGATGTCTTCTTGTCATGCAATGTATTGAAATGTGTGAATTGCTTCTTTATATGTTTGTTTTTCCCTCATAGGGTTAGGATAAATGTTTATGTATTTAATATTACTAATTATAGGGTTATCAGGTCCTATTTTTGTGCCTTGTCGAGTTACAATATGTAGATTTTTAGTAGTTATTACACCATGTTTTTGCACACTAGACAAGACATTAACATTTTTCTTGGTATTAATTTTTTCTAACATAGTAGGGTAATCCTCCAGTGAGTGATCACCTACTATGCAGTGGGTAGAGAATTTGAGATCAGTCCTGTCCTTATATGGACAGTCTACATACTGGTGACCTTCTTTGTAACATATGAAGCACAAGGTGGGTCGACGCGGGCGTATGTCGTGATTTCGGAGGAATTGACCTCTTCCTCCATAGCCTTGTTGTCGATTATTGTACCGACGCTCATATCATCAGTCATCATATCTTTGTCCATGCTGATCATTAGGTGGATTGTTTTGCTCATTATGTTGTGCCACTGCATTTGTTTGGTATACTATGTGATAGTTCTGTCAGTTCTTTAGGTTTAACTGACAGTTGGTAGTGTTGTGACTTTTGGTTTCGCAGATGGCACACCAGGAAGCCTTGTCATTCTTCATGTTATATGGGAATTCTACTGTAGAGTGATCTCTGTGTTCCTGGCAAATGTCGCAAAAGTATTTGGTCTATACAAAGTGGACATCTTATCGGATATATTCTTGTCGACAGTTATCTTTCGAGTGGCCATTTGTTGAGCACTTGGTGCACCGGATCTCCTGATTCTTGAGGCTTAGCTCCTTCAGATACTTCTGGACATTCTCGAGCTAATGTTCCAATATGTGGTCCATGGGGTAAGCGGGTATATCCTCATCCATTTCAACCTAAATAGCTTTCGTTATCACATCCTCATATGTTTTGAACGTCTACAGACTAATGTGTCGACATACTTTTTGTGATAGTCCTGCAAGAAACCATGGAATTAGTAACTGTTCATCAATAACATAATCCAATTGGCTTAGTAAATCTTTCCACCGCTTGTCGTAGTTGTAGACGGATTCTCCTGGATTTTATGATGTGGTTTTAAGCTTCTTTCTGGTGAGGTGCTTAGCATCTGGTATTTTAAAAAATGACAAAAATTGTGCCTTAATCTCGGCTTTGGTCGCTCTGGGTTGTCTTTCCAAAAAGGTCATGTACCATGTCAATGCCCTTTTCCTTAAGTCTCCTGTGAACTGTGCCATTCGTCTATCTTCATCTGTAACCTGGTTAGCTTCCCAGGTCCGTTCGCAGAGGAACCAATGTCATCTGGGGTCTTCATCTCCTTCATAGAGGGGGATGTGAGCCAATCCATGACCCATCTTTAAATCAATGTTACTGCTCTTAGAAGTTGGCGATGGTGGAGGTGGGGGTGGTGGTGAGGGTGGTGAGGTTATTGATGTAGTCATGCCTACAGAATTTTGGTCGACGGAGCTTGTGTTCCCATTGGTTGTCGATTCTTTGTCGACGTGCAGTCGTTTGATGTCAACTTCTGCTGTCGATGGTCCACTGCAACTATTTGTTCGCAGGTGTGATTGTTCGATTTCTTCTAAAGCTATATTTGGCATGGAGGGGGGGTGGCGCTCCTTCATGTGTCGGTAAGAGAAAGTGGATACTTTGGAGGGAGAATACCGCTTGAACCGTCACCCAGTTCCCTTCCACCGGTCAACGTATAATAAGGTGTCGTCCAGGGTACGTTTCATCACCTAGTCGGCTCCGTATACTGAAGTCACCAGCTCGTAGTCAGAGGTCGTCTTTGACAACAGTCTGTATTCGAGTACGTGGATTCAATGGGGAAAGGTTTGTTCCTTCAATGGGAGCTCTTACTTAGAGAGCTTTTGGCCGATCTATCCACACTTCTTCCTCCTTAGGGGATTCTTCTTGCTCAGTTCCCTCTTCATGTTGGTCATGACCCGACTCTGGCGAATTCTCTTCACGGTCGTTCTCCCTAGGGTTTTTTCCTCTCTGCAACTCTAAGGCTCTTTCACGTCTTGCTTCCCTTCTCTGGTGTCTCTTGTCCCTTTCTATCTTCTGAATGTCTGACATACTTTCGTAGGATACTATTCTCTTGAGGTCCTCTTCAATCGACTTCTCATTATTGGTGACTGATATCAGATTCTAGTCGACTAGGATCCACTATGCTCTATCTTCGACACATGACTAGCTACCCCACCATAGCCTACTCGACGCTTTTTAGAAATCCCGGATAGTGTAGTCTATTTTCTTAGGAAGTATTCCCACTCCCTTTTGGAAATGAATTTTTCCCACTTCCTCTGCTTCTCTGCCCAGTTAGAGTTTACTGGTTGTTTGTGAAGTGATGGACGAGGTTCGACGATATGTGCTACTCCTTTCTAAATCAAGAATTTGAACAGAAAGGTCAGTAGGGAACACAAAAATTGTTCGGTGAAATATGTGTAAAATTTCTCTTTGACAGTTTCCACTGAAGTTTTGTATTCGACAGCCTCCTCCTCATAGAAGTCATCGAAAATTTTCTCAAACCACTACGACAAATTTGTTCAGCCTCCTCGGATCAGTTTTTCCAGCAACTGTTGTTCTTTAGTTGCGTCTGGCTTTCTGATCCAGGAGTTTATTTAAGAGTTGGGGCACTGATTCGACAAACTTTTCATGCGTCTCTAAAAGAAAATCTTTCTTTTGCTTCGACGACTATTAATCTGTTCCTTCATGTGTAATTCCGCAAATAGTTTGCAATTTTACATTCCCACCAGTCCCTAATATCCTGCTTTGGTATCATATGTGAGCATATATTTCAGTCATGTACTACCGGCAATAGAACCAATGTTGTAATCTCATAGATCACATAAGGTTACCAATAATACATACTAAAACATACATAAATATAGAACAGAGACAAGAGACGAGAACATATAGGATTAAAACAGATTATATTACTACAATGAGTCCATCCAATGCAGAGAACTGAACTGAGTTCTCAACATCCTAGTATATACAATTTACAGATGGTTACAAAATAACTACTTGTTAGTTCGGTGAACCGATGTGACTTTTTAGATAGTCAACCTAATCTTTTAGTGTAGTCAGCCAACCGACTTAGTCGGCTGATTAACTAAGTAGGCCCATCAACTTAGTTGGTTGATTGACTAAGTCCGTCCTCGTTCAAGTCGACTTATCGACTTGCTCCTTCTATAGTGTCTAATGTACTGTTGGCTTCTTTTGCTTGGTAATTTCTTGGTTCTAGCTCAACGAAGTAGTTTCCCAATAAAAAATTCACTGGTTCATTCTTACCCTCCAACTGAGTGACATTGTGTTTAATGTGAGGCTCTCTTAAACTTTTAATTTGATTGGGGCTTCCCTTATAAGCCAACCATAGATGTGACCAGTATGATGAAAAATACCCATTCAGCTTAGTTGACCAGTCCCAACTCAAAACAAGTCTATAAGCCTTAGGTATGTCTGCTACTACAATATAAATGAATTTGCATACCTTTTCATTTGAAGATAAGTGAATGAGCACATCCTCCATTTCACCAACTACTTTCACATGGGTACTGTCCAGCTGAGTAACCTTCGAGGAAGATGGTTTGGGTTGTCCATTTGTCCTTTTGCAGGCTGAAAGTGGCATCACATTTACTGATGCCCCTGAGTCTATTAGACAGTTGTGCACATTATGGTTGAAAATTTCAAAAGTGAGGAGAAAAGGTGGAGTTTTATATTTGGACTTACTTCCCACACTTGCTTCCTCAATCTCTTCTTCTTCAGGTTGGGTATTAGCAGGAAGTTTCTCTTCAGGCACTTCTAGTGCTTTTAACAATTTTTCTTTCTATTGTGGCACATTGCACATCTCAAATATTGAAATATTTGCTTTTACCCTTTTTATATCTTCTACAATGTCATACTCCATCTTATGTTCTATGAAACTCGTATTTACATTATTTATCTTCTCTTCAATGGGCTTAGTTAGCATGTTGATTTTCTTTGGATTTTGACTCGTAATGGTGAACTCGGGAATTTTATCTGCTGTGGTATTTTCGTGAAATTTCTTTACATTCTTTTGAAATCTTTTAATCTTTGGGAGTATAAAACTGTTTTCTTTTATCAACCCTTGGCTTATCGTTGTCACATTTGTTCCAAATATATCCTCATGTATAAGATCATTTTCCTCTTCGGTGTCAAACATCCAAACACAGTCCAATAAAACCATGGCATCATCCCCTTGTTTTACTGTTGACTTCTGTTAATTTGGAATCCAGTAGTTGATTCATTACTAATGTCATTGAATTTATCCATTGAGGAGAATTCTTTTCAGAATGGGGCTGCTGGTGGAAAGTGCTAAAGTTATCCATTCCTACCTCTGTTAAGTTCATTGATGCAGGACTGTGTGGAGGAGGTTAGGATTGATTGTTATCCTCTCTCTTCTTGTAATAAGGCCTATAAGGCTTTTGGGATTCCTTTTCCTTTTCCAAGTCTATTATTCTATTGGAAAGTTTCTGCATCATCTTTTCCATTCCTTCAAAATCATGTGATTGTTCCTCTTTAGGCTTAGTAAATAACAAATCTTTCTTCCCAAAAGTTTTTTCTCCTGACTGCTCAGGATAATCTTCTATGCTTTCCTTTTCATCTTCTACTCTCTCCGCTTCTTCATAAGTCTCTGCTAGCGTAGGTTTGGCTTTCATCTTAGCAAACATGGCCAAATAAGGCCCTAAGGCTGAAGTATAATATTCAATCAGAACTTTATCCAAGGGATTATCAGTTTCAAAAGAATTCTTAAGATAAGCTGCAAACCTTACATAAAGCTATGCACCTTCTCTTTTCTTTCTTTCTTCAAAGTGCACAGTCCTTTCATGAGGGTTGCATGAGTCTTCTAGGCTACATATTTGCTTTTGAATATCATTTCAAAAGTATCCCAATTTGGGATTGAGTTTGTAGGCGGACCAAAATACCATGAGGCCACTGCTCCTTTAAGGATATGTGGAAAATGTCTACAGACTACATCTTTGTATTCTCTAGCCTTTAGTCCTTCTATGGCCAAATAGAAACTTTGCAAGTGATTATCTACTAATATCTTCTCATTTGGGTCAAACTCGGGTAGCATATTCTCAAAATATTGAGGTAAGTCATGCAAAGGAGGTGCTAGGTTTAAAGGTGATCTGGATTTCCAAGCAGGTGGTGGATTTGGTGGGTTTGGTGGATGATTTGCATTTATGCCTGCCATGAGTCTGGGTGGAGAGTGAGGTGGTGAATGAACAAGAGTATGCATAGGTGAACAAAAGGGTGTGTTTGGTCCCACTTGATTCAAAGGCTAAACCACTTACTGTAATGCAGTTTCTACCAATTCTTCCAAATCTCCAACCAACACTGAGTCCTCCAATATAAGATGGTGTTTTTTCTTATACTCTCTTCTAAGTAAATTAGCGATAGTAGGTAATCCTCCAATATTCTTCACATATGCTCTGGTATGTCTTCTCAAATCATTAACTACTTCGTTGTTCATAGAAAACAAAGGTTCTTTCCACTTCTCTTCAGGATTCAAATTGGAAAATAAACTGCTTTCTGAACTATCATCAGTGGAGTAATTTCGAGAAAATGGGTTTCCTCGGCCAACCATGCACTGGTGGCCCTCCTTCTAGCACCAAAAACTATTGTTGCCTGGAAAATCACAGGAGACAATAGCAAGGGATTCTCCCCAGTCAATGTTCCCAACTAGCCAGTGATTTTTTGGTATGGGGAATCCATCCAGCTTGTAGTCCGGCTACCGTAGGTCAAGTAGCAAAAATAAAAGGTTTTACCCGTTGCGGTCCACTGTGTATATTTTTGTGTTTTTTAGTTTTAAGTATGAAATGCAAGTGCCTATCTAAAATGCAGATTGATCAAGAGTACAAGGAGCGGTCACAATGTGATGCGCAAGTTATTACCTCTCACCTTAAACTATCTCACATCTAAATCACACATAGCAGGAAAGAAACTAACTAAGTTGTCTATAGGGAGCGAGATTATCATTTAATGAGTAATGTATTACTATTCATGCATTAAGAAAAATAAAAGGTAGTTGTTCTTTGATTCAAAACACATAAACTTGAATAGATAGATGAACAGTAAGATAGCTCATTGTTTGTGAAAGAAGTCATCACTCATAGTGGAAATTATCATAAAATAAACTAGAGAACATTCATACAAGAACATAGGTTCAACAAGTTAGAACGATCTCACAGTTAATAAATAAAAGCTGAAAATGAAATAGTTCCCCTTCAACAACATCCATTTCACAGCATATGAACATTCCACCAAAGCTTTCCCCAACAGGAAAAATTGTAATTTTATATTGCAAAACGAAGTAGTTCCTCTTACAACATGTTCTCACAAGTCTAGCTGGGAAAAAGTCCTTCCTCTATGTGAAATCTCCTATATCTATACAAAAGGCCTAACTTTTGGGCTTCCTAGTGGGCGACCTTAGGGCTCCCCCAACCATTGAATCTCACAATTTTGTCTTTTTGTGAGTGCTCATGATTCATGCAAACATTAAATTTCAAAAGAAGATTAAGATTTACAGGCAGTTCACAAAAGGTAACAGACTAGGTAATCGACGAACTCCCCGAGCCTGGGACTCCATTCTTAATAATTAGGCTCGGTCAACCATTTGTCCTTTCAAGATCCGGTTGATCTTAGACCTTTACTATCTTCTTTTCCTTGAGCAACATCTCTACCACTTCATGCTTTAGTTGCTTCTTTGTTCAGCCAACTTACTTCTTAGTTGTCCTCCAGCTATGTCTTCTTTGCAGCAGTAATCATTAATTGGATCTGAGAAAATCTCCCATGTCTGTTTGCGATAAACACGAAAAACTCATCATTAATCTAGACCACTTTCAGTGAACGTAAATCATACTACCAATAAAAATGAGTATCAATAGTAAAAACCAGGGACTGTATTTTCAACGTGAAAACCTAAAACTTGATCAAAAACCAAGAAATTCATCGCCTAGGGCGAGAAAACTAAACCTCTGGTAGACAAAAACCCTCACTGGTGAATCGAAACACACAACATCGGACGGTTAGTTCACTAAAACACCATAATGGCGGGCTACCCATGATCTAAGGGTTCTGGGGCAAAACAAATAGTCAACAAAATAAAGCATTAGAAGAGGGCGTTGGAGCTCATTATGACTAAAGCATAGGACCATTAGTACATTAAAACACCACAACGACAGAAACTACATAGACCAAAAGCCCGCAGACTAGTCAAGATCGGAGAAAAGTAGAGCCAAATGTTAAACAAACCATCGGCGAGAAATAGAACATAAAACATCAGCGAAAGGAAAAGGCTAAAAGCAGATGGCTAGTCCATTCTGGAGCTGCAACGGCGGAACACAAATAGACTAAGGATTTTGCAAAAACAAAAATGACGATGATCGGACAAACAAAAACTAATCCCCCAATTCAAATGTCCAACACGATTCCGACAACGACAAGAACAAAATTACAAAAGCAAACCGCGGGATCAGCAAAGATAAAATCTTCTGTCGTAGTGCTTGCAATTTGCCATTCGAAATAGTGGCAATACAACATACTAGTGCTTCGACAGTGACGAAACAAAAAACGGTGAAATATTAATAAAACAAAAGCGCATCGGTGGAAAACAAGGTTTTGGATCGGGTCACTTGCTATTGAGCTTCCGCAATGGCGGCTACGTAGGTCACTACGGCCCCGATTCACAGTTCAAACAATTTCCGACAGCGAAATAAGAAATCATCCGTCAGTCAAAACTTAAGTTCAAATGGTAGCATAAGCATACAAAGATATTCATTCAACAATCAACCTCAAAAAATCAAACTCGTAGTAAAGTTAAGCAATCCCAACAAATCTAAGCAAGATAAAATTGAAAATGAGGGTCCCAATTTTTTTAGAAATTTGGGAAAACGTTGCAGCAGCAACACTTGCTAAACCCTTGTTGGCTTATAAACATCTTTCATGAGTATTCAAAGTCAAGTATACCACAAGATTACACCTTACACACCAGAAATGTAAACTAGTTGAGACTGTGCAAAGCAAGAAAATCGACAAAATAGGCCAATATAAACGATTATGCTAGGAAGAACATTTGCAGCCATGCATAAAGGCAAGTAAAGGTGCAACTAAGAACTATCATGTAGTAAGGAGGTTCAAAATGAAACCACAAGTAACCACCACATCAAGCAAGAACAAACACCTCACCACCAAGTAAATGCGACCGTAAAAACCCTAAAGCTTTCTTTAGAATGAGAGAGATCAGCCCGAGTACAGACAGAGGGCCACGATCCCTTTTCCTTCCACCAAAATCATGAGATTCTGCCAACCTCATTAACTATGTGTGGTTGCGCTCTCAACTCGCAAGACAAGGCTTAAGACAAAATTAAAACTTCATTAAAACCCATTCTCCCATGCGAGTTGCCATCCACCCTTGTAACTCGCTTTGGCCACATGTTAAACTTTGTCATAGGGTTTAAAACATACGTTATGCCTCCCCACATCATATCACAAAGTGTCGAGATGTGTTATTTTGGTTTGTCATATTCAATGCCTCACAAACAAAGGTCATATACGTAAAAAGTGCAATTAAAATTATCCACACATAAAGGTAAAAATTATCTTACAATTAAGAAAAACATTTTGAAAGATTTAACTATATATATATAATTTTAGTACATTTAAGTATATGAATTATATATACACAAATATTTTTTTAAGATGCCATTTTTTCTTTAGTGACATATCACAACCATATATAATATATGATGTTTTTATTTTGTTTTTTATTAAAATAAAAACGTAATTACTCCATCAAGACCATGTTTTTTAATTTAAAAAGATTGGCTATTGTAAATTTTTAATGAATATTCAACATGAAAGTCTTTCTTTTTAACTTTATTTTTTATTACATATAATAAAAGAAGTAATATATATATATATATATATATATATATATATATATATATTATATATTATATATTATAGTGAAAAATAATAATTTCGATGTTTTCTATTGAAGTTATAACAAGAGCCATGATACGTATAAACCAATTTTTATAAGAAGAGTATTTTATAATGTTTTAAGGTGGGAAATAAGAAAAAAGAAATTAAGAAAAAGAAATAATCGCTATAGGCGTTTTATTCTGCAACGATCAGACTACCGTGAAAGTGATCTCGACTGTTGGTATTCTAGTTCATCTCTACGGTTGATGCCTTCTTTAAACACCTGTACCATCTAAATATGGCATAGTCTTTATAAGTATTATATTAGCAGAAGAAGAACGACATAGGAAGAACTCCCAAAGCAAAGCGCCCATTTTTGTGATTTGCAGATTCTATTTCCTCCTCCTGTCATAGAAGAAGAAACCAGTAAGTGTCAGTTGTCCTATTGTTCTTGTTACAAAGTTCAGATATAAATTTAATTAGGAACATTGTGAGGTCAGTTCTATTGTATTTGTTTCTTTCCAAAACTTTACAGAGTGCATATATAAATTTAATTGGGAACGTTGTGAGGGTGATTATTGTTCTTATAAAGTTAAAGATTATTGCTATAATGCTTAGTTTAAAGTTTTAGAACTAAAGTTTACTCTGAATTGGATTGTTGATTTAAAGTTAATTTATAATTTTACAGATTACAGATTTAAACTTAATTTCAGGTATCGCAAATTGTGGATTTTGATTATGGTTACTGTAGTGGCTTCTCAGTACTAATACTTGCATTTGAATTTAAATTTGTGTTTCAATTCTTTTAAGCCTTGTCGACCACGTATTTAAATGGAATAGTACTCCAGATGATGTCGTATACAATATATTGTCGGTGCTGGTAATATGCAGACTCTTGGATTCATTGAGTTCCAAAGCTTTCGCTGATGTACGCTGTTGTAAGTTGCGCGTTGGTGCAGCAGTACAAGTGACTAATTTGTTTGTTTGCTTAAGTTAGTCAAGAAAGTATTTAATTTATATTTTTATAAGAAATAGAAAAGAAAAAAATAATGACATTTAGCAGAGGTCTTGAGCTCTGCTATAGCGCTTTGGAAAAGCAATAAAAAGTATGTATAAGAACAGTGTGTTTTAAATGTGTATTTTTTTTGTATGTACTATTAAAGACGTTTGAAAATCATAATATTATAAATAAAAATATAGAAACATAAAATTAATATTATATATGTGAGTGAATCAAAATCGTATTTAATGAAGAGCTTGATATAATTAGAAGTTACGTAAAATTAACTTAATTTAATTTAATTAACTTTATTATTTGAAATTTGGGGTGAGTAGTTGTTCAAAGTTTCAAATAAATAATTATAAAAATATATATATAAAATAATTGGTAGCTAGCTCAAGAATGGATAATTGGTAGCAATGCATCCATAACTGGAAGAGACTAATGACACTACTATTTGAAACTTTGGGTCTAATGACACTACTCTTTGAAACTTCGATAATGAAAGAGCTCTATCTCTCGTGACCCCACCATCTATATTCTCCCTCTCCTATTTCTAGAGATCCCTCATGTTGATAACCCGTGAAATTAAGTTAATTTCATCCCCACCTCTTTTCACCATTCAAACATATACGCTCCCGCTTCATGTGTGCTCCCGGCTGCCCTCTATCGCCCAGTGTCACTGTTTGAGTTTTCATATTTATCTTCTTCCTAAGTCCTATTCGCATTTTATGAAGACGAGGGCTTGACTCCATACAATTTCCCACCCATAAATTTGCACAATTCTTTTAAAACAAAAATTTCACACAAGATGACCGAGTCAATGTGCTACTTTGCTTCAGTTTCTGTTTGGGATTGTTGTGCTCGGCATTTTTCGTGTCTTTAGGCTCTTCTGGTTTTAGTAAGGGAAAGGAAAAGATGCAATAAATATGTAGTGAACTGGGTTCTCTTCCCAATGCTACTATTTGCAGCAAAATATGCAGTGAACTATGTTTTCTTCAAAGTGCTACTATTTCCAGCAAAATATGTAGTGAACTGGGTTCTGTTTTTAGGTGGAGAAAAAAAGATGCAAGAGAGATATGTAGTGAACCGGGTTCTCTTCTCAGTGTTACTATTTCAAGCAAAATCCATGAGAAATATATTGATGGCTCAGGATTATCCCTAAGGCATATCCCTCTTCACTACAAGAATTCACATTATGGGATTGTGACATCTATCGAGAAGACTGTGTGTTTAGTCCGAAGGATGTTGAGTCTGAAAATAAAACACATTAACCTGAACAACTCACATTAGAATGCTCTATGAGCATTGAATCGAAAAGTTTCAATGGAAAGTGAGACAAAAAAACAAAAAACTAGCAAAATGGTCACTTATATCGAACTAATAAAAACATAACATCTCATATTCTTACGGAATACCGAAATCCTCATCTCATATTCTTACGGAATACCGAAATCCTCCACATGGATTAATAACTCAGGGTGCAGAGTCATTTCCCGGTCGTGGAACGATAAGCATGGTTCACCTTCTGAATTTACCGGTCAATCGCTCTACATGGATTGAAATTTTTCCAAGCCTTGTACACGATTTCCTGCTCAGAGTCTCAGCTATGACCATCATTTCTTAAGCGTTCACTCAGAAGTGGTTTCAGGGCCCATTGGAGGAAGGAATGATGGTCATAGCTCAGACTCTAAGCAGAAAAACCGTGTACAACGTCTGGAAAAATTTCAATCCATGTAGAGCGATTCACTGGTGGATTTAGAAGGTGAACCATGCCTATCGTTCCATGACCAGCAATGACTTTGCACCCTGACATATTAAGCCATGTGGAGGATTTCGGTATTCCGTAAGAATATGTGTATTTATGTTTTTATTAGATCGATATAAATAACCGTTTTGTTATTTTTTTTTATCCCACTTTCTCTTGGAACATTTTAATTCAATACTCATAGAGAATTTTATTGTGAGTTGTTTAGGTTATGTTTAGTCCCAAGGAATTCACATTATGGGTTTGTAACATCTATTAAGAATACTTTGCTTCATTTTCTCTTTGGGATTGTTGTGATGGGCATTTTTCGTGTCCGTAGGTTCTTTTCTTTTTTAGTTTGGGAAAGGAAAAGATAAAAGAGATATGTAGTAAACTGGGTTTTCTTTACAGTGCTACAAAATCCATGAGAAATGTATTGAGTTATGAGTAAGAATTTTGAGTTGTAAGTAATAAAACTTATAAGTAAGAATGTTGAGTTAATGTAATTATTATTTTATTTTTATTTTTAAAAAATCACATTTGATTTTGAATATTATAAATGTTTAATTTTAAAAGAATATGTGATGTTATAGATGTTTAATTCTTAAAGATGGTTTGATTTTATAAATGTAGATATTTTTAATATTATAAGTGTGATTTTAAAAGAATATGTCATGTTATAAATGTTTAATTTTTAAAAATGTTTAATGATATAAATGTAAATATTTAACAATTATTTTTTAAAGGTGTTGACCATAAAAGGTTCATAGAGCAATCTAAATTAAACAAATAAATAAATTTGCATGACAAATTTAGATCGATTAGTTTATATTTACATCCTAATGAGTTGTTGAACCAATCTTCTCTTTAAAAGAATCGACATCCTTTGGAATAGGAGCACATAAATCTTGTTGGATGAGTTGTTGGAGCACATAAATCTTTATAAATGTGGACATCCCATAATCTAAATAGCTTCTTCCTCTTGTGAAGAGCACCATGTCCTCAGGATCAGCCTAAGCCGGGAATACCTTTTTGATAGGTTTTTCTAGCACTATGAAGAGAACCCAATTTACTACGGATGTCTTGTATTTTTTCCTTTGCCCTCAAGTAAAAAATGGAAGAGCATAGTGATGTGAACAGTCGTGAGCACAACATTTCCAAGTGAACATGAACGAGAGAAGCACATTGAATGAAAAGGTCTTGTCCCAAAATTGTTGTTGTTGAAAATAAGTTCCACTTTGTTTCCCTAAATATGGATGGATCGGATCCCTTTTCTTCCTAAAAGGAAAACAAGAGGTTTCTTAAAGAAAATAAATATTAAAACAAATACATTGAGACTAATCACTAGAGGGATTTGTTGTTGGAAGACTCTAATAATGCTAGATAGGAGCAAACAAGACGCATGATCATGCATGTTTCAATGGTGAAGGGATGTGGTATTTGGAATTAAGTTGACTTCGATAGCAATAGGTCGGATGATCAACTCTACAATACAATATGATACCACAACCTTGTGATGATGGTACACAAAATAGAAGGAAACATGGAGTATGGATAATGGGGTCACCGAAAATTTGGACTCCCAACAACCAAAGCTCCAAATCATCACATTGTTAGCCTCTTTCTTATAATACTATTCTAAGTTATTTTATGATTTTCAATACTAACTATTTGTCAAGGAAATACCACATGGAAGATGTCCTAAGGAAGGGACTTTACTATGTTACTTTGGAAAATGAAACTACCCTTATGGTTTCATTTTCACCATCAATGTGGATTAATTGAGATGTCCATATCCAATGAATTAATATTTCACCATCAATGAATTTACCAAATAGATGCTTTGACAAAAAATTTGGAAACCGTCTTTGGTAAACACAATGATACTTGAGCTCACTATCTTGAAAATCAATTTGTTTTTTTACATCGAGGTGATGATAGATCTCTTAGTGTTGTAGTGATTTGGTTGTGTTCACAATATAATTCTGGGGTGATGATAGATCTCTTAGGATTGTAGTGATCTAGTTGGGATCATAATATAATTTGTCACATATTTTGGTACTTTATGGGTGGAAATTAGGGTGAAAAAATATCAAAAATATTCTAAGGCCATTTTGAGGCATCAAATGACATTTTTCATTTGATGCATATATTAAAGGAGGATTACATATTCTACACATTGAGACCTTTCCAATGGTGTATGAATCACCTTGAAATCACATCTCATGTGTGGAAGTTATGCTTCCCATAAGTTTTCCAACCTTCTTGGCCACCTTAGTATAAGTGGATGCCATGTTAGCCTCATTATTCCGATGAGTGGTCCTATCCATGTGTGTACATTGATGAATATTCTAGAAGGTCTAAACAATATTTGAGATTGGCATAGCCTTGCTGAACAGATTGTAACCAATTTGGAATAGGCATAGAAATATATGAAAGAGAATCATGGTCATCAAATGTGCGGGAAAGAGCATTCATCACAATATTGTCCTTACACTTCTTGTAAGTGATCTCGTAGTCATAACCCATGAGTTTGCTAACCCATTTATGTTGTGTTGGGGATGAGACCCATTGTTACAAGAATTATTTTAGACTCTAGCGATCAGTCTTGATTCATAAATGATTCCTTAAGAGGTATGGACACCACTTTTGTATTTGATGCAAAATAGCCATCATTTTCTTCTCATATGTAGAGGCGGTTAAACTCTTAACAGAAAGCTATTTGTTGGTGAAAGCAATGGGATGTTCATCTTGAAGGAGGACGTGACCAAGTCCATTTTCACAAGAATAAGTCTCAATAGTGAAGGGCTTGGAAAAATCAGGCATAGCTAGAACATGTGTGGTAAACATAACCTGTTTCAGCTTGTCAAATGCATACTCAACAGCAGGTGTCCATCTAAAAGCATCCCTTTTTAGTAAAGTTGTTAATGGAGCTGCAATATTCCCATAATCCTTCACAAACTTGTGGTAATATCTAGTTAGTCCCAAAAAATTATGAAGGCTCTGCAAGGTGTCAGGATGTAGCCAATTTTTCATGGCATCCATTATGGCAAGATCAATGCAAACCCCTTGTGTTGAAACAATATGCCTCAGATAACATACTTTATTCTTCGCAAAAAAACATTTAGGATTTTTGGAATAGACATGATGATCACAAAAAATTTGTAGTACAAGATCCAGATGTTGGAGATGATCATCCCATGTTCTACTATAGTTGAGGATATCATCATAGATGACCAAAATGAATTTTCGCTAGTAGGGCCGAAATATTTTATTCATCAATGCCTAGAATGTGGAAGGAGCATTTCTAAGGCCAAAGGGTATGACAAAAATTCATAGTGACCATCATGTGTGTGGAAATATGTTTTATGGATATCATCCTCATGAACCAGAATTTGGTGATACATACAATGGAGATCCAACTTGCAGAAAAAATTAGCACCATAAAGCTCATCTAGAAGCTCATGAACAATAGGAATCATAAACTTATCCTTAATTTTGATGTGATTAAGTACTCAAACATGGTTTCATAGGTTCCATGACCCATCTTTTTTTCTAACAAGAAGAACCAGTGAAGAGAAGGAACTAGTACTAGGGTGAATAACAACTTGCTTCAGTAAGTCCTGAACAAACATCCCAATCTCTATCTTATGGTGAAACGGGTAACGATAGGGCCTGATGTTGGGAGGAACGCTTCCTAGAAGGAGAAGAATATGATGGTCCTCCGGTATTGAAGGTGGAAGTCCCATTGGATCAACTGTAATGCCCCATATTAATGTTTATTAATGTTCATTAAACATAAACAATGCTATCATTTTGAACAATTATTCATGAGACTACAATGGATTAATTATTGGTTAATAATAGTAATTATTATTTTACTTCTATTTTATTATCTCATATTATTAATGTTATTATTAAGTATTTATTATTTAGTTATTAATAAATAATAATTAACAAAACTATCATTACTATTACTTTTACCATTCAGTATAAAACTTAAACAAACCACATAGGTAAAATTCTATGACATTTGGTTAGGTTTTTGTAACACGTACAATTCAAGAAAAATTCATTAATACATAACACATGTCAAACAAATCTGAACTGCACTACCCAAGATAGAATAAAAATTAATTAAATAGACCAAATCATTCCATGTAGGTTAAACATGTATATTGAACTATGAAATATGATCATCAAGATATGACGTGATTTATTTTATAATACTACTTATTAAAACATGATTACAAACATCGGATTCTGATACTCACCTGTACAAAAGATAAGTACTAAACTATTATTTTATTCCACATAATTGATTTGAGTAGCAATAGCTATTAAACCGCCATCTTGTGAGGGACCAATGGTGAACATTTCAAGAATTAATAAATGCTTGACAACCAACTTATTCAATTCAAATTAAATAACCCTAATTATTGGGATGCACAAGATAAGGACAATTGAATAAATAAATGAATATTCATGATTATAAGGGGGGACTAGCATCGATAACGGGGGGAGGAGGAAGGAAGTGTTTTGGGGAAAAGGAAGTGGAGAAGGATGATTTGTTTTGGGGGAGATTAGACTCTGGATCTGTGGAAAAATGATGGAGGATAAACTTGAGGAGGGGGACAACTCAAGGACGAGAATATCTGTAAATGACTGAGAAGATAAAGAACAGAGAGGAAGCTGCTCTCGGTATTATTGGTCTGTGGGCTCGGGGGCTAGGAAACCCATGGGTTTCCTAGGGCCAACACATGATGAGAGCTGGTCGGTAGGGTGGCACATCATTTTTGTTAATCAAGGTTGGATGGTTGGATGGAAAGCTCGAAGAGGAAGGAGCCTACAAGGTCTACATCAAAATCTTGGATCTACTTCAACCGCTGGTCCCAGGTATTTCAATTTCAGATAATTAGATACTAAATTTCTGCATGGTATTATTGTCTAATTTACAAAAAAAAATTCATGAAGATTATCAAACCTGTAAAGCTCCTATTTCTAAGTTAAAATGTTTACAGTTCATGATTGTACATTCATATGTTTATAAAACTAATAGTACAGACATAGATATAAACCTGTAATATGATTTAAAATGTCTTGATAGAGAACATCACAG
>LPNX010877559.1:0-38367 GCA_001517045.1 Pseudotsuga menziesii
ACATGGGTCATGGATCAGCTCACATTCCTCTCTACGAGGGGGATGAAGACCCCAGACGACATTGGTTCGTCTGTGAGTCGATCTGGGATGCAAACCAGGCGACGGATGAAGACCGACAAATGGCTCAGTTCGCGGGAGCCTTATGGAAAAGGGCCCTGACATGGTACATGACCTTTTCAGAAAGGCAACCCAGAGAAATGAAAGCTGAGATTAAAGCACAATTCTTATCCTTTTTCAAGACCCCAGACGCTAAGCACCTGTCCGCCAGAAAGCTCAAGACAACGCAACAAAATCCAGGGGAGACAGTCCACGACTATGACAAATGCTGGAAGGATCTATTGAGCCAATTAGATTATGTTATTGATGAGCAACTACTAATTCACTGGTTCCTTGTAGGATTATCACAAAAAGTAAACCGACACATCAGCCTGGAAACGTTCAAGACATATGAAGATGCGCTGACCAAAGCTCTGCAGGTGGAAATGGACGAAGACATACCTACCTATCTGACGGACCACAGGATAGAAGAACAACTTGAGAATATGCAGAAGTCCTTGAAAGAAATGACCCTCAAAAATCAAGAAATCTGGTGTACTAAATGTTCGACGGTCGGACACTCGAAAGATAATTGTCGACACGAATACAGCCGACAAGACGTCCGCTTTGTGCAAACTAAAGTATTTTGCGACATTTTCCAGGAGGTCGGAGATCATTCTATGAAAGAATGTCCGTTTAACATGAAGAACGCAAAAGCTTCCTGGTGCGCCATCTGTGAGACAAAAAGTCACAATACGGCCGACTGTCAATTAAACCTGAAAAACAAACAGAACTATCATGATGTACAAAAGCATGATGTATTAACTACTAAAAATATACATATTGTCACTCACCAAGGCACAAAAACAAGGCCTGATAACCATCAAATTAGTAAAATTAAAAACACAAATGGTTATCCGGATCCTCTGAAGGAAAAACAAACCTATCAAGAAGCCACCCACATATTTCAAGATATTGCACAGCAAGAAGAAATTATTACCAGGAGACTTAGGACGACACAGCAATTAACTCATCTCATTGAAACAGACAAATCCGTAGCCCAGTTCATTGATTTATTACACGACATAAAAAGTACTAACTGTGGAAAACAAACTAAGAACATTTTTAGCCTAAATCAAAATGACAAAAACGATGTCGACCCACTTGTCGACCTGGAAATCGAAGGTTATCACATCCGACAAGTGGTGCTCGATTTCGGGTCTCAGGTAAATATCATGACCAGGGATACATGGGAAAAGATGGGCCGAACTCGACTCTATGAGTCAGGCATTTACCTAAAACTCGCTGACCAAGGCCTCATTGAACCCATTGGGGTTTGGAAAGATGTCGACACGACCATCAAATGAATCTCGACTATGGTTGATTTCGAAATGATCGACCCAAAAGAGGGATCTAACTCCTTTCCCGTGCTAGTTGGTCAACCTTGGGGACGAAAGATGAAAGCCTCCATATCCTTAGACAAAGAACGAATTAAGTTAAAATGAAATGGTCAAAAAGTCATTGTACCCATTAATCCTTCCCAAGGAGCACCTTGGACCGAACCAATTGATGAGGAAGTCGATGTCAGATAGCTTTACCAGATCCATAACAATACAGACTATACCGAGCCAAACATCTATGGGGAGCTTCACTTAGGTAACCAAGACTCAATTGGTTATAATTCATATGCTGAATTATATGACTGGGAAATGGAAAATTATGAAACACAAGAAAGAGGGTGCTAGACTATACAAAAAGTACCGAAAAAACCCGCCCGACAGTGCTTCATTGTATCAATTATCCCCAAAGTCTTTGAAAACAAAATCAGGGAATGGCCTACATTACAGCCAACCAACTTACATAATACCCAACTGCCCAGGTATAAGGAAAGAGAATCCCCAATCATGCATCTTGAAAAAGTATCTAAAAACATTGGAGAACATGGCAGACTTCAAAGCTTAGTGGAAACATTTACCAGTCAAGCAGCTAGATGGTGGAACACCCATCAGACAAAATTGCAGACTTGGACAATTGCTTCAACTTTCTTTGTCGAACGACTTGGTGGGAAAAAGTTACCCCAGGAAGCTCAAATCCCTATCTTTGTCCAAGGCCAAGATCCAGAAGAACACATCAAGCTTTGTGAAAAGGAGTGGAGACGGCTTGGATACAAAGATGAGCGAGCCTGGCCACATTTGTTCCCTTCAACCCTAGCCGACTTGCCTAATAAATGGTATAATATGGAGGAAGCTATAGGAGAAACCTTCTTTTGGCATGAACTTAAAGAAAATTTTATTAAGGACTTCCAGTTCATACCTCAAAACAAAAAATTGGCTAGGATAGCACACCAAATCAAACAGTTTCTTCAACCGACAGAAAAACAACCCGTCCAAGACCATCGACAAATCAAGGACTGTAACAAGATACAAGCTGAATCAAAATCATAGTCGACACGTTTACACTTAGAAAATGAACACACAGAAGGTAAGATCTTTAGATGGAAGACCTACCACATTGAAAAAACCAAACTGATCTACTCAATCCTGAAAGTCGAGACCACCGAAAAACCAGACCTTGACAGAATGACTGCAGCCGACTTTCCGGCTACATTTTCACAGTTCAAAGGATGTCGACCGATCAATGAAGCTAAAGCACCAGAGTGGCTGGATGCCAAAGTGAAAACTAATGAGGTCAACATTTCAAATGACGACCGTCCAAAAATAGCTAATATTGGTGACTACTGGAATGAACAGCAGACCACTGAAATAGTGAACTTACTTAGAGAGTTCCAAGATGTCTTTGCAAGGGACTACAAAGATTTAAAAGGCTTAGTACAAGAAATTAGAGAAATGAAAATAGATACTAAACCTGATGTCCGACCTGTCAAGAAACGACCTTACAAACTAGCTCATAAGTATAAGGACATAGTTAAGAAGGAAATAGACAACATGTTAGCAGTAGGGATCATTTACGCTATCGACCGATTGGAATGGGCAAGTCCCATGGTCGTACAGCCCAAGAAACATGACCCGACCAGGTTAAGAATTTGTGTCGACTTTAGGGAGCTCAACAAAGTCACACTCACAGATCCATTCCCCACCCCCTATGCTGATGAAATCCTGAATGAAGTTGCAGGCCATGAATGTTATTCATTTACAGATGGATTTTCAGGATATAATCAAGTACCCATAGCAAAAGAGGATCAAAAGAAAACAACATTTGTATGTGAATTTGGGTCCTTTGCCTACAGAGTTATGCCTTTTGGGTTGAAGAATGCACATGTAGTATTCTCTCGAATTGTTGTCAAAACATTCCAAGAGTATATCTATAAGACCATGGCAGTATACTTCGATGATTGGACTATATATTCCACCCTAAAGGATCACTGCACATGGCTCCGACTTATGCTGGAGAGATGTCGATAGATACAACTCTCCCTAAATATTAAGAAATGTACTTTTATGACCCCCATAGGAATTCTCTTAGGGCATATTGTCTGCAAAGACGGTATAAAGGTCGACTTTGCCAAAATAAAAATCATCCTCGACCTAAAACCCCCAATAAACCCTAAACAGGTCCAGGTGCTATTGGGCCATACAGGATACTATAGGAAATTCATCAGGCACTATTCAGATATGACTTACCCTCTGGAAGAACTGCTAAAAGAAGATCAGGAGTTTACATGGACAGAAGAATGCCAAATATCCTTCGACAAATTGATAAGAAAACTGGTCGAAGCTCCCATACTTAAATTTCCAAACTGGTCGATCAAGTTTCATGTGCATATCGATGCATCAGGAATTGCCATTGGAGCAATCCTGACTCAACCAGGGGATGATGGGATGGATTACCCTATAGTCTACAGCAGTCAAAAATTAAATAAGGCTGAAAGGAACTACTCGACCACTGAACGAGAAGCCCTAGGTATGGTCTTTGCTCTCCAAAAGTATCGACATTACCTATTGGCCAACCCTTTCATATTTTATACCGACCATCAAGCTTTGAAGTACCTTGTTAATAAACCCCTTCATCATGGAAGAATTTGTCGATGGTTACTTCTTTTTCAAGAATTTGAGTTTGAAGTGGTGGTCCGACCAGGAAAGCTAAATGTCGGACCCGACCACCTATCACGTATAGACACAGGGGAGGAACCGACCGGAATCGACGACAACTTGCCAGATCCACATCTATTTCGCATAGAAGCAGTACCCGAAGAACTAGAAGAAATAGCTTAGTTCTTAGAGACAGGTCAGGCACCCGAAGGTATGAACACCAAGAAGAAACAAATCTTAGCTATGAAGGCTGCACCCTATAGCCTCATCAATGGATTTTTGTACAAAATGGGGTTATACGACATTATCAAACGTTGTGTACTCGATCATGAGAGAGAACAAATCATGCATGAAGCACACTATGGACCTGCAGGAGGACATTTTCAAGCGGATACAACTGCAAGAAAAATCCAACAGTCGGGCTTATGGTGGCCGATAATCCACAAATATTGCAAAAACTTTGTTAGTCCATGCGATAGATGTCAACGACTTGGTCGACCTCTGCCGAGCACAAAAATGCCCTTGATATCTGTAAACCCTAGTCTCACATTCGAACTTTGGGCTATAGACTTCATAGGACCTTTTCCTATCCCAGCCAAACAATCAGGTGCAAGATATATTATCACGGCAGTGGAATATGTCACCAAATGGGCAGAAGTTGAACCCGTCGATACATGTTCAAGTGAGGTAGCTGCTAAGTTTATCTACGAAAACATTATCACTCGATTTGGATGCCCACTCACATTGATTAGCGACCAAGGATCACACTTTATCAACAAAACCATCAAAAATTTGACCGACCAGTTTCACATCGACCATCGACGAAGCACTGCATATCATCCTCAGTTGAACGGCGCGATTGAAGCTTTTAACAAAAAATTGACAAAAGGGTTAACCAAAATATGAAAAACCGACAAAGACAACTGGGATGAGAAAATCCCTGTGGTTCTCTGGGCATATAGGACAGCATATAAACGGTCGACTAATCAAACCCCCTTCCGACTAGTCTACGGGCAAGAAGCAGTCGCCCCCCTACATTTCCGACAGCAGACACCTATTATTGCACAGCTACTACATGTCGATGTCGAACAGGCAAGAAAGGACCGACTATTCCAACTCAGTAAGCTAGAAGAACATAGAATCATGGCTATCCAGCATCAGGAAATTCACAAACAACAACAGAAATCCTGGCACGACCGTAACATCAAAAACAAAAACCTGTCGGTCGGCGACCTTGATTTACTTTATAACAGTCAATTCAAGGGAAAACCCAAGAAACTACATACAGAATGGATGGGACCTTACATTGTCGAAGAAATAAACCCCAATGGCTCGGTCCGACTAAAGACATTACAGGGCCTAGTATTTCGGAAGCTCGTTAATGGAGCCCGACTCAAACGTTACAGAAACTGAAAAAAAAATCAAATAACGACCTTAACCGTCAATCAAAACCCATAAAACGATAGAAAAATTCCAAAACAAAATAATACATCCGACACAACAAGCCATGACAGCAACTCACTACTTCGACAACCGACATCACCACCATCGACCATCTTCATCGACCAGTCAGGCCGACCATTTTCACCAACGACACCGACCATCGACTTCAAAAGTCCCATCATGCATTGATGGCCTCGAGCGCTGAAACAGATCCTCCATTAAGTCGCACTCAAGTATTGCAGTTGGACTGTCAAGTCCGCCATTAATACACCCATTTCGACACTCAACCACACCCACGCCTATAAATAATGGACAGTCGAAGGTTCATTCACCACACCAATTACCCTCAGTGCACCCGCAATTTCAGTTGACCAAAGACCAAGAACCCTATCAAAAACCCGACCAGTCTGACGCAATGGCACCCAAACTAACCAGAGCCACGACCAAGGCAAAGGAGCTGCAAGCAGAGGACACCCCCTTGCTCAGCCGCTTAAAAAACATAAAAAACGCAAAGGTACAGGAGGGCCCATTCCAGAAACTCTGGACAGAGATCCAAGAGTGGGCCTATGTCGACAACAGAATGACCCAGGCCGCTGAGAAAATTCGAAAGAGCTCCATCTTCAACTACCCTAACGCACGAATGATGGTAAGCTTCGGTGGGACGAAAGAAGCAGCTATTAAATTCATTATCAGTCGTTACCACAACGGCCGATTCTACTTCGACCAGCCGATTGACATCACCAGGGATGTTATCTCCAAGCTCACGGGTCTGTCCAACCAAGGCAGCCCTGTACCTATTGGGATCAAAGATGGGTTAGTCCAAGAAGCTACGGGCTCACCGTTGGGAAAGAATTCAAAAGGATTGATGATCGGATAGATTGCGACAAGGACACCACAAATCGTGGCTAAAATCATAACAATCACCCTTACATTGGCAGGTCGGGGCAGCGACCTTAAATTGGAGATGCTGGAAGCTGTCGACACAATCGCGACCGACGTTCAGATCTACCGATGGGGAGATTATGTTGCCGACATGATCAAAACCATCTGCGAACGCTGTCAAGAGATGGGAGGTATCATCAAATTCCCATCCCTTATTCTCTGGATTGTCATGTATCATTTTTGTCCGGAAGGTAGTCCAGTCTTCCGGGAGCCAACCAAGTTCCAAATGCACCTCTTTAAACCCTTTTCACAAAAAGGAACCCTGCATGAGCTGGCAAAGGGGAAAGTCTTCTTGGAAAACTGGTTCCAGCAGTTGAAGGTTCGCACGACGAGGTGGAGGGTTCCCCAGAACATCCAACGAAATCTCCCTGCTGAGTCTCATATACAGTTAGAACTTGATCATACATCAGTATGGTACATGCGAGGTCAGGACCCCAAAGCCCAGGACCTCGACTACTACCCGACGGTCGACCAGATTTTTCAAGAGTTGACTCGACAAGTGCAGACAAAGATACCAATTCCAGAGGATTCCAAATAGGTCGAATTCTCCATCATAGAACCACTCACCGACCAGGAAAAAGAAGAAGACTACGAGCTCAACTTATACATCAGCACATTTGTGTCAGAAGATACCCCGGCCATGCCCACTAGTCGGGTACACATCACTGTCAAACCTCTAACTGCATAGGTCGTCGACCCCCAGCCGACAGAACAACAACAACCAACAGTACAACCACAGCAACAGACAACCCCTCCCGCTCCAGCAACCGTTGATCCCACTCAAGAACCAACAGGTGAAGTCGAAGGCGACGACCTGGAATATGCTTTATCCAAAAGCATCATTAAGAAGCTGGCTAAGGAGATAGCTGTCGCCAAGAAAAGAATCAAGGCCCAAAAACTACAACAAGGTAAGGGTAAGCACAAGCTTATTCTGGCTGAATCGTCCGACGATGAGGAGGAACTAGCAGCCATGGCCGTCGACGTTGTCGAGGATGCCTGTGCAAATAAAGTATTAGTTGAAATTCAGTTTCAACGGTATCTGGATGCAGGAGCTCCAGAGGGTCGGCCAAAGAAAGCAAAAACAACACTGACACCTGAAAATGTGGTCGGCCTTATGTCGACCCCTGCCCCCCCATCTCCGACAACCATAGTCGAGGAGCAAGCACCAGTACAGCAGGCAGACAGTCCCCATGATGAATATCACAGTGCCATCCTGGAGGCACTCAAAGCCAGGGTCGACCAGGATGCTGAGCTTAAATATTTCTTTGCGACACTTCCTGCACTGTTTAAGTCGGCCCAGAAAATATAAACAAAAGCTCCTCTCTATGCAAGCAAAAATCCCTATGCAACTGTTACGATGATATTCACCTGAGACCAACAAGGTGATGTAATAGGAGCATCAAAGTCTATCACGGAGCCACTCATCCCCGATGACCTACCCACTACACCGCTGGAAGATGATATTTCTTCCGACCAAAGCTCACAACACACCCCAGCCAATCCCTCGACCCCTGTCCATACCCCCACTCCATCATCAAAACCTCCCTCACCACCACCACCACCGTCAAACCACCCAACACCACCAGAAGCATAGCCCAACCCTTCACAACCACCATCATCTTCACCGCCGGAAGTGGTCCGACCACCCCCCCAACCAGAAAAACCCTAGACCTCCATTCCACCAACCACAGACCCAACCTCAACTACTGCAGATACCCAAGAGCAACAGATAGACAAACAAAAGAAAAAGAAAGAGCATCATAGAACATCCAGTCTCTGGATTAGCCTAAAGGATACAAGTTCCTTGGACGACATAGTGGTCGGCCAACTCCTTAAAACTGTGGCCAAAGAGTCAAAGAAAAGGACAGATCGAAAAAATAAAGAGCTTATAGCCAAAAATGCAGAAGAAGTCGAGTTTCTCGGCAGATGCAGAGCTCTAGCACAGACCGTGATACCAGGCCCTATCGAAGTCGACACAGATCGACCACTTGAAAGAGCATATCAGCTCTTCGAGACGATGGTATCGACCGTCCAGACCTGGATGCAAGAGACTAAGGAAGAACAAAAGGAGGAGACTGTTCGACTGCTCCTGGCCCAGCACACTACATTCTCGGAGGAATACAAGGTTCTACAGGATCATATGGAAGAATCAGTTGTCACTGAGGAAATATTACAATACTGGCCTAATCACTATGGGCAGGTCTATCAACAGACATGGCAGGCGCGACAGGGCATTCAGGCTTTGGAGGGCCGAAAGTCGACAGAGGCAGACCATTGAAGAACAAATTGTGATGGAGACCAACAAACTGCAGAAGCTAGAACGAGAGGCACATCAGTGGGTTCAACAGGCCCTTCCCAACTTAGAGAAAGTCGACATCATCTGCCCACAGATGAAATGACTCATCAATGCTGCAGAAGAGCAAAACCAATTGTTGGGTCCCAACATGGAGAATATCGCAGAAATGCCCATGTCTGAAAAGATGTCGATCCTTTCAAGTCTCACTACCTTATTGAATTGATATCCAAAAGGCATTGCAGAGTTGGACCGACTTTCAGCATCATCTTTCCATCACAGCTCCAGCTATCGTCGAAGTCTGCATCTAGAGGAGACCGACCATCCGTCTGCACAGTTCACAGCAAGAGCAAGTTTGAATGGTTCGACAAGAGTTCATTTTTTGTACCTCCCTGTTTCTTCGGGACGAAGAAACGTTTTGTTCATGGGGGAGATGTAGAAGGAGCAAGTCAACAAAGTCGACTTGAACGAAGACCGACTTAGTCGATTATCCAACTAAGTCGATGGGCCAACTTAGTCGATCAGCCGACTAAGTTGGTCGGCCGACTAAACTAAAATATTAGTCGACTTAACTAACAGTCGTGTCGGTTCACCGAACCGACAGGTAGTTATCTTGTAACTGTTTGTAAATTGTATATTAGGCTGTTGAGCCAAGCAAGAACTCAGTTTAGTTCTCTACCTTGTATGAACTCATTACATTAATATAATTTGTTTTCCTATCTGTTCTTATCTCTTGTCTCTTATTTATAGTTATGTTTTAGTATGTATTATTGGTAACCTTATGTGATCTATGAGATTACAACAAGCCCCATGGCTGGTGCAAACCCAGCTCCATTTTTCGGTGTAGTAATTGCTAGTGGACCCATGTCCACACCACAAACCACCACCAACTCCCCTACAGGTGGCCCCATCATGGTCATGCAAACTGTCATAAACCAGCTACCACCACCCATATTGAAAAATCAAGTTGTCCCACCTGCAACGCATGGGGGCAGTATGCCTTCAACCCACACTGTCCCACTCGGGATACATGGGGGCAGTGGCCCTTCCACCTACACTGCCCCTCTGGTCATACATGGGGGCAATGGCCCTTCCACCTACATTGTCCCTCCCACCACAATTGGGGGCACTAGCCCATCCACAATGGTGTCACAAGTACCCCCAGTTATGTAGGTGCATCATGTCCTTGCAAACCCCACCACCATGGCTTCCCCATCTCACATCAACCTTTGGTCAAACCTTCCCTTCATGGCATGTCTCAAATTTCCTGACTTGGCTTGATTAACAAATGACCCTATCCGCCATCAAACTTATTGGCCTCCCATGCCAACCAAACTCCCCTCAGACATACCCAAATTTGAAGGGAAGGCAGGACAGTGCCCCCAAAACCACATCATGACATTTCATCTATGGTGCTCATCAAACAACATTGTAGATGATTCGACCAGGCTAAGACTATTCCAACGCACCCTCACAGGTGCTGCAGCCAAGTGGTACATTGAGCTACCATAAGCGAAGTACCCAGATTTCAACTCCCTGTCTTTCATGTTCCTGCAATATTTCCAACTCCCTGTTAGATATGATGAAGCGGTGGAGATCTTGTTATCTTGCTGCAAGAATACTGTGACCCACATAATCGACCACATCCATGAGTGGCAGCAACGCCATAGTTTGTGTAAGATACTACTTGATGACATGATCTTCCTGGATTGGTTCCTTAAAACCTTGCTCCCAACTATAACAAAGGACGCCACATCTAAACATCCCCAATCCGAAGAGGAGGCCATCTTGAAATCCTAACAGTTTGATCTAATCTATGCACAGTCTGGATACCTTTACAACGTCATTCCATAGGCTCCCCGTGCAGGCACCTCCTACCGGGATGCACCGAGGGAATCCCATGCTGTAGATGGCATCATAGGTTCTATCTCTCACCAACCACAGCACCATCCAATACCAACTGTAATACCACCACAACCATGAAACACCCCTAGTGTTGCTTGCCAAAACCAAACTCTGAACTATGCAAGAATGATGTCCCAATCCGGAGCCACAACTTCTTATGCACAACTTGCGCCATTGCAGCAGGCCCAAGAATTAGCTTGGATGACACAACAATACATAGGACAAATGCCCACATTTGTGGCACCGACACCTACCCAAGTCTACTATGCACCACCAGTGCAATCTGTTGAAGCCCTTGCCCTGCTCCACCTGCTCCATTGGGATAGGTGTTTGCACAACAAAACCATCCCAACCAGCCAGCCCCCAATAACCAACAAGAGAAAACCAGGAATAACCGACTCCAGAACCAAGGAAACAATCAACCGCAGGGAGGCATTCAACAACCAAATCCTCCCAACAATGCTGCAATGAACTGACCAGCCCAAAATCCTCAACAACCAAATTCACTGAGACGCAATGCTCCATTGTGGAAAAACCAACCGTGCACACTATGCGAGGTCTACGAGCACTACACATTCGAGTTTCCCTTCATGGGTCGTGCTAAACAAGCCATTAGAAATGAGGTTCAACATGCCACCAATACAACGGACCAAACCCGACCCAACCCGGCACCACAAGGACCTCCTCCTATGGTGCTCCAAAACCCATTACCAGTCCAAGGATTGGTGGCAGCCACACCCCCTCCCCAACCCAATCCCAATGCTTCGGGGGCACATCCCACAGTAGAAATAAGTGTCCACCACCTGCTAGCTATGACAACTGAAGAGGTCCATCCACAAACCAGACGAAATCAGTACGGAACCAACACCGAACTTGCTGACACATCAATGACATCTACATCTAAAACAACTAATGCACCTCTTCAGTTACCCCCTTTCCTGCACCCCTCCATATGCTTGGTTGCCAATAATTCCACAGCTAGAGCTGCTATCAGCTACAACATCATGGATGATTTGGCCCAAACACCTACCACCATGTTCTCTCTTGAGGTACTCAAAACTTGCCCAACACAGTGGAAATCCTTACTAGCTGCCCTTGGTGCCGTGGATATTTCTGACTCCAACTTGATCACATTTGACATGGAGAATGGAGAACCATGGATGCCATCAACCATTGCCTTCCAAATCTCAGTGTCTATCTGAAATTTGGTCATGCACCAGTGCATAGTGGATGAGGGGGCATCCACGTGCGTTATGTCTACCCTAGTCTAGCAGAAACTTAGATCCCCAATTCTACAACCATCATCTACTACTCTGCAGGCTTATGATGGTCATCCCACTAAAGCCCAAGGAATCCTCCCCCATGTCCCCATCACATTAGCCAGGAAAATAGTACTGATTGAAATAGAGGTTGTCAACACTCAATTGGACTATAACCTTCTCCTCAAAATAATTTATATGTATGCCATGAGAGTCGTAGCATCAACTATTTTCCATCTCATGATGTTCCCCCATGAAGGGAAAATCATGATGGTTGACCAACTGACTTATCATGATCCGCAAGGGCTAACTGCACCAACCAATGTTATCCCTATGATCAACACCATTGACCTGCAAGGGCCAACCACACTCACCAATGTTATCCTTGCAGTCAACACCATGGTTGACAACATACCATCCTCCTCATTGTTGAATGTGGGCCCTGGGTTGTTTGCTGATACCACCATGATGGCTTCTTTCCCCTTAGTGTCACAACCGTTGACACTAAATGAGACTGCAGATTTGTGCATGCTCTCATCCAACACTGCTACACCCAAACATCAATCGCAGCCGCAACCCCAACTGCAACTGCAACACCATCTATAGCCACAACACCATCAGTAGCCGCAGCATCATCAACAGCCACAGCATTATGCACAGCCACCACCACAACCTCATCCCCACATGCAACCATCAGGGAGTTATCTAGGCTCCTGCCCAGTCGATACGATTCCCTTCCTCTTTCCCCCTCCTAGTGTCATGAGCAAGCCAGTAATGGCTACCTTAAAATTACCCAACTTTACATTGGTAATTCCCATGTGGTACCTTGATTCACCAGCTCAACCAATGATTCCCCAGGTAGTCTTAGCCCCATGCAATCCATTGTGGTCGAATATCATCCTCCACCCACCCTGCAAAAACAAACCACAACACCCGCACCTACATCGCTCCACCCAAAAAGGGCCAGGGGCAAAAACATGAAAGCTACCGTTGAGCCTCGACAGATCCCTCCTTGTGCCGTATGCAAAGAACAGGGCCATCCAACTCAAAACTACCCTAAGATTCCCATAATCCGTGCACATTTGGATTCCATGGATACAATGAAAAATCTCCCCATGGTTGAACTTCCAAGTGGGACAATAGTGAGAAACAAGTCATTGAGAACAAACCATGCTTGCACCCTTTGTGGTTTGTATGGACACTATTCTCACCACTGCCAAGACTTGTCCAAGTTCCGAATGGCTCTAGCCAACCTACGACAACATTCCCCTGAATATGAGATCACTATGATCGAAGAAGTTCACCCCCCACGTCCTTTTTTAGACACCATGTCCATTTACATGATGTCTAGTTCTACATATCCTCTTGTCTCCACCACCACCGACGGTCCATCATACATGTCTCTTCCATTGTTTCCACAGCCACAACCTCAGTCACAACCTCAACCATAGTTACCAAGGAAACAGTGGGGTTCATTCGCAATCAACATGATCCTTTTCTTTTTTCTTTTCCTTTTCATTTTCCTTTTCCTACCATTCGGGATTGTGAGTAAGTCTGTCTTGGCAACCCACAATTTATAGGATTTCACACTGGGAGATCCTGTGTGGTACCTTGAACCACCTACCCTACCCTTGAGGCCCCAGGATGTGTTGAATCATGTCCAACCAATTGAGATGATGTTGCACCTATCTCTAGGTCCATCAAAGACTCCTCCTGTCTCTAGGCCTGCCCCTCTTCCTCCAACAGAGACTGGGGGCAAGGACACCAAAGCCACAACCAATACCATTTACATGATCTCTAGCACCAGTTTCCCTTCCATCTCGTCGGTCGTGGAAGATCCACCTAATCTATCCCGACATCACTTACGCGATGACGGAGAGACCTGTAAAACTGCCTCCAATTTTACCCCATTACCTTTAAACCATAGTGTGGAATTGGTTTTTCCCATAAAAGACAAGATTCCATCACCCTTCCTTGCCAGCAACCTTTCTCTTGGCAAGGGGGCATACCTCTTTGCTGACTCAGATGGTCGCCTCTTGAAAAAGCCGCATAACATACTCTACCTCAAGAGAGTCTATGCTTGATACCACCACTATGAGTCCCTTATAGCATAGTTTTTTCCTTTTTTGTTTTTCAACATTTTTTACCACAATTCAGGGGAAACACCATTAGATGCTAATCCAAATTCACCTAGAACCTATTCGAGACACCTCTCACACCTATGGTCTCAAATTTCGTCCTCTATATTCTAATGAGAGCATAGTCTCATGTTTAATATGTAATTTTTGGGACCACTTCCTGAAATTTACCTTGATTTACGAGCCACATCATGGTGATACAAGTGTCTTCATACTTGTACTTTCATCACACTTGCCTACTACCACTCATGTGGGTTCTCGGGCCACCGCCCGTAAGGCACCACATTTTGATTTTTAGCATATAGCTGTCTAATCTATCCACCGCACCTTATGCAGATCTCTGGATCATCACCCGAAGGATGGATCATTTCCTTTGTAGGAACTTGGCATATAACTACCTCCGGACTTGCACTCACATCACATGTAGTCAAGTCTATCCATCACAACTCACACATAACTCTCCTGACCTCTATCCGAGAGCCACTTCAGTTTGCATGCCTATGCCGCACCAACTCGCGTGCTTCTACTGCGATTTATCCCGTGCATGTATTGGTATGATTAAGAGCCACCTGCTCCATCCATACTGCACATATGACCTTTGGACCACTGTCTTCCATCCCAACATAGGGGCACCACCTGTGCAACCACGATCAGTCGACAATACTAGAGTTTCTTTTAAGCTCTTTTCTGACTCCTAGAAGAATAAAAAGATGGCTGAGGCAGCTGCTTCCTTTCCCACTCGCTAGAGTATAGGAATGGGCATCTACATCATCTCGTTTATCTCCTTTTGTGGACTATGTAGACCATCAAATGAAAAGGACCACCTTGGCACATTCAAGCCAAGACCATTCCCCTCTGCATACTTTTATGTTTTCTCGGGCAGAGGGGCTAAAATTTACGAAAAAGATCACCATGGGTTGTCATTAAGCTCTTTTCCAGCCTTCTCATAAAGAAAATATTGCCAAGCAAACTTGGTCTCATCAATGCTCGTAAAAGTATCTAAATGACTGTCCAGTCAGTATAGGTTTAACCTTTACTAGCCTGACTGGACTACCAATGGTAAAGAAGTCTCTCATCCCCTAAAGGATGGGCAAGCTCTCTTGTGTATACTTTTATCCTTTTCTAGGAAGAGGAGACTACCAACTAAAAAGATCCCCCACTGGAGTCTTCTTCATTCTTTTAGACTCTCTAAAATTGAAATCACCATCGAGCATTTACTTTCTCGGGCTCGCCAAAAATCTACGAGATCGTACCACAACGATGTCTCTAGACACCACCCCATAGAAAATATTTTGGAAGCATTCCCACTTTGGGTCACCTTTGTTCAGAGTACTCTGTAATGTGTCTTCCTTTGATCCCATCAGTACCAAAAGTAGCTACCTCCCCCAAGTATTTCCCATCTGTAGTGACAGTCCCAGTATTACAGATATGATCCCATTCCCATGAGTCAGTTTCATTTGCTTCCTGGTCTGCCCTTCCATCATACTCTGAACAAAGGAAGTTTGAGTCTACTACACTCCCTCTTCCCTTGTTCAACTCTTTCCCTCACCCCCCCATTCAGTGGGTCAGTCCTCAGATTGTCTCACATCTTTCGGTTATCTCCCTCATGCTTCTGGTTAAGGAAACACCATTTCCTTAACCAAGGGCAGGTCTCCCTTTGTCGATGACAACACACATATTCCAAAGGATAGACCCAGAGGTCCCTGTATCTTGGTTTCATTAACCTCATTGATGATTTCCTTAGACCACTTGAGAGGAGTCCTTAATGCCTCTCGGGATGGTTGTTTCTCACATGCTCGACTCCAACTACATCATCGTACCGTTGAGATTTGTACAGGGTATTGGTCCGTGTAGTATTTGGTCGAAGACCTCGGATGTTGCCTAAATCTAGCACATTTATGAGTCTATTCGAGGGAACTAAATAGGTTTATGTCCCTTGTGATTTATGGGTTGCATTGGAGACAGTGTTCAGAAGCCCCAATAGTGCTTCTATATAGACTTATGATTGATGTAGCATACTTGTACCATAGAGACTCAGAATCTCCATCAGCGAATCCATACAGCTATGTACCATTCCAAATCTAGCAGGCTATAAGTCATGAAGATATAGCATTCCATGAGAATGCCATGGGTCCAATGTAGCAGTTATTCATATCAGTATTGTATTCAGCCTCTCATGGAGGAAACCACTATGTATCATCAGTTGTATATGATTGGCTCTTGTATTATAGAGCATAAATCACATTATTCTTTTGACATTGTTACGAGCATGGGGATGCCTGCCTCATCCATATACATGTCACACATTATTTGTATCTCACCCATTGATGGGAACCATATTAATACAAAAACCAAAAGCCACCATGCCCCAACCTAGGAAGCACCACCTCTCTGCAGAAAATCCTAGGATGTCCGTCGTCCATACGATGATCTCCTGCCCTCACACATCAGGGGGCAATCTGTTAACCCAAAAAATACCTCACTTAGCTCTACATGGCCTACACCACCCAAGGACACCCATGCACGACCCTCATTTGACCCCATTTGACCCCCACACCCTCAAGAAGGCCTAAAAACATGAAAAAGGGCTTAAAAACCCCTAAAAAGAGCCTAAATAGCTCTCATAGGGGATAAAGCCTCCAAAAAGGGGCTAAAACCCCTCAAAGGATCTTAAAACCCTAAAAGGAGCTAAATATTGAGTGAAAGGGGCTAAATCCCTGACCAGGGGCTTAAAACCCTAGAAAAGCTATAAATAGAGGGGTGGGGGTCACTCTTAAAAAATTCCTCCATTGCATACTCTTATGCTGCCCGAGTGGATGGCTTGAGACCATTTTCCTCTCAAGCCACCCACACTCCCTCTCATTCACCCTCCCATTGAGTCATAGCTCCCCCATTCTCAAGAGAGAGGTGCTTCTCCAAGCTAGGGCATGGTGGCCCACTTCCACCAAGAGGTATAAGCTTTCTTTATTGTCATTTTTATTCTATTTTTTCTAACTTAGTTTGCTTGCAGGTTCATTTGATGTTCTAACAAGTTGTATCCAGGTTTTTGGAGTCTAACCTTGTGTGAAGGGTTTCCATTTCTTTCTTTTATGTTCTCTTTGCTTCATTTTTGTTTCATTTTTCTTGCATTACCATCAGGAACCCTACCCTTCAGTCTTATAGACAAAAGGAAGCCATTCCTGCCCTGTAGTAAGGGAGAAATCCCTGCTACAGTCGGGGCAGGTCATCTATGGATATATTAAGGACATCCATAGTTAGTTTCTAGAGGTTTGTTGGGTCATGTAAATGTCCCTATTTTACACTACATTTTCCCTACTTTTAATCCCTTCTTGCATTCCCATGACCTTGTATTAATGCTTATTAGTCCATTTTTATGTTTATTTGCAGGGTTTACACCTAAGATGGTTTCCATTTGCATTTATTTAGTATTTCATGTGAATTATGATTAAACATTGAAAAAATAACATATTTTGCACTTATCATTGAAACATGGATGAGTTCAATTATTTTTACAGAACCAACTCCATTGCAGTTGCTATTACCCCGGGATATTTGGTGCAACTCATATGGTTGAAGATCAGCAAAAGTGGATACTTAATATTTTTTATATGATGCATTATTAAGTCATTACTACTCTTGTTACTCATGGCGTTACTGTTGTTGCTACTCCATGAAGCCACCATGGAGGAACATATTCATTAGGGGTGATGGATTTTTATAAATCCATTATTTCTATTCTTCTTATATGTCTCAAATTATGATCTTAAATTATTTGAAGATAAAAGGGACAAGTTGGTGATGGATGAGAGTGCATATTTGGTTTATTTACAAAGTTTTGAAGACCTCAATGTAATATGATGGACCCAACAAGTTAAATGCTATTAGGAGTCACTTAGGATGAGCTTTGGGCATGTTATGATGACTCACATCTCTAAATTCGAATTTGACTTCAAAGGCATCTTAAATAGCATGAAGATTAGCAAAGGATTTTGGATTGGATTTGAGTTGATTTTGAGATCCAAATTATTAGTAATTTGGTGAGGATATTTTGGATCTTCATTTATTATTTTTTATTGAAAATTCATGTATAAATAAGAGTTCATTCTCCATTGAAAGGGGGAGGACTCTTAGAGCAACAAGTCCAATTTGTGATGGAATAAGAATTATAATTCTTTTTATCTCTTTTATAATATAGATTGTAATTCTTTAATTTCTTTCACTATTGTTGATGTAGATTGTAGTTCTTTCACTTTCGTAATTTGTAATTAGACTAATGTGTTCTTATTGTTTAGCATAGATGTATTTTCTCTTGATTCATTATTTTTGTAGATGTAATTTTAACTCAAGTTTCTTTATTTATGTAGGTGTGTTAGATTAATATATTGTCATGGTTGCAACCATAGTGTGAGTACGATTTACTTTTCTTCAAGTGTGACTGTGTTTCAAATATGCAAGAGTGCGTGTGAATTTACTTTTCCATATAGTGTGAATTAGTTTTATTATTTACTTTCTACATTTTACTTTTAGGTTATGTGATTTACTTTGTTGCAACAGATATTAGATGACCAATGCTAGTGAGGAAACTGTATCTTGCATATATTTTGCATGATAACCTTGAAATAATAGACATTACCCTCGATTGATCATTTATGTTGTGAATTGATTGTTTTAATAAGCAATTGATCTTCCCAACATTTCGAAGTTGTTGTCGGGGTGGTCATCGAAGGCACACATGTACAAACTAGCATTGGTTTTATTTGCATTTCATGGTAAATGTGTTCCTGATCCTGACGTGTCAGGGAGGTAACACGTCGTGAAAAGGTATGCATCGTTCGACAGACTATAACGGGCTCGGCCTCATAATGGTCAAAGCATGTAGATTGTTTGATTACTTTTTAGTTTATTGAATTTGATTTAAGTGATGTTTTTATTTCTTTACATTTAAGTTTCATTTCATTTTTGGTGGATCATTTCCCTTTAGTGGTGTAGTAAGAGCCACCTGTATTATTAATCCCTCTTTTGTAGGAAATTGGTAAGAGGAAGGAAGAATTGGTGAATGAATATTACATTGGAGGAGGATCCAAATGAGTATAGAAGCATTCAATCTTGATACTTGTGCGATCATTATGGTATGTGATTGTTTTTACACATAATTTTTTTTTTAAACATATCACTTTTTAGGAGTTGCAGCAGCTTCTACAACACACTATGCAAATCAATCTAAGTACTGAATGCTTGAAATTTTTGGGAGCCATATTTTATTTATTGAATTTTTTGGCATTTTGGCTTATTGGGATTCACTGAAACACAGTCGGGATAGTCCTATTTTGAGGGACCATATGGACTTATTTTTAAAACATATTTCTACTCAAAGTATCTCTTTGAGTCTATTTTCCAATCCAATTTGAATTTTTCAATTTGGTTGTCAAACGAAGAAGATATGATCAAAATACTACCCAGAGGTAGAGTAGGAAGCTCAAGAACAGGGTTGGGACAATCATGTTTTGGAAGACCTAATGGATGAATTTTAAAATCATATTTCTATGGGATTTTCTTCTATTAATATAGTTTACAACACAATTTGAATCATTCAATTTCGATATCGTACGAAAGATATATTTCCAAAATACTAGCCATCTGTCATAAATATGCACTCTGAAAACTCTGCTTTCTCAGTTGTTCATTGGCATATTTGACCCATAAATTATTAATGTATTGAAAAATGGTTTCTATTGGAGATACCTACATGAATATAATTTCATCTCCAATTTTAATCACGTCAATCCGTTATCAAACGAAAAATTTGTTCCTAAAACCATTACTGTTGGTCTAGACCAAAATTCGAAAAAACACTTTGTCATGCATGTTGTTACTGAGAAAATATGACATATCATCTCGTGGAATTTTTAAACATGTTTCTAATTGAGGTATACCTATGAATACACTCTCATTTGTATTTGTAATCACTCAAATCAAGCATGAAATGAATAATTTATTATCCAAACATTGTTAGGTACTCTTCGTCGGCCACTACTTGTCAACAGGTATAAAGTGAATTTGGATTTGTTTATTTTTATTTGGATTTGTTTTATAAGCACTAATTTTTTTTTTGTTGTTGCATAAGTATTGGATGAAGAGAGACTGTGCACCTATCTTCTTCCATGATCTCATTTTTTTATTGTAGGTAAGTGCTTGTTTTATTTTATAGGTCCTTGGAGGATCGAAGAAGGTCAATACATGCACGAGTGATTCTTGAAGACAAAATTTCATGCCATATGGGAATACCCTCAAGATATTGGAGATTCAATATGTTCTAGTTGTTTTCTACATAGAAGAAGAATTTTTCTTGGATTGAGCACATAAAAAATGAATAATTGATGTGTAGACCATATGGATACCAATGTTTCAGAATTCAAGTCCCATTGTTACATCACCATCCCACTGCTACCAAATCCTTCAAGAAGACCTCATGATTATCATTCTCATTAACCAACACTATGGCATTCATATGCATTTAATTTTTCCCATTTTGACATATATGCATGATGAAAATATCATTTTCTTATGTGGTTATCTATAAAATCCAATGACCTTCACTAGAATATCATTCATATAACCACTACATTCAGATCAATTTCAACCTCCACTCCTCCACTTCCATGCCTTCCTGCTCCACACAACCTTAACCCACACCATAAACATATCTTGGATCCCTTACAATACCAAGTTTCCCTATTTTCCTACCCCAGTTGCAGATAAAAGTTGTTGGTGAAAACCTATCTCATGCACCATCAGACCTTGGAATTCTTGAAAACTAGCTTGCTCACAGGTATTCCTTGGGAATAATAAAATTCTGACTGTGAAAACCCTCTAGGCGCAATCAGACATAACTTGTTTGAAAACCAACTTGCTGGAAGAAAAGGTTTGAAAATACAATAAGAAATAAGTAATTCCATTCAAGTTTCTCTCTAAATACAGATTTCCAAATTCCTCTTTGAATAAGGTTTCAAGATTCATTGCTACATAATATCCCAGATCTACATTATGCTACACGTCAAGAATCCACACTACTCCATCTTGCAAAGCTTTACATCATTGTGGACATATCAAATTTGTTTCCTTTCAAATCATGCTACATATATCAAGGACTTCATAGGTAGGTGCAAGTATGCTTGTTTTTCCTTTATTTAATCACAGTTCTTTGAATGCTATGGATTTTTATTTGGAAAATCGCTTGAGTCTTTTTCCATATTTCCTCCTTATTTTCCAAGTGTACAAAAAGCCTTCAATTTGGGGGGAAACACCATCATCCAACATCACTCTTACACCATCCATTCAATCTAAACGCTTCATCCCTTCCTTTGAACCATGACATCCTTATCTCTACTTCCATACTCAAGTCCATTCCCACACCTGACCAACTCTCCAAGCATGAAAAGAATCAAAGGATACCTTATTGTTGTCAAATAAGAACCAACGATAGGAAGTCTTATTGCTATCACACAAGAACAAGCACTAAGAAAAGAAAAGAAGTAGTTTATGCACATGGACAAGATTAGAAAACCATTGGAAGAAAGGAAAATGTTGCTACCACACAAGAACCAACAAGAATAGAAGAAAGAAACAAATTATCTCAATGAAAACCTACTACTGCTGCACAAGAACCAATAGTAAGAAATGATATATGGATAAGCTAAAAAATGATATGGGGAGAGGAATCTTTGTTGCTGCCACATAAGAACCAGTAGTAAGGAGAGAATTTGATACACAAGCACAATCCAAGGCCACTACTGAAAGAGAGGAATAGGCTCCACAAGAACCTATAGTAGGAAAGGTTGATGTAGAAGCCATTCCTTCACAAGAGTATGCTATCATATAAGCAAGGTGGAAAATGGAGATATGATTTCTTTGATTTGTTTGCTTGATTCATTGGGGTAGATGATTGTTTGCATCTTCAAAAGTCAAGTTGAGACCCATTGAATGGTTGCTTGTTCTATTTCTGCATTTTATCAATCAAATGATGATGATGATAGACATAGAATGCAAATAACAAAGCACATAGTATTAAACATGATTTGGGACTTTTTATTATGCAACAAGCAATATGACTGTGACAAAGATAAATTTAGATGCAAATATGAACATCCTTGCACAGTGAAATCTTCATATAAATCAAAGTGAAATCCACACATGAAGGAATACGGAATTTAATTAATGGTTTCAACAGTCAATATACATTTTCTCTTTGGTTCCATGGAGACATATAGTATCCAAAGTCAGCTTTGCATAGTGATGTTCGAGCCCACGCTTTATAATGCCATTTTTAGCAATTTGGGTCAAAGAAAGACACTACCACAACTATTTTGGTTACAAAACTATCTATAAATATCCCTTTTCTTGAGTCCAGGTAAAATTCTTCAATTTGGGGGAGTGGTTGTTCCCATTCTTTATGGATATTTCAGCCAACCAATTACTGATAATTTGTTGTGGATGGAATTGTGTTTATTTGGGAGTTTGTATGTGTGTTTTTTGCAGCCATTGATAGATTTGTTTTCACCTTACTTTGATGATTTATGAGCTCATGGCTGAAAATTTATTTTAGAAGAAATATAAATTGGTTTTCTAGCACAGATATGGTAGCATTATGACAGTCCATTTGGAAAATGTAGGATATTTTAAGACAACTGTGAAGCATTTTTATGATAGTTTTAAATTGAAAAAGAGTAGAAATTGATTAAAGGATATATTGAAAATGGTAAACACGTTATTTATGAAATTTTGAGGGGAGAATAATTACATCAGGAAGAACAAACTTGGAAAGTTTAAGCTCAATCCAGTGTACGATTTTCAAGAAAATGGGCATCATAACCTACAACCATTTTGAATTTTTCTCAATATACGTGATGCGGGTTTCTCTAATTTTTGGTGTGGATATGCATTGGAATAATAAAAAATTTCTTGCAAAATTTCATCCAAACCCAATTTGCAGTTTGTGAGAAATTGGTCCAGGAAGGTTGCTGAAACAACTGTTGATACACCTTCAAAATTTGATGATACATACCTGCATTGGCTTGTTTTCTTATCTATTGAAATTAGTAAGCTGGTTTGATGTAGTTTTTGGTATGGTGAAAAATAGGATTAGTATAAATGTGCCTAAAAAATTTCAACAAAATAAAATTTATACTTTGTGATAAAATGTGGTGTTCCAGCACTGTTTCAGCATTATTTTAGTAGTGTTTTAAGAGTGTTTCAACATCACTTGAGAACTAATTTTAGAAGTTTGTTGGCTATCAAAACTAAGCATATGATTTCTATGATGATCTACATGACCTTGTATTGAGAAATCATTACTTGTGGTGTTCTTGGTTTGCTAATGATGACATGGTTTAAGAATGTCCTTTCATGAAAAGTGAAACATCCATTGCTTTTGAAGAGATTTCAAGGTTCTCAGTATTATCAGTTGGAAAAGCATACAAGCATTCCAGAAATTGTTTTTTGGTTAGTGCGCATTGAAAAATGGGATCCCTTATAGCTTGGTTGATACAAAGGTATTGAGTTGCATGAGGACATGAAACATATTCAGTTTGGGGGTGATGTTGGGCCATGAAAATGTCCCTATTTTACACTACATTTTAATCCCTTCTTGCATTCCCATGACCTTGTATTAATGTTTATTAATCCATTTTTATGTGTCACAAACATAAATAAAGTAATAAATAAAATATAAACTAATAATTAATTAATTAATTATCATTATTCCAAGAGGACATGATTCCTCTCAAAAGGGTGCATAAAAATATATAAAAGAGGCCCTCAATGTAATATTAATCATATTTATTCAACTATTATTCAATATGTATTATTTATGAAGATGGATATCTTCTTAATCTAGATACAGATTCTCGCATAACACTGGATATCGTGTTACATTGGTATTAGAGTCGGATTGGCTCCTCAGCCCTACACAATCAATCGAGATCGGATTCAGCACCTGTTCTTGTCTCTCCTATTCCTACACCTCATCTTCGACATACTACTTGCACCACCTCCACCTCTTCTCATTCTGTTCTTCTGCTGCCACCCTCCGCTCCTCTTCCCCTTATACTACACCACTCTTAATTGTTCACCCTCAAATCCATCCTCACCTACAGCACCAATGGTCACTCCCTTCCACAACCTCGACCTCCTAAGTCCATATCCCTTCGACACTCAAATGCCATCACCACTCCATCATTCTTCACTTTGTCCATGGGTTCCCTTCACACCATCCCTATTCCCATGTCTATTGCATGCTCCTTCTACCTCTACGCATATCCCCGGCCATGCCTATCCTTCCACACCCCTATGTACAACTTCTTCCTACCCTTCCAATGCCCCCACCTACGTGTGCCATAAAACCCACACTCTTAACCTCCATGCATCATGTTTCCCCTCTCTCTCCCATTCAAATCCACGTCTGCTTTGCATCCTTCCTTTTGGGGAACCATTCCAACCCCCTCCTCCATCTCCTATGCATCTCATCTACTTCAATTCCCCAAGTCCCCTTCTCCACATGTTTTATGCACCTGTTCTGCTACCACCTTGACATGCCTCCTCCTTCGTGCCTCCCCCTTATCTCCTCAGTCTAGTCTCCCCGCTTCTCCCCTCTCCAAATCCTAACCCATCCTTCTTCCTTCCTCCTCCATTGTACCCCTGGCACCCATGCCTTCCCTTTGGCCCCCACGCTTGCTGCCTGCACTTATCTTTCTTCCCTCATCCGTGCCACCGGTTCCCCTTAATATCCACCACATCCCTCCTTCCATCCACCACCCACGCCTCCTCTCGCTCCTTATTCCTTCCACACAACCACTCTCTATTGCTTGCTGCTCCATTCTATGCATAGCTCCCCGTCGTTTGGTGACCCCCCACAAACATTTTTTATAATAATAATGAAAATATTATTATAAAAAAATAATTATTAAATATTATTAATATTAAATATTATTAATCATAAACATTATTAATAATATTATTATAAATATATATATACCCATTATTATTAAATATAATAATAATTGATTATTATATTTAGACATAGAAAAAAATCCTCCTTATGAGATCTATGGCATCTTATAGTGAAGAATTCATGAATCTTCTTGATAAAATCCTTAAGGATATAGATGAAATAAAAAAATCTATTGACGAAACATTTAAAGGAAATGAAGATGGATGTGAAAATAATGTAGAACAAGTCATCCAAGCTGATGTAAAAGATGAAGATATAGTAGACCAGTATGTCATCCCCAATGAGAGTAATGGCATCGATCTAGATAATATTCGAGACAAACATATAACATACCCTAGTAGTGATGAAACTGATAACAAAATAAACGAAAAGGAAAAAAATGATCTTAACCAAGATTGTGATATGAGACAAGCCAATGTTGCTAACAATAAAGATGATCAATGCATCGATAATAATGTCATAGCAACAAATGAACGAATGACAGATGTCATCACAAGGATGGCTATAAAAAACATCAATGAAAACAACTATAATAGCTATCAGACACAAGATAATATTGGTGTTCTTATGAGAATTATAAGAACAAAGAGCCCGTTCTAGGGAACTTACACATAATATGTTGGGAATGACAACACAAAAAATAGTTAATGTCATCATGTATGTCTAGTTTATTCAGTTGACGACAAAAATAGTTAAAAGAAACAATCACACAAGTGGAAAAAGTGTAAACAAAACTCAACCAAGTTCATACTTATTTCAAATGCCAAGACAAAAGAGTCAAAATGAGGCAATGGTCGTAATCAAAATTGCATGTCTCAAGTCATCAGTTTGACACAGAGGAAGAATAAAAGACGACATGAGCAAACTCAGATTTTAGGACAAATATTTCCCAAGTGGAAGGCAATGTCACAAACATAAATAAAGTAATAAATAAAATATAAACTAATAATTAATTAATAAATTATCATTATTCCAAGAGGACATGACTCTTCTCGAAAGGGTGCATAAAAATATATAAAAGAGGCCCTCAATGTAATATTAATCATCTTTATTGAATTATTATTCAATATGTATTATTTATGAATATGGATCTCTTCTTTATCTGGATACCGATTCTCGCATAACACCGGATACGGTGTTACATTATGCTTATTTGCGGGGTTTATACATAACGTGATTTCCATTTGAATTTCATCGTTATTTCATGTGAATTATGACTAGCGTAGATCCAACTCCTAGGCTCTATCAAGCACCGAGAGGAATCAAATCTCTTATTACGTATCCATTGATTTGATTCAAACCAAAAGACACATATTTTTATTTAAGGTCCACATATAATATTTTTATTATTAATATTTAATAATATTTATGGCCAACATATAATATTTTTTATTATATTTTATTTTATTAGGAATGAACATTACAACATTTCCCCATACATGGTTTTAAAACCACATGCAAGGCCCTCCTACAACCATGCTTTGTTTAGGAGGCCTTGCACATGGTCTTAAAGCCATTTTCAAGCCCTCCTAAACCATGTAAAATAAAACCATGGGTTGTTTAGGAGGCCTTGCACATGGTTTTAAAACCATGTGCAAAGCCCTCCTAAACCATGTACAATAAAATCATGGTTTGTTTAAAAGGCCTTGCACATGGTTTTAAAACCATGTTCACATAGTTTTAAAACCATGTGCAAGGTCAACATTTTTTTGAGGATAATTCAATTTTTTATTTTTTATTATTTTTTTAGTTAGGAATATTACAACATCTCCCCCATATTGTGTTTTTTTTGTGACCCACATTTTTTTAATGGATAATTAAATTTTTACTTTTTATTATTATTTTGTTAGGTAGGAAGATTACAACATCTCCCCCATATTAGGTTGTTTTTTGGCCGACATTTATTTCGGCCTATAATTAAAAAATTATTTTTTATTAATAAAAATAACATTACGTAACGTTACAAGATCTCCCCCATACTGGGCTGTAGAGCGCCTCTCAGTGCAATTAAACATTAGGAAAATAACATAGTTTGCACTTATATTTGAAACATGGATGAGTTTGTTGATTTTTGCAGAACCAACTCCAGTCCAGTTGTTGTCTTACCCCAGGATATTTTCTGTAACTCATATGGTTGAATATCAATGAAAGTGGATACTTGATATTTTTTATATGATGGATTATTAAGTCATTACTACTGTTGTTACTCATGTTGTTATTTTTGTTGCTACTCCATGAATCCACCATGGAGGAACATATTCATTAGGGGTGATGGATTTTTATAAATCCATTATTTCTACTATTCTTATATGTCTCAAATTATGATGTGTTAAATTATTTGAAGATAAAAGAGACAAGTTGGTGATGGATGAGAGTGAATATTTGGATTATTTACAAAGATTTGAATACATCCATGTAATATATGATGGACCCAACAAGTTAAATAGTATTATGCCCATCACTTAGGATGATTTTTTGGCATTTTATGATGACTCACATCTCTAAATTCGAGTTTGACTTCAAAGGAATCATAAATAACATGAAGGTTAGCAAAGGATTTTGGATTGGATTTGAGTTCATTTTGAGATGCAAATTATTAGTAATTTGGTGAGGATATTTTGGATATTCATTTATTATTTGTTATGGAAAATTCATGTATAAATAAGAGTTAATTCTCCATTGCAAGGGGTAGGACTCTCAGAGCAATAAGTCCAATTTCTAATGGAATAAGAAATATATTTCTTTTTATCTCTTTTGTAATATAGATTGTAATTATTTAATTTCTTTCTCTTTTCTTGATGTAGATTGTATTTCTTTCACTTTCGTAATTTGTAATTAGACTAACTTATTCTTATTGTTTAGCATATAATGTTGTTATCACCCAAAAATGATTCACTACCTCATCTGCCCCATTACATGGCTCATTTATCCATTTTCCTACCATATTTCCATCAAAAACCCATAAAACCATGCAAAAAGCCTCCAAAAGGCTTAAAATGCCTCCAAAAGGCCATAAAACCCTCTTTTCAGCTAAAAATATCCAAAATTCCTCCAAAAAAGCAAAAATATCCAAAAAGGAAGAAAAAATATTAAATAATGAGGAAATGAGGAAAAAACCCTAAATAGCTGAAACCCTAACCCTAAAATCGCATGGTTTTCAATTATAAATAAGGGGTGGAAACCCCTTATTCCATATCCACAATCACAAGTATCCTACCTCTGCCAAAATTGCTCGTGAAACCATAGCTCACCATTGAAGCTACTTTCACCATGAAACCATAGCTCACCATTGAAGCTATTTTCACCGTAAGAGCTCCTTTTGGCCCATTTCCACCATTGGAGAAAGAGAAGAAGCAGCTTGAAGCTCGGAGCCACCGAAATCGGACCAACGCAACGGACTTCACCAACCTCCACATTGGAGGTAACATCAATAAAGATCATTATTCACTATTTACTGCTTTCGTTTTATGTTATTTACTTTCTACTGTTTTGTTTAATGCACTTATTTAGATTTAATTCTCATTATTGTTTAGCATCTTTTTATTTCAAGTTATAGCTTTTAATTCATAAATCATTGAACTGCTACTAAGGAATCCATTGTCCTTAGTAGGTACTCATTCGTACAAGCTAGGGAGAAAACCCTAGCTACAGTTTTGGCGACTCCGCTGGATTTTTTAGTCATTTTATTTTCCATTTTTTCCCTTTCGGCTATCGTTTTTCGGCCGCCGCCGACCGCGACTTTCAGCCCCATAACCGTGTCCCAACCGCGACTGTTTCCTTCAAACCCGCGGTCCGACCGCCGCTGTTAGCTAAAAACCTGCGTCCCGATCGCGACTGTTGCCTTCCAACCCGCGGTCCGACCGCCGCTATTAGCCAGAAAACCGCGATCTGAGCGCGACTGTTTCATCCAAACCCGCGGTCCGACCGCAACTGTTAGCAAAAAAACCACGATCTGAGCGCGCCTGTTTCGTCAAAACCCACGGCCTGATTGCTGCAATTTTTTTGCTGTATTTGACACCAGCCCCTTTGCTGCCGTATTTCCTGCAGTCCTACAGCCTTTTCTGCACCATTATTCCTGTTATCTTTTTACAGCATTGTTTTAAAAAAATTTAGCATTCTTTATTCCAATAATTTGGCACGATAGAAGTTTTTTAATTCAGCATTATTGATATTTACGAAGTCGCCTTGGCACTTCTTTTCTGGGTTTATAACTTCACAAGCACACACTCTGTCATCTAAATCAAGTGAGACCTAAAAACTACTTAACTCAACCAACATTTTAACCCCACTTGGGGAACATAAAAGAACTTTTGTAGTTAGGTAGGATCAAGGGGATAGGCTTCCAATAACACCCCTTGGTTATTTACACTTGAGACATAGCTGTTGTCCTTTAGGGAACCAAAATCCCCTAGTATTTTTTGACACGGTCACAACCAGATTATCAGAAGGCCTCTCCCTTAGGAGGGTTGAAGTCATGAGATTGGCTCCAGAGGTCTGAGTGGAATACCGAACTCCATTCAGTAACTGAAGGGCTACCTTTCACAGTTCTCGGAATATCCCTATATAGGGAATATTGCAGTTAAAGGACCAAGCGGCATATTTACCTTTCTGGACGTGTCATGAACGGGGTATCTTAGTTGCCATTCTTCTAGGATTTGACTACCCGGTGTCCCTCCCGGTAGGGGGATACTTTAGCCACTTGAATTTCCTCTTCATATTGTCTGACTTGGATTTCATCACCTTGCAGAGGATATGTCTAGTTGAGTTATAATACTACTACTTAGGTATTTACATGCTCCCTTACCTCCTTTTGGTTTAGTGAGTCCACCATTTTTCATTTTTGTAGGCAACCTGTTATTTTTTGGTATTCTGACCATTTCTGTTGATACTCCGCCTGTTGTAGCACGCAGTTACAGTGGGTGTTTTGAGTTGTTGTTGGCCTGAGCGCCCCATTTGTTGAGCTCTCCTTCTGCACACTCGGTTGCATTAGAGTTTTTTGAGCTGTTTTGTAGTTAGTTCAACCCACACAGATTTGACTTCATTTTATCACCATTGCTTCCCTGAGACATTCTCGGCGCCTCCGAGGCGAGTCCCCACAGCACGGATCACTTGATACCACTCATCGTAGATCTTGAGCCTTGTCACTTGACTCCACTCGTCAGCGGCATAGGACTCCGTCACCAGACTCTGACGCCCCTTATTTTACATCATACTCGGAGCCTGAATCTGAGAACACCCTTTACACCGCCCCTACTAGCCCCATGGCCGGCATGAATCCCACTCCCTTAATGGGAGGAACCGTTGGTGGCACGTCCACCACGACACCCAGTACCTCACCTACTTTGGGTATGCCCTCCACGGGGGCCCCCTCTACTGTCCCCCTCACAGTACCGATTCCCGCAGCAGGAATATCAGTCCCCACTCCATTAGTGACTCATACCATCTCTGGGGGTGCAGGTCCGTCCTATACCACCATAGTTCCCCCACTTGGGGGCAACCTCCCTCACATGACCCCTCCACTTGGGGGCATCGGCCCCAACTTGATCCAACCCACAACCGTGTCACACCCTTCGTCGAGTTTTCCATACATGGCTAGCCTCAATCTACCTGACCTAGCCAGATTAACCAACGACCCCATCCGGCACAACCCCGCGTGGCCTCACATGCCCACCAAACTCCCCTCAGACATCCCTAAGTTCGAGGGTAAGGCAGGTGAAGACCCACAGAACCATATCATGTCCTTCCATCTATGGTGTTCCTCCAACTCCATAGTAGATGACTCCATTCGCCTCTGTTTATTACAGCGCACTTTCACTGGCTCTGCTACCAAATGGTATATCGAGCTGCCCCATGGAACCCATGCCAACTTTACATCCCTGGCCTCGACCTTCCTACAGTTCTTCCAGTTACCTGTCCGCTATGACGCGGGCGTTAAGATCCTCCTATCTTGCCGGCAGAACATGGCTACCCATATCACAGACCACATTCACGAATGGCGGCGACGCCGTAGCCTATGCAAAATCAAGTTAGATGACCGGATCTTCCTAGATTGGTTCCTCAAATCCCTCCTTCCGCTCATTGCTAAGGATGTGGCAGCCGAAAGACCCCAGTCGGAGGAAGAGGCTATCCTTAAAGCCCAGCAGTTAGATCTCATTTACGCCCAGTCGGGTTATCTTTATACCATCATACCTGACGCCCCCCGTGGCGATCCCTCCCAGCACGATGCACCGGGGGCATCCCACACTGCCGACGGCATCATTGGCCGTCTCTCTTCGCAGCCTCAACCATTTTCTGTAGCCCGTCCTCCCCCTGGACCTGAACCTTCACGGGCTACATCCCAGTCTGGAGCAACCAACTCGTATGCTCAAATGCCACATCAACACCATTCCCATGGACCCTCCTGTCCACCTCAGTGTTTCGGCCATATAACTTCCTCTTACGCCCCCCCGATCGCAGCTCAACCCTACTATCATCAGCAGGCTGTACCAGCTCTTGCGCCACCACAAGTCCAACCTCATTATTATCAGCCACAGCCAATCCCTGCGGCAAATCCACAACCCGCTCCACAGCACTATCAACAACCCCCCCAAGTAGCTGCACCAGCGCAGCCTCCACCTCCATATTATCCACCGCAGCCTGCTCCAGCACCTGCGCAAACTCAGAATCCACCTACTGCCCAAGGACAGGTTTACGCCCAAGAAAACCCGCCGCAAAACCAGAACAACCAACGCAACCAGGGCCAACAAAACCGCGGCAGAGGCCGAAATCATGGGAACAACCAACAGACCGAGCAAGCTGGTCAACACCCTAATCCCCCCGCTAATAATAACACGGACCCTACCAACCAAAACCCTGATCGCCCGCCCAAGCAGGCTAAAAACTCTAATTTGTGAATGAGCTATCCTTGTTCTGTTTGCGGGGTCTATGGCCACTACACCCATTTTTGTCCACTTATGGAGCGAGTCCAACAACTTTTGGCTGCTGATAGACTACGCCAAGGACAGGCGGCTCCTCAAGCACCACCCAATCCCCCACAACCTCAGCAGCCACCTTTGGTGCTACAAAACCCCTTACCAAATCAAGGCTTAGTGAGCACTGAACCATTGGCTCCACCTCCAGCTAATGCGCCCATCCAACAAATCACTTACGCGGCTCCTGATCAACCCATATTTGACTCAGGTACCCACCATCTGTTGATGATGTCCTCCGATGAGGTCAACCTCTAGACTCGGCGGAACCAATACGGCTCCACCCTGGAAGCCCCTCCTGCCAATAACCCCGTGTTGATGGGTGTATTTTACTAAGCCCGTAACGGGGGAAAACGACCCAGTCCGGGACCCTTAGAACAGGCTCCAAGTTGTTTGGAATAGTCGCTCCCGACAGGTTTAAAGGCTCTGTTGGCCTGGGATCCTAGAAAACTAATGGTTACAATTAATGCTACTGATAGTTAGAGTCGATCCTATACTTATAATTACAAAGATTAATCCAAGTTATATATTACAAGAATCAGAAACTGTTAAGTAAAAATCACTCAAAAACAATTAACCCTAAATACATGAATAGAATGTAAACCTAGACAAAGTTCGTATCCTACAAAGTCATGTTATAATTATATACACATGTACAGTAATTACACAAAAGATAATTTGAATGTAATTAATGAAAATATTTGACTTAACACGGTTTTTCAGATAGTACAAAAATCAGAAAATAAATAAAATATAATTCTAATCTAATACCTATCCTGATCAGGAGCAATAATTAAATTAACCCTGTAGTCAACTGATGTCGATAAAGCTACTGCATGTAAATCTTTGGGGATATTTGAAGACATTCAAACATTACACAACCATACAAAAACCACTACACATTATGTAACAATAATATCAATTATTGTTTACAAAACATGATGTACCAACACAATCAATAACAGGAACAGCCGATACATTATACATAATACTTGCACAATTCATCAAGGGAATTAGGACAAACATTCATAATGTAGGAAAATGGATAGCAAAACTGAAAGATATTATAAACCATATATAATGTTTTAAAACTGTAAATATGTGTAAACATCACCAGTTCAAAACACTGTAGCTACTGACAGCTCACTGCCTAGAAACACAGATAGAACAAACCAACAGTTTTGTTCTCCCTTCCCCAGAGTATCGACCCCCCTATCATGTTCACTATCAGCCCTTAATATACATTTTGATTTTCCCAAAATAAACTTTCTAAGAACTAATAATCCAGATTGCGATCCCTAACTAATGTCACATGGGGAAAAACGACAAGTGGAACATGTCGTTTTTTTCAACAAACGCATAGCTATGCCACCATCACATGGGATCGAGGACATAAAGGAGATAACAGCACCTGTAAAACAGTCCCCTTTCAAAAACGATTTGTCTCCAGAAATAAAGGGATCATCCATATAACTGAAATCCTCAAAATCCGGGAAAGAGATATTCATAATTCTACCTGCGATACAACACACAAGAAATATAATTAAAACCTAATTAAAATGGTAACAAATAAAATCGTTAACAAACAAATTCAAAAATAATAAAATACCTGAAATCGATCATCAAAACACCAGACAGGATATCAAAATAACATATCACCAAACACTACAGTTTGACCGGAGCGTTAAAAACTTGTATATTAACTCCACTGGACTGACTCGTAGATGGGACCTTAAATTGCATAAGAGCGATCTGAGCATTGAGCTCGCATAACTTTTCCTCACTCTTTTCATTCTCGTCCTGTAATTTAAGCACCCGCCTGATAAGTTTGTTTTTATGGTTCCTCAGTCGCACAAGATGCTGATTACTTTCATCAACTTTTGCCTTTAACCTCGCATTATCAGCTTTCAATAAATCTCGACTCACAACTATTTCGTTCATCCTGTCTTCCATTCGACAAACCTTGTCTAACAGAGAAGAAATGAACAGAGGGTGAATAGTTTCCCCAATTCCACGAGGAACGGCCGAAGTTGTTTTAATAGACTTCTCTTTTGCCACAGGATCAGCCATACAATCAACTTGAACTTCCTGAACTTTCTTATCCACTGATGGAGGACTATCACGATCAAAAGTGACATCAATGCCAGGCTCAACGGGCTGAACCTCTATAGACAAAGAAGGATTTTCAGAGATATGATCCACAGTCACAGGATGACTTTGACCAGATGGATCAGCAACAAAACCACGATTAACCATATCATCATTAACAGGTGGAGGAGTAACATTTTCCTCATCATCAATTACAACCATTTCGACTGGAATCTTAATATTCCCAGGGTTTTGTGGCATCTTGTCTTTCGCCATACTCCTGGTTAGCCTTCTAGTCAACTTGGACTTGGATAATTTCCCTCGACGGTTTCCAGATTTATCACTATTGTTTGATGGAGTGACATGTGACAGAGTTGAGACCTTCTTTGCACGCCTAGACTCTGGAGATGTATGAGGAGTGTTCATTGGATCACCCATAGGCGCTTGAGAGGGTTCCACACTCTTCATACTAGGGTTTGATATAGGTTTACTTAGAGAGGCCGAACTTGAAACCCTATGTTTGCTACAGTCATCTGGACTGTCAAACATACAATGACAAAACTCTGAGAAACCATTTGATTCTATGAACTGCTCCCATGAGTGACCAGACTTCATTAGTTCATTCTCAATCAACATACGGACTAGCCCGTGGTGAAACAAACTGTGGCTTACATGTTTTGGTCCCTTCTTTATGGCGTTTGACATTTTAAACAAACTATGTAGAAGATAGTAAGGGAGATTGATGGGAAATCCTATGAAAGCAGCCATCAAACGAAGGTGGTATACATAGGCCGAGGACAACCGACCTTCGCAGGTTAAATACCTGTGAATTAAATCAAGCATGGGGCGCCAGTTTTTCAAGAAATACTTACGTGCAACTCCTGTCCGAAAAGAAATTTCTTGAGTCGGGTTCTTCAACAACGATCTCCATTTCGTAATCTCCATTTTCTGATACTTAAACCACTTCTGCCCATCTAGAGACAGACCTGTCGCACTTGCAATCGACCTCTCATCAACCCGAAAGCACAAATATCCAACTTCTGCTTGATAGTTTACCAGGGACAAAGCAAATACTCTGGTGACTTCTGGATTAGAATCAGAAAAATTCTCAAGGAATGGCAGCCACCCGACATCCTTGACCTTTTGCAAAAGCCCAGGGTTTGAGTTCAACAGGGTTGATTCATAGGGTTCGACTCTCACGACAAGGGCCATCACTGATTGTTTATAAACGCAAAACCATGTACAGAATACATGCCACCACTGGACTGAAGACAGAAAGCCAGGTCGTGAGCATTTGGGATAGAAACTCAGCAACACTAAATAATGCAAAGGATAAGCCATGAGTAATTGCAAGCGAAACCCCTGCGGGTTCGGCATGAGCAGAGCCATCACTACTCGGAGTGCTGAACGCAAATGACGGTTGAAACCTTGAAAGACTAATGTTATCTCAATCAAGCCTAAATTAAATGACAGGAGAGCTCAAGGTGTACGTAATAACAGGTGCTCCACTGGTAAACAGCCACGACAAGGAATAGGTACGTGGAGGACAAGGTAAGAATGAGTGTCATAATAACACTCTGACTTCGTGATAATCATGACTCGTGCCATAGATCATTCCCAATAAAACCATAATATATGCGTTCTCAACCCTACGTTCGACCCATTCATTAAAGGTGGCGAAGAATAATATGATTCGATACTGAACCTTTGAATATCATCATATGCGAGTTAATATCAACATGAATCATGGTCCATGAATTTAGGATATGGCGTTCGAATCATGTATCCAAGCTAAAGCATAGTAACAAAGATCAAAACTTTAATCACCATCTCCCTACTTGGAATGAAAACTATGGTAACACAGCCTTATTAATATTTATAACAATGAAATCGACTAAACCATTGTCTAATATTCAAGGGAACATGCAAAACTAGGATAGACAACAGCAAGCATAAAGACCATGAACACTCATATGTCAATCTTCCTAGTCAAAATTCATTCAGACCAGTAACTCAGAGGCAGCGATTTCATCGATCCAATGTAACTTGCAAGGTTGATCAAAAAATGTTGATTTCAATAAATCAGTAGCCAAGGAAAAATCCTCCTTTCAGTAGCCGAATTTATCCCTTTTAAAATTTAAACATTTCATCGAACAACATGGGATTTTGTTCGATGAAATAATGATTTTAGAAGGCTGTTGAGCAGGGGCACAACAGATGGCGACTTGCTGGATGAAACAATTATCTCTGTTCATTTACCTGAAATCATGCAAGCAAAGGAATTAAACTCTTAACATGAGTCATTGCACAGATAACACTGCTTTAACATCTCAACCAGATTCAAAAATTTCATAGTTCTAAACATTACCAGCGGATACAGTTTCACTTACTTGTTTGACAAACATCAGATTTCTAACAAAAGTCAGTCCTTAAAAGTAGAACAACGAATGGTTCAGTCTTAAAAGATAAAATCACAATACCACAAGCATAGCCCTGCTGCCAGCAGGCGTCCATAGCCTTGACAGGGCTGCTTTAAAACCCACAAACTGCCAGTATCCAATCTGCTAATAAAAAGTTTACAATTCTGGGCAAGATGAACCGTTACCATTATCTTCTCTTTTTTTCTTTTTTCTTTTTTAGCATTGAAGGCCATGATTCAGGCTTGATAACCAGGTAGTAATCATGTCAGTCACCAGCCTACATGACAGTAAAATGAACCGGCTCGTGATGAGACCTTTCACCCCTCAGAGTTTTATGTCTAAGGGTCATTGCCCAGGCTTGGTAACCGGAGACGACAATGCTACTGGATGTAAACTTATGATCCTGAACAGACCGGCTCATCACGAGACCTTCTGTCCTTCAGACACCCTTTTAAGTATTCAAGTCTATCTTTGTCCAGAATGTAATTAAAGTTAATCCCAAATGAGATTATCTTAGCAGATAGGGAAGCAAGTCTGTTCCTCTTTATGAGAAAGGATGGCGTAAGAGATTTAATAGATGAATTTACCAAACACTGCCCTAACCTCTTCAGACAGAATTTTGCAGAAACCGATATAAATATTAATCATGTTTCAAAAGGTTGCTGGTAATATTCAGCACAGTGATAATTCCCTTCTCTGTGTGAGAAATAAAACAGAATGGCAGTTTCCAGAAAAATAATTCCTATGTGCATGATTTCCAGATAAATTTCAGAAATTGAATTCTGTCATCAGTTTTGGGGTTTGATGAACGTATCAGATTCAGATCACAAAAACAAAACAACAAATAAAAAGGAAAAGACACACAGACCTAGAGCAAATAAAATCATTCAAACAAGCACACCACACCAGTGATATATACAAGATGATCCCTTGAGGAGGATCAACAGAAGTATCTTTTGATTAGGTGACCATTTACTGGAAGGTCATCAATCTCACCTTCCAATGTTTGCAGCCTGAAAGTGCTGGGACCAAGCTTTTCTGTAATAATGAATGGTCCTAGCCACAAACGCTGAAACTTTGTATGTTTTCCCTTTTCTTCGTGTTCCTTATCCCATCTCAAAACTAAATCACCTACTTCCATATCTCGATTGACTGATTTTCTGAGGTCAAACCAACGCTTCACAGTCTGCTGATGTTTTTCAAACTTCTTTCTAGCCATTTCCCTATCCTCTTCTAACTTCTGCAAGGTGTTAATTCGATGCTCCATAGCTGAGCATGGTACTTCTTGTACTGATTGGGCAAGTTGTAACGAAGGCAGGAACAAGTGAGGCGGTAGAATGGCTTCCTTTCCATATACTAGGAAAAATGGAGAATTTCCAATAGCGGCTTTGGGGGTTACCCTGTCAGCCCACAAAGCGCTTGACAGGACAGTATGCCAATCTCTGTGATGGTTAGCCACAGTACATTTGAGAATCTTGATCAGATTTTTATTAGATGATTCTGCTAGACCATTACCTTGAGGGTAATAGTTAGCAGAATACTTTAATTTTATCCCTTTTTCTAATGCATACTCAGTCAATTTAACAGAAGAAAAATAAGTAGCATTATCAAATATCAAAGACTCAGGCATACCGAATCTAGTGATGATAAAGGAATCAAGGAAAGCTATCACCTGATCTGAATTGACTATTCGTAATGGGATGGCTTCAACCCATCAAGTGAAGTAATCCGTGGCTGTAAGAATATATTTATGCTGCTGTGAAGAGGCTGGAGTAATTGGGCCAACAATATCCAGACCCCATTGCTGAAATGGGACTTCAA
>LPNX010877559.1:38728-49489 GCA_001517045.1 Pseudotsuga menziesii
ATTGATGAAGAAATGCAGATCTGATTCAGCACTGTCTGCAGAGCCAGTTGCTAGCTTACAGAGACCTTGTCCCCTAACAATCTTTAATGGTTTTATTTCCAGGTCTTATTCCTGAAGTGCGGTGACCCAATGTGCTCGTTTTTCACCAAGATCCTTCTGCACCAAAAGATTTCTTACTGCAGAATATGGTACAACTACCTTGGTGTGGGACTTCAGTAAGTAAGGCCTGAAATGTTTAACAGATTTGAAAACCGCAAAAGCTTGCTTGTCTACTTCCAGGTAATTCAGTTCTGCACCGTTAAGACCAGAACTTGTAAAAGCAATAGGAGCCTTGTTATTTTCCTGGTTTTTCTGTGTCAGAACAGCAGCATACGACAAATCAGAAGCGAAAGTATACAAAATAAATGGTTTGGAAAAATCTGGGCTAGTGAGAGTGGGGGATTCAGCGATAGCTTTTAAAATGTCGCGAAAATATTGCTTTTCATCAGCGTTCCATTTAAACTCAGCATCTTTCCTAATCATCTTCTGTAATGGCCTAACAATTTCCGTATAGCCCAGGATGAATCTAGAAACAAAATTTATTTTTCCAAGAAAGGACTGCATGGACTTTTTCGAGTGAGGCATCGAAATCTGAGATATAGCATGAGTACGTTCTGGGTCAATATTAATGCCTTGTTTAGACACAACGAAACCCAGCAACTTACCTTCAGTAACTGAAAAGATAGATTTCTTGGGATTTAATGAGATCCCGTACTTTCTACAACGCTCGAAAACTCGTCTGAGATGAGTTATATGATCAGTCCTATTTTTAGAAAAGACAGTAATATCATCAAGATAAATCACAACAAACTTACCAATTAGACCTCTGAAAGCGATATCCATTTCTCTCTGGAATGTTGCACCAGCATTTATGAGACCAAAAGGCATCTTCCTATAGGCATAAGTCCCCCACGGTGTCCTAAAAGTTGTTTTCAACTGGTCAGTTTTGGATACCAACACTTGGTTGTATCCTGAAAAACCGTCTAGTAGCGAAAACATCTCAGATCCGGAGACCTGTTGCAGGATTTTCTCCATTGTGGGAACTGGATAATTTTCTTTATCAGAAACCTTATTCAGGTTTCGGAAATCAACACACAATCTGATGTCACCGTTTTTCTTCCTTACGGGTACAATATTTGCTACCCATTGGGCATGCCGAACAGGGAAAATTATCCTAGCAGCAAGGAGTTTATTTAGCTCCTTCTTGACAGCTGGTTCTAAGCTGGGGTGCATTTTTCTCAATTTTTGTTGAAAAGGCTTCGCCTCCGGTTTCATAGGAATGACATGTTGCATGATATTGGGGTCGAATGTTTTCAAGTCATCATAGGTCCATGTGAATATGTCTTTAAATTCTTTAAAGATTTTGATGAAGGCTGATTTCTCCTGAACAGTACACATACTACCCAGGTTTACGCATTGAGAGTTTTGCTCAGTTCCTAGATTGACAATGTCGGACTGCATGATGGAACTACCAGTTTTACAATTTCTTGCAGCTTTGAATTTATCCTTTAAGTCATAAAATTTTCAAGTTTGATTACTGACCTGGGAAAAGCACTAACCTGATCAAGGGATTCTTGAATTGAGCAAGGCTTATGGATTACCATGAAATTGTGTAGGTCCTCATCATGAGTCATTTCGTCCAAAACTGCATCCTTAAAAGTATCTTTAAGAGTCAGAAAATTGATCAATTGCTGGTCTTCATTGAAAACTCTCCAATTTGCAATGTTGTCAGGAATAGAAGGCCTGAACAGTAATTCAACCGAGAAAGCATCAGTAAGAATTCCTTCAGATGGAATCAATCTCGAGGCAACATTAGCCAAGAGATCAGCTTCTTGATTTAAATAGCGGGGAATGGAACTTATATTAAATGCTTCAAATGCTAACAGTAAATTCCATACCTCAGTTTGATAGTTTCTCAAGTGTCCAGCTATGCAGTGTATGGTATTACGTACCTGACGAACAATAATTTCGGAATCTCCTAAGACTATCAAGGCTTTGGCTCCCAAATCAATCGCTTTCTTCAGCCCTTGAATGAGGGCTTCATACTCAGCGATATTATTTGTGCAGTCAAACTCTAATCTGCAAGCAACGAAATACCTTTTTCCACAAGGGTCAATCAGTAAACATCCTGCACCAGCTCCTTCTTTTGACTTGGAACCGTCAAAGTAAAGAGACCACAAACCGTCATTGAGATCTAAATGTGGTGTATCCGGGACTGAAATTTCAGCTGGAACTTGTGTAAAATGACAGATTTCAGACTGCTGATTTAAATCAGGAATTTCTGAAATTTCAGCCTCAAAATTACCAAAAAATGAATCAGCCATATAGTTACCCAATATGGTATTAGCAAACAGGACTGGTTCATTTGAGTCATCAATTTCCGTGACGGTATGCTTCATATACCGTTCTCTATCGATTCTGATTTTGTTCGGATGACCCTTGGGAGGTATCCATAAGTGTGACCAGTCTGTCGTGAAATATCCATCGAGTTTCTGTGACCAATCCCTGCTAAGAAATAAACCATACGCTTCTGGTATATCAGCAACAATAATATCGATAACAAAATGTACTTGGGGATTGGAAGCTAACCTTATTAGCACCTCCTTCAGTTTGCCTATTACCTTTACGTTTGAACGATCCAGCTGTACGATACTGGTATCGCAAGGCTGAGGGACAGCATTAAGCCTTTTACACACCGAGTAAGGCATTACATTTTTGGATGCCCCTGAGTCAATCATACAGTTATGTACTTTGCGATTAAATATTTCAAACGAAAGTAAAAAAGGTGGAGTGGAAGAATCATATTTTTTGCCTATTGAAGATGCGTTGACTGAAGACTTTTGTGAGTTATCTTTATCACTAACAGCACTATTCTGATTTGAGGGAGTCTTACCAGTTTCACTTGGGGGAACCCCTTGCACCATTTTCTCACGAATCATAGGTATTTTTATAAGTTCATATAGGGAAATATTAGCCCTTCTCTTCTTTAAGTCTTCAATCAAATCATATTCTAACTCAAGGGAGGGTGCAGATCTACTAATTGCAGGCTAATCTTTGTCTTTAGCAGCTGAACTATTATCCAGAACGGTTGTAACAGGTTCAGTTGAAGGCTGGTTTTTTTTACTTCTGGTATTATGCTGATGTTGATTCATATTGACAACAGCCACCTCTTCGTCATCAGTTAATTCTGAGGTGTCCCAGAAATGACTGATGACATTGGGTGGTTTATTATCACTGTTATCATTGGTGTCTTGTTTATCTTGAGACCTCTGTCCTGAAGACTGAGTTTCAGTTTCAGTAGTTGTTTCCAGATCTGAAACTATTGCTTTGAGAAAACTGTTAATTTCCTCAATGTTATTAGCTTCAGAGGGTGAATTTTGTTTTACAGCTGGATTTTGAAAAGGTCTTCTAAATAACTGTCTGGGTGGTTCTTTATTTGGGGTATTATCAGAAGTTCCTTTTTTTAAATCGATGATCTCATTAGAAAGTTTTTTGATAACTCGTTGGAGACTATCCAAATCTAAAGCATCTTGACTTCTTTTGTCAGAACCAGTTGTAGTTTTGGCAGGGCTGTCGATATTCTTACGAGAAGAAGACGTTGAATCGGTATCTACTCTGGAATTTGCCTTTGTGGAAAACACATCCTTCTCAACCTTAATTGCTTCTTCGAAATTTTCAGCTAGAGTAAGTTTGGCCTTTTGCCGGACGAACATGGCTATTTTTCCAGGTAAGGCTGAAGTGTAAAATTCAATCGTTACATCCTCAGTGGGCCTTGAAGTAGCGGGAATTCTATTCCTTAAGGTCAGAAAGCGTTGGTTAAAATCTTTAACCTTTTCTTTAGGTTCTATGCGAATTTTAGACAGTTCTGACACTAAGACTGCCGGAGACTTGTCATCTCCAAACTTGTTTATAAATGCGATATCAAATTCGTTCCAGCCGATGATGGACCCAGCTGTCAAGGAAAAATACCATGTTGAAGCCCTTCCTTCAAACGTGTAAGGGAACAGTCGACATACAACATCTTCGTGTTCAACATCTAGAAGCCGGACTGCCAGCATAAACTTCTTGACGTGATCTTCAGCTGGCTCCTTCGACTCAGGGTTGAACTTAGGCAGAAGCTTCTCAGGGTGTTTAGGCAAAGGATGCTGAACACCAGGGACAGTAACAGCATCCTGGGCCATCAAAGGCATAGGGTTAGGAGGATTGGCAGCTGCCATGTTCCTAGGAGTCGGCGGTGGTGATGGTGATGTTGGTGGAGTATGGGGAGGGGAATGAGGCGGTGATGGTGGTCGCCCAGATCCTCCTGAAAAATGTGGTCCTGCTGACGAGGAAGGCTGATTTACTTCTATCAGGGGTTGTTGCACCTGAAGATTCGGAATGGGACTTAAAGGCAACTGTTGTTCTCCCACAACAGGTACAGAATGACGGGTGCGAGGACGGGTAACCTGAGGGAGAGGTAGCTCAGTAGGCTGGCGCCCAGTAATACTTGAATAAGCTCTGGTTAAAATTCTTTGAGATTCATTTATGGCTTGTTCAATTTGGTCTAGTTCTTCTGGACGGCGAGCACCACTGGCATCAAATTGGGACATGAGGTTTCGAACTGAATCGGTCAAAGGATCGTCGCCTAGTCATGATGACCGGCATGTTCGTGATTGTGTAGTTGATTGTATTTGAGGGGTAGTTGGCTGATTAGTTTTGTTAACAGGGTTGTTGTCATCAGCCATTTTACGCTGGCCCTCCTTCTAGCACCATTGTTGATGGGCGTATTTGACTAAGCCCGCAACGGGGGAAAACGACCCAGTCCGCGACCCTTAGAACAGGCTCCAAGCTGTTTGGAATAGTCGCTCCCGACAGGTTTAAAGGCTCTGTTGGCCTGGGATCCTAGAAAACTAATGGTTACAATTAATGCTACTGATAGTTAGAGTCGATCCTATACTTATAATTACAAAGATTAATCCAAGTTATATATTACAAGAATCAGAAACTGTTAAGTAAAAATCACTCAAAAACAATTAACCCTAAATACATGAATAGAATGTAAACCTAGACAAAGTTCGTATCCTACAAAGTCATGTTATAATTATATACACATGTACAGTAATTACACAAAAGATAATTTGAATGTAATTAATGAAAGATTTGACTTAACACGGTTTTTCAGATAGTACAAAAATCAGAAAATAAATAAAATATAATTCTAATCTAATACCTATCCTGATCAGGAGCAATAATTAAATTAACCCTGTAGTCAACTGATGTCGATAAAGCTACTGCATGTAAATCTTTGGGGATATTTGAAGACATTCAAACATTACACAACCATACAGAAACCACTACACATTATGTAACAATAATATCAATTATTGTTTACAAAACATGATGTACCAACACAATCAATAACAGGAACATCCGATACATTATACATAATACTTGCACAATTCATCAAGGGAATTAGGACAAACATTCATAATGTAGGAAAATGGATAGCAAAACTGAAAGATATTATAAACCATATATAACGTTTTAAAAATATAAATATGTGTAAACATCACCAGTTCAAAACACTGTAGCTACTGACAGCTCACTACCTAGAAACACAGATAGAACGAACCAGCAGTTTTGTTCTCCCTTCCCCAGAGTATCGACCCCCCTATCATGTTCACTATCAGCCCTTAATATACATTTTGATTTTCCCAAAATAAACTTTCTAAGAACTAATAATCCAGATTGCGATCCCTAACTAATGTCACATGGGGAAAAACGACAAGTGGAACATGTCGTTTTTTTCAACAAACGCATAGCTATGACACCATCCATGGGATCGAGGACATAAAGGAGATAACAGCACCTGTAAAATAGTCCCCTTTCAAAAATGATTTGTCTCCATAAATAAAGGGATCGTCCATATAACTGAAATCCTCAAAATCCGGGAAAGAGATATTCATAATTCTACATGTGATACAACACACAAGAAATATAATTAAAACCTAATTAAAATGGTAACAAATAAAATCGTTAACAAACAAATTCAAAAATAATAAAATACCTGAAATCGATCATCAAAACACCAGACAGGATATCAAAATAACATATCACCAAACACTATAGTTTGACCGGAGCGTTAAAAACTTGTATATTAACTCCACTGGACTGACTCGTAGATGGGACCTTAAATTGCATAAGAGCGATCTGAGCATTGAGCTCGCGTAACTTTTCCTCACTCTTTTCATTCTCGTCCTGTAATTTAAGCACCCGCCTGATAAGTTTGTTTTTATGGTTCCTCAGTCACACAAGATGCTTATTACTTTCATCAACTTTTGCCTTTAACCCCGCATTATCAGCTTTCAATAAATCTCTACTCGCAACTATTTCGTTCATCCTGTCTTCCATTCGACGAACCTTGTCTAACAGATAAGAAATGAACAGAGGGTGAATAGTTTCCCCAATTCCACGAGGAACGGCCGAAGTTGTTTTAACAGACTTCTCTTTTGCCACAGGATCAGCCATACAATCAACTTGAACTTCCTGAACTTTCTTATCCACTGACGGAGGACTATCACGATCAAAAGTGACATCAATGCCAGGCTCAACAGGCTGAACCTCTATAGACAGAGAAGGATTTTCAGAGATATGATCCACAGTCACAGGATGACTTTGACCAGCTGGATCAGCAACAAAACCACGATTAACCATATCATCATTAACAGGTGGAGGAGTAACGTTTTCCTCATCGTCAATTACAACCATTTCGTCTGGAAGCTTAATATTCCCGGGGTTTTGGTGCATCTTGGCTTTCGCCATACTCCTGGTTAGCCTTCTAGTCAACTTGGACTTGGATAATTTCCCTCGACGGTTTCCAGATTTATCACTATTTTTTGATGGAGTGACAGTTGACAGAGCTGAGACCTTGTTTGCACGCCTAGACTCTGGAGATGTATGAGGAGTGTTCATTGGATCACCCATAGGCGCTTGAGAGGGTTCCACACTCTTCAGACTAGGGTTTGATATAGGTTTACTCAGAGAGTCCGAACTTGAAACCCTATGTTTGCTACAGTCATCTGGACTGTCAAACATACAATGACAAAACTCTGAGAAACCATTTGATTCTATGAACTGCTCCCATGAGCAACCAGACTTCATTAGTTCATTCTCAATCAACATACGGACTAGCCCGTGGTGAAACAAACTGTGGCTTACATGTTTTGGTCCCTTCTTTATGGCGTTTGACATTTTAAACAAACTGTGTAGAAGATAGTAAGGGAGATTGATGGGAAATCCTATGAAAGCAGCCATCAAACGAAGGTGGTATACATAGGCCGAGGACAACCGACCTTCATAGGTTAAATACCTGTGAATTAAATCAAGCACGGGGCGCCAGTTTTTCAAGAAATACTTACGTGCAACTCCTGTCCGAAAAGAAATTTCTTGAGTCGGGTTCTTCAGCAACGATCTCCATTCCGTAATCTCCATTTTTTGATACTTAAACCACTTCTTCCCATCCAGAGACAGACCTGTCGCACTTGCAATCGACCTCTCATCAACCCGAAAGCACAAATCTCCAACTTCTGCTTGATAATTTACTAGGGACAAAGCAAATACTCTGGTGACTTCTGGATTAGAATCAGAAAACTTCTCAAGGAATGGCAGCCACCCGACATCCTTGACCTTTTGCAAAAGCCCAGGGTTTGAGTTCAACAGGGTTGATTCATAGGGTTCGACTCTCACGACAAGGGCCATCACTGATTGTTTATAAACGTGAAACCATGTACAGAATACATGCCACCACTGGAACGAAGACAGAAAGCCAGGTCATGAGCATTTGGGATAGAAACTCAGCAACACTAAATAATGCAAAGGACAAGCCATGAGTAATTGCAAGCGAAACCCCTGCGGGTTCGGCATGAGCAGAGCCATCACTACTCGGAGTGCTGAACGCAAATGACGGTTGAAACCCTGAAAGACTAATGTTATCTCAATCAAGCCTGAATTAAATGACATGAGAGCTCAAGGTGTACGTAATAACAGGTGCTCCACTGGTAAACAGCCACGACAAGGAATAGGTACGTGGAGGACAAGGTAAGAATGAGTGTCATAATAACACTCTGACTTCGTGATAATCATGACTCGTGCCATAGATCATTCCCGATAAAACCATAATATATGCATTCTCAACCCTACGTTTGACCCATTCATTAAAGGTGGCGAAGAATAATATGATTCGATACTGAACCTTTGAATATCATCATATGCGAGTTAATATCAACATGAATCATGGTCCATGACTTTAGGATATGGCGTTCGAATCATGTATCCAAGCTAAAGCATAGTAACAAAGATCAAAACTTTAATCACCATCGCCCTACTTGGAATGAAAACTATGGTAACACAACCTTATTAATATTTATAACAATGAAATCGACTAAACCATTGTCTAATATTCAAGGGAACATGCAAAACTAGGATAGACAACAGCAAGCATAAAGACCATGAACACTCATATGTCAATCTTCCTAGTCAAAGGTCATCCAGATCAGTAACCCAGAGGCAACGATTTTATTGATCCCATGTAACTTGCAAGGTTGATCAAAAAATGTTGATTTCAATAAATCAGTAGCCAAGGAAAAATCCTCCTTTCAGTAGCCAAATTTATCCCTTTTAAAATTTAAACATTTCATCGAACAAAATGGGATTTTGTTCGATGAAATAATGATTTTAGAATGCTGTTGAGCAGGGGCACAACACCCCGCTAACGCTCATCCCACTGATCAAGCGTTACGTATACCTCCACCTCCACTCGATGGAGCTCCCAAAACATCCTGTTTCCCACTTTGCCGTATCAACAACAACCCCAATGCGCGGGCTGCGTCTAACTACAACATTGTCGATGATTTAGCCCAATCCCCCGCAGCCATGTCTGCATTAGAAGTCTTGAAAAACTGCCCTTCGCAGCGTAAGAATTTACTCTCAGCCATTGGATCTATCGATCCAACTGATTCGCAGTTAATGGCATTTGATTTGGACCAATCCGAACCCCGCCTGCCTTCCAATATATCATTCCAAGTTTTTGTTTCCATCCGGAATTTTGTCGTCCATCGATGCATTATTGATGAAGGTGCCTCTACATGTGTCATGCCCATCTCCATCTGGCAGAAAATGGGATCCCCCCCTCTCCAACAGTCCTCTACTGCGTTACGAGCCTATGACGGCCGTTCAGCTCAACCACATGGCCTATTGACCAATGTCCCCCTCCAGCTGGCTGGAAAAACTGTCCTAATCAACATCGAGGTTATCAATGCCCAGCTTGATTATAACCTTTTACTTGGCCGCAGCTACATGTATTCCATGCGAGCAGTCGCTTCTACCGTTTTTCGTATCATGATGTTCCCCCATGAGGGACGCGTGGTCATGGTTGACCAACTTACTTACCACGATCCCAATGCCCCTGCGGCGCCCAAAAATGTTCTCCCCATGGTAGAACAACCTATCTCGGGTGCCACCAACATAGTCGTTTCCTCTATAGGGCCCGTACTCCCCGTGGTTGAAAAACCTATTTCGGATGCCACCACCTCATTCGTGTCTTCAGTGGGTCCTGGAGTTTACTCAGATGCGCCAATGTCTTCGACCTTCCCATCTATTCCACCCCCGTCTCCTACCACCGAAGTATCCGATCTATGTACCCTGTCCCACATCACGCGGACTCCTACTAATCAAATGCCTTTGTTGCCTAAACCCCCTTTGGTACCTAATCACATTGGTGCTACACCCATTCATACCATTCCTTTCCTCTTCCCTCCCTCAGGAGTGGCTAGCGCCCCGGTCATGGCTACTCTCAACCTCCCTGGGTTAACCTTAGGATTACCCATTTGGTATCTTTCGCCTCCCGTTAGTCCCCCGACACCAGATGTCGTCCTGCAACCAGTGCAACCCATTGTCACTACTAATCAACCACCTCCCAGTGTTGCTACCCCGTCATCCTCTGCAAAAATCCCCCCTCTTCTTCCTAAACCCACTGGGGGCAGAGGCCCCCAACCTTACACCGCTGTCCCACCCGCTAAGACAGTCAAAACCCCCCCTGTGTTTTGTGCTCCTCCCAAATGCGCGCTATGCGATGAGTTGGGCCATATGACTCACCTATGTCCTCAGTTACCAGCATTAAAGGAGTACATGCGAATGCTCGACGACGACCCCACCATCCCGGTTGTCCATCTAGATCCAACCCCTACGCCTCGCGACAAATCCCTGCGCACTAACCACTCCTGTGCCTTATGCGATGTTTACGGGCATTACTCCCATCACTGTCCCGATCTCCCCGAGTACAGGCTAGCTCTCTTTGATATGAACAATCCGGAACTTGAGACGACTCCACTCATTATTGAGGAAATCCATTCCCCGGTCTCTTCCCCTTCCGAAGAGGTTAATACCACTCTCTTTGAGATAAACAATCTGGATCTCGAGATGGCCCGCCTCACCATTGTGGAAATCCACCCCCCGGACTCTCCCTCTTCCGAAGAGATTAATACCATATATATGATCTCTTCCGTCACTACACCCCCATCAATCGATTTGACAAGCCAAACATTCCGTACGGATGAGGAAATTCTCGAAGCTTTCACTGCCCCGGATTATCCTTGGGATGACATGCACCATCGTTCCTACTTCCTCCCAGATGAATCTTCCTCTAAAACTGCTACCCAATTTGCAGTCGAGTCCAAAGACTTCCTT
>LPNX010877559.1:49782-115605 GCA_001517045.1 Pseudotsuga menziesii
CGATGACCTTCGGCAAGTTTTTCTACGTTGTCGCAAATATCAGATCCACTTGAACCCACACAAGTGCGTATTTTGCGTTCCAGCTGGCCGATTGTTAGGTTTCATTATTTCCCAGAAAGGAATTACTGTTGATCCTCTGAAAGTCCAAGCCATCTTAGACCTTCCCTCTCCTCGAACGCTCCGGCAACTCCAAAGTCTGCAAGGGCGATCCAATTTTATTCGACGCTTCGTTCCTGATTACGCCACAACCGTTCATGGTTTCTTGCGCCTTCTCCGTACCCACGTACCCTTTGTCTGGGATGCGCAAGCCAAAGCTGCATTCGCAGACCTCAAGAAATCTCTCACACAAGCCCCCTTGATCTCCCCTCCGGATTTCTCTCAGGACTTCATCCTCTACGTTTCGGGATCTGAACATGCTGTGTCCAGAGTCTTGGTTCAAGAAGACACCTCACGCCAAGAACATGTCATTTACTACGTCAGCCAGACCTTGTCCGGCCCACCCCTACGTTACCCATATGAGGAGAGACTAGCTTTAGCCGTAGTATTTTCCGCCCAAAAATTGAGACACTACATTTTACTTAGTCATACTACAGTTGTCGCCGATTCTAACCCCATGGTATATCTCTTAAACTGGCATCTCCTGCAAGGTGGTGTGGCTAAATGGGTCATTATCCTCCAGGAATATGACCTCACATTCCGAACACCTAAGTGCACTAAATCCCTTGCACTTGCCTAGCTCATCACTGATCTCCCTTCCTTCATCCCGGCCCCACCTATCTCCGAGGAATTACCCGATAATCACTTGTTCACCATCTCGTCCGAAGACCCATGGTACGGTGATGTCTTGTTATACCTGTGCACGCAAAAGTTTCGACCCACCGTCACTCGTAATGGACGTCATTGTATCCGTCATCATGCCTCTCGCTACCTCCTCATCGGAGATGTCCTTTACCGGCGAGGAATCGACACGATTCTTCATCGTTTCCTTACACACGAAGAAGCTGAACAGGTCCTTAATGATTGTCATAGCGGTGCCTGCGGCGGCCATTTCTCAGGCATGGCCACTGCCCAAAAGGTCGTCCGCGCCAGATACTACTGGCCTACACTTTTCACTGACTGCATCACTGCGGTCAAGCATTGCCATAACTGCCAACTTTTTGCCCCCAAAGCCCGGACACCACCTGCTCCGCTACACCCAGTTGTCACCGTTGGCCCCTTTTGTAAGTGGGCCATCGACTTCATGGAATGTAGACCCACATCTACGAACAGCCATAAGCACATCATCGTTGCCATCGATTACTTCACCAAATGGGCGGAAGCCATGCCCACCTTCAACTGCACCGCTGAGACTGCTGCCCGTTTCTTTTTTAACCATGTCATCACTCGATTCGGGGTCCCTAAACAGTTAGTCTCAGACCATGGATCGCACTTTGAAGATTCCGTTTGGCGCGAGTTATCCACCTTCCTTAAATTTCAACACCAGTTTTCCTCGGCTTACTACCCTCAAGGAAATGGTCAAGTCGAAGCTGTTAACAAAATCCTCAAAACCATACTCCAACGTACTGTTGATCGGCATAAGTCCAACTGGCACCATATGCTCTTCCCTGCCTTATGGGCTTACCGTACCTCCACCAAAACCGCCACCGGTTTTACCCCATTTCATTTAGTTCACGGTGTAGAGTCTGTCCTCCCTATCGAGTGTCAGATACCTGCCTTACACATCGCCATTGAGTTTCTCCCCGATACCTCCCCCCTTGAGCACCGTCTGTTATCCCTCGAACAAGCCGATGAAGATCGTCGGGCCACCCTCCAGAACATCGAGGCTGTGAAAATCCGCTCCCAAGCCAGTTATGAAAAGCACGTTCACCCTCGAACTTTCCATGAAGGGGACCTCATCCTCGCCTATGACCAAGCCAACGACAAAAAAGGTAAAGGAAAGTTTGAATCCATGTGGCAAGGCCCTTACATTGTGCAGACTTTCCTAGGCAAGGGGGCATACATTTTAGCCAACTTTGAAGGCCGACCTTTACGCAACCCCCGCAATGGGTTATACCTTAAACATTTTTACCCATAAATGAAGCCGCGACCTCATTGGTCCGCGTTGTACAGTTTTCTCTCCTTCTTTGTTTTTTACCATATTTATCATAATCTCACATTCATCGTCTTTGCATGCCCACAGATGGACCATCTTCCACCTTGTTACATTGGCTACGCTGATGGGGCAAGCCGCTGGTCTCCCAATCTGGATTCCGCCGCATGGGTCTTGTATTCCCCTTCCAACGAACTGATTCACCTTAACGGAACATGTATAGGCGCTGCTACCAATAACCAGGCAGAGTATGATGCTGTGACCGGTCTCCTGACTGCTGCCCTCCAGCTGGGCATACGTCACCTTCATGTGTTCTTGGACTCCCAACTACTTGTCTTCCAGATCAACAACTGCTACTAGGTGCGCGATCCTTGCCTCTTTAGAAAATTCCTGCATACAAAACAACTTAGCCGACAGTTTGAATCCATCACATTCACGCATGTCCCCAGAGTTCAAAATAGTGTCGCAGATCAAATGGCCAATAACATCCTAGATTGGCATATCAATCACACCATATAATATCTCCATCATGCATCATAGCATCTCATCCAACCATATAACAAACCAAAAAGACTGCATTGCATAAACACTTACATCCATATACATAAACCATAAAAACACATTTGCATCCATAGGGGCATCCACGTGCCTAAACATACATAAATCATGTCACATCAAATTAAATACACAAGGGGCATCCACGTGCCTAACATCCTAGACTACTTGCATCCACGTGCAAAACAAACATATCAAAACATCATAAAGTGCATCCACGTGCGTACCAAGGATAAAACATCATAAAAGTGCATCCACGTGCATAAATATATACATATCCAAAAAAGACATGCTACAAGACTATACATGTCCTGAGTACCCATGTACTCAGCTATACAAAAAATATATATACATCCATCCAGCCTCATATACTACAAGCCGTAGCTACAAAAAATCAGGGAGAGTCCCCTGCTCTCCCTAGTGGGAATCATACCCTGGATCACTATCCGTGTCAGCAGCCTCTGACTCCTCCCCCTGCTCCTCCTCAGGCAAGTGCTCATCCCGCCTGGGCCTCTGAGCCTGTGCACGGTCCGCCAATAAAGCCACACGGATCGCAATCGCTCTAAAGTCGCGCGGCGCCTCCAAGCAATCCCGGATAACAGCAGGATCTAGGTCTCGCCACCCCCGGTCAGTCACTCCCTCCAGTAGGCCCTCTAATAGCACCCGTAAGGCCTGCAATGTCCCCTCAGGGTATGGGCGACAACCCACCCCCCGTCCAGGAAAAGCTGGCATGGCCACAACCCCTCTACGGTGCACATGATCTGGCGGCGGCCTCGGACCCACATCTGCAAACACCCAGTTGTCAGTCACCATATATCATATATAACATAAAAACTGGACAATACAATTAAAATCATACATACCATCTGGACCCCATGCCTGTCCGGGTGGCTGTGGCGCATCTGGATCCCCTGTGTAGTCCATGTCTCTGTAAGGATAGTCCTCCAGTGCCAGTGGTAGCTGAAGCCACTGCATATACAGCTCCCGAGTGAAATACTGCCCAACGTCCCCGCCGCCCCGGCGGCACATCATCTCTCCCCACCGGATCATCCGAGGCTCCCTCAAGCCTCCCTCTCTGACCGGCACCCGCGGCCGCAGTGTGGGGACCCTCTCCATGAAGAATGCCACTAGAAAGGAACCAAAACAGAATCCCTTGCCAGCTTCCTTCGCTGCGGTCAGCTGTCGCTGCATGCAGGTCAGGAACATCTGGCCCCATGCAAAGTAAGTCCTAGCCAGCACTTGCTCTACGATCTGCATCTGACCCCCAGACACCTTTTCAGGTGACTAGGATCCCAAAATCCATACCACACAGGCTGCCATCGCACGTACCGCTGGCTCCCGTAAATCCTGAATCCGGAGCGCATTCCTATGCACCCTCGCGTCTGCCCTACCGAACCGCACTGCTAGGTCATCTATATCCAGATCCGCGAAGACCCGCGGCTGTGTGTCTGTTACCCTCCCTAGGCAGGGCAACCCCGTCATGAAATAAACATCGATCAGGGTGAGGTCCACCCTCTCTCCCTGAACTCGAAAGGCCTGTGTCTCTGGCTCCCAGAAATCGATCAATCGGTTCAGCAGCAACCCTGCTGACCGTATCATAGGGATCTCCGCGAACTTCAGTAGTCCGAAGAGCCCCAGCATGCTCCGCACCCGACGGTCATCCCGGATGGCCGTCACAAGGTCCTCTGGCATCTCCCTCTCCCGCCATACCACCCGTGGCATCCTGCAAATCACACAAAGAATTCTCATTAGGCTCATGCCCAAATAAACAGACCTACCCACCCATCCCTAACCTAGAACAGTCGCGGTCCAGACCGCGGCTGTCAAGCCCGACAGTCGCGGTCCAGACCGCGGCTGTCAAGCCAAACAGTCGCGGTCCAGACCACGGCTGTCAAGCCCGACAGTCGTAGTCCAGACCGCGACTGTCAAGCAGAACAGTCGCGGTCCAGACCGTGGCTGTCAAGCCCGACAGTCGCGGTCCAGACCGCGGCTGTCATGTTTAACAGTCGCGGTCCAAACCTCGGCTGTCATTCCTAACAGTCGCGGGCCAGACCGCGGCTGTCAAGCCGTGCAGTCGCGGTCCCTTACCGCGACTGTCTTGGTCAAAACTCGCGGTCGGACACCGCGGTTTTGACCACTGAACCCGCGGTCCACCCCTGTGGACTGTACACAGGCATCCCATGGACCCCACCAACCCTCCCAACCCAAAAAACAAAACAGGTGTAAGTTTAACGGAATACCTGGCTCTCCCGAATATCGAATCCGCCGGTCGGATCGTCCAGAAATCACCCGTAAACTCTGGTTCACTCCGATCGCAAATCAACCTCGAATAGTACAAATGACGTGTCATATTGGGCCCACTTACTATTTGTAGTCTGTCGACTTTGTTCTTGTTTTGGCCATTCTGAACCCATACGGAATCCATTTTCTGAACCATTTCCACCATTGGAATCAGCACGACGAGATCATCCCAATGGTCACCTTGTTGCATCTTTTTGACTACATCATTTTTTTCCCACTTTTTAGACACCAGTAGTAGCCTCGGTTTGCATGCCACTTGGGCCGCTCTCCGTGTTTAACACCTTTTATATCACCGGATTCATCTTTCCAAGCTCGTGATAATGCTTGAGATCATTTCTCGCTCTCACTTGGAACCATTTCAACATTGTGATCTGACACTTTGCTACCTCGATTTGCATGCCTCATCGGCCGTCATCAGATTGTTTCACACTTTTTACATGAGCCATCCACTCCTGTCATACTGAAAATGTTTCATTATTTTGCCACCATTCATTCACCCCGCAAGGAGGCCCACCAGTGTTCCCCCCCACCCTCAGTCCTGGTCATCATAAATGCTCCCTGATTGAACACTTCCTCCTGGCCTGGCCATTATTTCAGAGCCTTCTTATTTGCTTTCAGACTCCTTAAAATTGAAAGCAACCATGAGCATGAACTGTCATGGGCTCGTAAAATCCACATGACAGTACCATTCCATCAAGTCAGAGTCTTCTTATTTGCTTTCAGACTCCTTAAAATTGAAAGCAACCACGAGCATGAACTGTCGTGGGCTCGTAAAATCCACACGACAGTAACATTCCATCATTAGGAATGCGAGGTGCAACTTCAGGTTTATCCCCAGGTTTTTTAATATGCAAAGGAGTCCCTGGTGGATCAGGTTCCTCTCCTGGATTGGGTTGTGACGAACCATAGTCTTTCACACAGGTCACAACTTTCATAGCACGAACCATGTTAATGCAACCACGACCACTACCCTCTGTTGGATCTTGATCACCACCAGACTGATTATGGGTCCTCGAGTTCATATTTTGATTGTGAGGTAAAGGGGTAGTCAGCACAGCTGGGCCCTGTGCCAAGAATCTTGAGGCTTCATCAATACGAGGGCACAAGTAAGTGAGGTGATCGTCCTTACACAACTTGAAAGGGAATTTACCCTTACGTTTAGCTTGCTTGTCCCCCCTAGCATCATGAGCGTTCTTGCCATTATTAGCATTCTCATTCCTATTCCCACCCTTACAATTATTCTTACCCTTCTTTTTATTCTGTCCGGGCTGCTGGTTACCCTTTTGGTCCGATGATTGTACTGAAAGCACACTCGTCGTTTTGTTTGGGCGGATTGAGACGAAGTCGTGGCTTGTCCCGAAGCAGATTGGTTGAGTGACAATTGACTAACTTGTTTTGCAACCGAATCCATAGGTTTAGCACTCACACAACCCACAATTCCATCGGCATGTGGTCCAGGTTTAGCTTTGGGGTCGAAACTAGAACGCGAGGCATTGGGAATGATCTCATATAACAAACTGGACTCAGCATAAATCAAATCCAGTTCCTGCACCCTAAAAATGGCTTGTTCCTCATTTTTCACTCCGGATGTACACACATCCTTCACTATATATGGAAATAATGAATTAAGGAACCATTTGAGGAGGAATTTCAGTGGTATAAAGGCTTTAATCAACCTCTTCCATCTACGCCACTCTTGGATATGATCCGAGATATGTGTGGCTTTATCCTATCAAAATGTTGACAAGAGTTTAGTACCAACATCATAACGCACTGGTAGCTAGCATTGGTTAAGAAAAGTCATTGCTAGGTCATCGAACAAAGCGAATGCCCCCCTAAGTAGCTCTATATACCATTTCGCGACAGGCCCTGTAAGGGTGCATTGAAATAGTCTCAAACAGATTGAGTCCTAATGTAATGAATTTGAAGAGAACCATAGGTGAAAGGTAGTAACATGTTCACTCAGATCCTCTCTCGGTTTTCCCTTGAATTTGGGTATGTCCGAGGGAAGCTTAGTAGGGACAGCCGGCCAAGCTGGGTCATGAGCTACATGATCTTTCATCAATCTCGACAAGTCAGGAAGATTCAGCATTGCGAGGAAAGGGAGCCTAGGATGATGAGGTTGATGGACCACTCCCTGATAGTTCTGATTCACATAGGTCTAATTACCGCCATGGCCTTGGCCATAGTGCCCTCCTCCAATTTGACCTGTATAGGGTGGCATGGAAGCACCATAGTGTGGTGTACCTTGACTATTCAGAGCTACAAAGCCATAACTTGGAGAGTAAGAGGGTTGTTGATACCCACACCCATAAGGTGAAGAAGCCTATCCATACTACGTCCCATAATAAGGTCCACAAGTCATCGCATGCGATGTCCCATGAGACACTCCGTAGGTAGGAATATACGCTCCGGAATTAGGAATATACATACCGGAAGTAGTAACATGACCTCTAGAAGTATGAACATATCCTCCCAAAGCAACGTGCGGTATGTAAACTTGAGACACAACTGGTCTAGTAACCGCAGTACGGACATGACTCATAGCAACGTTATGGCCCGAAGGACCACATGAATGAGGTGGAGGGTGAACATTCGAAGAACTAGGTACAGAGGACGAAGGGACCTGAGTAATTATGTATTTTTTATTCCCTATAATCACTCATCTCAGATCTGGTATCCTCATAGGATCACTAACCTTAGACCTAGGAGGAATATATGATGTAGCTTCCACCACCAGGATGGAAGGTGCAATGTGACTTGTGCTCCCAAACCTCTCCGCATGGTAAGGAATGAGAGTGCCCCTAGGCATAGTGCTAGGCTCAAACTTAGGTTTGACATGAAATGCCAAATCATGTGTAGGAAAACCAGACATACCATAACTACCATAACTAGTGCTCGCAGGTTCGAAATGAGTCTCATCATCTTCCGGGATTCCATACCGGTGATGCGTCACTGGGGAATCAATCCTAGAGTAAGTAGGTCTATCATGAAGCATACCTATCTCATAAATCACAGGACCTAACTCAGTCAGGTTGGGTGAAGGATCATAGTTAGGAGTAAGCTCCCCATCTTCCACAAGAATGGGAGAAGGTGGTTCAGGAATACCTTCAGCGTGGTCTCCCATGGTGTGTAAATCAATGTGCAAAGTAGTCCTCCTGGACTGTGTATTTCTCTCTCCCAAAGGAGGAGGAGATGTAAAAGGTGGAAGTCCTGCTAAATGACGAGAATGGAGAGGAGCTGCACTCGAATCCACAATGACTCAAAAAATATAAAAAGACTCTCTATATACGCAAACCCTAGGAAAGCTAACATGCACAGAGCAATCACCAATAAAATCTAAATCCAAACACAAGAAATCAAGGGTAGGATAAGTGAGCTCCCGAATGAAGCATGTATGTCTCACCTAGGAGAGCCTTGAGACTCCCATACATAAAAAGCAGAGGTACGTAACCAATTATTGTGGCCCTCAGCTTCAATGCGTAAAGCGACTGTGCTGTCCGACCCCAACCTGGCCGGGACACCCATAGAATAACCCCTGCAAAGTACCCCCTCGATATCCTAGGTAAGGCCACTAAGGCCACCTCAATATAATCAATGCTCAAGTGGACAGTCGCAGGCGGGATTGACCGTATGGGCAGGGTAGCAAAGCCCAAACCTCTCGAAAGAGCCCCTAGATACAAATACAATCCTAGAAATATCTCCGATGCTACTCAGTTATGACTAGGGGTCATCCCAATCAATAACCGCTCACACTACCTCGTGCGTAACTCCCTTTTGAGAGGAGGATCTTGAGAAACACTAGTTATACCAAGGAATTTCACACACTCACCTAGACAGACACATACATGTTGTTGTTTAGTGGTCTTGGAGAATTGACTCACAATGAACTATTCCAAGACCCTAAAACCTAAGCTTGTTGGTGAACCCTATCAAATAAAATAGTGTAGTTCATTTTAATTAAGCGTTGATTTTAATTGGATTTATTTGTCAAAAGAGGGATATGGCCATGCAACTAATGGTGTTATGACACAACATTAAGTAAAATGCACACCTAACAATCAATGCAAATGCATTGTGTCCATGAAAACCAGGGTATGCTACTACGTGAAATGCATAATTCTCTTCAAATGATAAATTCAAACTTTCCTATATGAAATCCTGACTAATACTCCAAAGCAAGTCTAGTGCAAGTACTATGCAAAATTCAATATGCAATGCATGATGATAAGCAAATATTTTTGGATTTTTTGAAACAAAACTAAGATATAAAAGCAAAAGAATGATTCTATAACCCTCAAACTCTACAAGCACACTCAAGCAACACTCAAGCAAAGCACTAAGGTAAAATAAATCTAATGCACTAATCCCAAAACAAAAAATTGAAAATGCAATGACAAGAACATTCTTTAAAAAAAACAAATTTTACCCTAAAAAAAATGTCTCTGGTTAGAAATAGGGATGTATACAGACTCTAGCAGTATCAAAGGAGACTCAGAAATCATCAAAATTCACCCAGCAACCATCCAAATTCCTTTAGAAGGAAAAACTAAGGGCATACGTGACTGTTCGCAGTAAACCCGCGTGCGTATGCGGAAATAGCAGATAAACCCACGTATATACACAACTGTGAGTTCAAAACTCACATACATGAAGAAAGGTGCATAAAAATAAAGGCAATTAGACAAGCTGAGACAAATTTCACACCAATCAGACACTACCAGGAAAACATGCCCCCAGACCCGACACAGAAACAAGAGAAAAAGAGCAATTCAAAGTCATTGAATGCCAATAGAAAACCCCCAAAGGACAACTACTAAGAGCTCCCCATCAGAGTCACCAATTCTGTTACGGAGAGAAATTCCTATGGCTTGGGGTACCACAACAGACAGCTTGACTCCAGAAATCAATCCTTTCGAATATGCAATAGAAATTAAATATCTAACACTAAAGGATCAGACATCGTACCTTATTCCAAACGGTTGAAGTAGATCCCTGTTGAGATTTCCCACTTCAACTTGAATTGATTAATCACATCCTCAACAATAAGTAAACAAGACAAGCATAGTATATATCTTGGTGTTAGATCTATTCTAGCATATATAATCAACAATGTATAAACATTTGAAATTATCCCATGGATAAAATATTCATTCAAACATACATTACTGGACAGGAAAAGATATTTCTATTAATATAAAATCAGAGATTACAATGGATACAACCTCTGTCGACACGTCTATGAATTGGAGAAACTGAATCCCCCACTTGGGCCTCCACCACCTCAATCCTCCATCTCTCGATAGCAAGATCACAAGCGAAAGGAAAGCTTGGGAAAAACACAAAAGTGCTCCAAGGGACAAAGGGATGCAAACTCAAGCACAAGTTCCGACGACAATGGACTATAGTTTCTTTGCTCTCAATTCTCTCTTATGCCTTCAATGTACCAAAGAGTTCCTTATATAGCTTTTCAAAGGGGTAATGAAAGGTTGAATATGAGCGATCTCAAGGCATATGGAAGGCCAGGAGTCAAGTGAGCCGAATCCATGTCAAGGAAAACTCCAAAAGGATTTGGATTATGCAGACATCCCGATGTACGTGGTTTTACGGGTCAAACCTGTGTATATACACGATTAGGGATTTAAAAGTCATGTATATGGATTTTCACATGTTTTTAGGGATGGTCAAGGAAACATCAAAGGACAAAAAATGGTCCAAGGGGTCTAAGGAGTCTGCAGAGGGACAGCGGAAAGGCCATACAAGTGTGATTCACTTGGAGTGGTAAAATAAGCTATAACAGCCATCGGCGTCACTGGTTCCATTGTTCCACCGATTCCAATCCCTACATTATCCAAGCCCACTATGAATGCCACCAGCAGCCTCCATCAGTTGGTTGTGGTCGGTAAGAAGTTATGTTGAGTCAACCACTAGTTACAATCGGTTAGATCACTTTCAATTATCCTAGCACTAGTTTTGCAGGCATGTAGGGAGAGTGGCTCCCTTTTCCCACCTACCTCATCAGGTCACTGATTGTAGATTGATTTAGACATCCAGAGTTAGACTATTGAGCTCCAGCAGTGATTTAGACACACTGAGTTAGCTAATCAGTCAAGTTTATTTCATATATTCAAATCCTATCCACATGATTCAAATTCTACTTATTGTAACACCATTGTATTACTAATTAATGAATGAAGATTAATGTTGTCATAAACTGATCAATTCTTGTCTGTTTTATCTGAAATTTGTGGCATGGATTTACTATCCAGTGTACATTTTCTTTGATTATTCCACTATATAATTTCCCTTCTCATTTTCTCTCATTTTCATGTAGATCAATGGTTCACAAATTTAACATGGTATCAGAGCCTTGTTTAGGCTAGCAACAAGTCTTATTTGATCTCTATTATACACCAGAGGCAACTGAGTTTCCACATAAATCCCAGAATCACATCATTGCTCCCTCTGGATTATGTCAAGAGAAGTATATCCAGGTGTGATGGACTCTAAGAAAGTGTACATGTCGAGGTGAAAAGTCTCTAACTAACATTTAATTGGTTTTTCAGTGTTATTTGTAGGTACCTATGTAGCTTCTTAAGGAATTGACTTATCAGCTCTCATACCCTGAATCCTTACACCCTTCAACTACACTGATTGGAGGGAAGATATGCAAGTATCCTTGTGCAAGCTTGGTCTATTTAGGATGACAATGGTCAGAGAAGCTGAGCCCCAATAGTATGTTGACAGGAAAAAGTTTTTGAATTGCCTTCATGTGCACTCATATCTCCTAGGATCTTTTGTTCCATCTTGAGGGACTAAGGACTTCAAAGGAAGATTGGGAAAATATTTAATCTATGTTTGGAAAACAAGATGAGCTTCGAGGGCATATTTTGGAGAATGAGCTCATTTCTCTACAACCCAGCAATTTCAAATCTATTCAACAATTCTTTACAAAATACAAGTCACTAGTACTGCAACATAAACAATATGGATTAGAGAGGAAAGATGAAGATCTTGTGTTGCCAGTGCTGAGAAGTCTTGGATCAGAGTACTCATTCTTTGTCTCTACATTCCATTCTGGAAGATCTTCCATCCCTAATTGGAAGATGCATTCTCTAGATTATTTTGTTGAGTCCTTAATACAAGAGCAAGTTAAATTGGTTCAAATGGAAGTGATTTAGACCTCCAAGAATCAAGCACTCTTATTGATAGAATCAAAAAATGTTCAAGAAAGAGGGAAGCACAAAGGGAAGGAGATAAAAAACAATGATTAAAATCCAAAGGATAATCATATATCTTCCAATGGAGCCTTGGGTTCCAGGAAAAAGAAAAAAATCGTGAATACTAAGTGTCCATACTGTATGAGAGGCTTTCATCTAGATATTTAGTGCATGAAGAAGACCAATATTTCCCTTCCATAAGGCGCAAATATTTTTGATGCTGCAGAGAAAAATGAAAAATATGAGAGGTTCCATGCTTTGAAAGAGGGCTTCACTCAGTCAAAGGATTACTTGATATATTCTGGAGCATCCAACCACATGGTTGCCTCCAAATAATCCTTTACTACTTTGAATCTCTTAGGAGGACCTCACATTCATAGAGGGGATAATTCACAGATCCTAGCTTTTGGGAGAGGTTCTATTAAAATCCATCATGGAGAGTTCAAGAATGTACTCTATGTTCCCTCTCTTATAGAAAATTTGTTATATGTTTATCAGATGACACATATTGGCTTGCCAAAGCAAGTTGTATTTGGTCCTAACTTAGTGGAGATATCAGGTATCTGAACTGGGAATATTATAGTGAAGGGTGTTACAAACCATGCCTCCAAGGCATATGAATTCTTGCACTTTCTTCCATACTTAGCTCCAACACAAAGCTCAACAACCATTCGAAAGGGAAGGTAAAAAATCTCTTTCATATCCATTTGTAGATAATGATATATTGTCTAAAATTTCAGTTTCAGAAGATGAGGAGCAATATCAGCATGATCTTGATATTGAGATTGTACCTCAAGATGATCTAGATCCAGATCCAGCTCCTATTTCGAGTCAAAAGCCTAAATGGGCTAAAAATCTCATTAAAGCAGCTAGGAATGTTGTTGGGGATCTAGATGATAGAGAAAGAACGAGGTCCCAATATCAAAATGAACATGTTTCACTCTCTCACATAGCTTCGCTACCTATATAGTGGTGCAACAAACTTCTAGAGAGATGCTACTTGATGATGAAGATCTATCCACAATTTGGCCCACTGATGAACAAAATGGATCATTCCATTCCTCCTCTAGAAAGAAGAGACAAAGGAAACATTCAGAAAATTAGAAGAAGATGGAAAGGTTCACATGCACATTCCTAGGATGTTGATGCACAGAGGAACCATGATTCTGCATGGCTGCTCCATAGAGTTGCAAATTGCAGAATTTTTTTCACAAGTTTTTGCTCAAAGAGAAATTTTTTCTCTTAAGTAGTATAGATTGTTTCCTTATTCCTACTTATTTTGAGGGGGGATTTTTCCCATGAGGTTTTCCCCATTTTCCTTATTTTATTAAGCAGTTTATTTTATTTCATTTATATTACATGGGTGACTTTTGGCCTAGTTCCCAGGTCCCAAGTTGTCCAAATTTAGGATTAAGGGGGGGTGTTGGGATTAATTAATCCTCATTTCTGCAATATAGCCTATTTGGTCATTTTTCCTAACTTACAGAGTTATTATTACTGTACTAGATTTTTGGTGCCTCCATGAATATTGGTGCCATTGGTGCCATCAGTGCCTTTGGTTCCAATTGTGCCATTGATGCCAATCCCTACATTATAGGAGCCCACTATGAGTGCCACCAGCAGCCTCCATCAGTTGGTTGTGGTAGGTGAGCAGTTATGTTAAGTCAACCTCTAGTTACAATTAGTTAGATCACTTTCAGTTAGCCTAGTGCCAATTTTTTTGCATGCAGGGAGAATGGCACCCTTTTCCCACCTACATAATTAGTTAACTGATTGTAGACTGATTTAGACATGTGCATTTATACTAGTGAGCTCCAACAATGATTTAGATACAATTATTTTTCTAATCAATCAGGTTTAATTGGTATATTTGAATCCTATCCATATGATTCAAATTCTACTTATTGTAACACCATTGTATTACTAATTAATTGAAATTTGTGGCATAGATTTACTGTTCAATGTACATTTTATTTGATTATTCCACTGCATAATTTCCCTTCTTAATTTCTTTGGATAATTGAGAATAACATCAACAATATGTGCATGAACCTGTAACAACTGTATCAGGAATGGATGACATACATAGATGAGATAACTGAGGAATGGTCGACTCAGGATGACACTTCCTTCGAACAAGAGCATAAGGAAGATGAATACTCATAGGTAGTATAGACCCAAAAATGCATATTGGGACAAATTTGTGATGTAGGAGGCATCAACAGAGGCTCCATAGGACTTGTTGGCAGGAATATTTCACCTTCTATAGATAGCAAGGTGTTCCTTTGGTCTGAATGGTTCAGATCCAGAACAAATGAATGACAAAGGATGAAGACCCTCCATGGACACCATAGATACTTGGAATGTAATGCTTCCATAGTAAACCTGTGTACCTGCAATCAGATTAAACACGCAAACACATCAAAGATACTAGAATATAACCTACTAATCCATGTCAGTGACTAAGGAATCCAACAATGTTTACATGTGAAATTAGACAACAACAGTAAAGTGGGACGGGAATCAACTTTGCATTAAGATAAAATGGAGAAGTTTACAACCAATTAATCCTTAGTGTCGCTATGAATCTCCATGAAACCAAACAATTTCATCCCCATAAGCTCCAAATTGCTCTCTATGCTCTCAAATGGCTTGGGCCAAGTGATCAATCCGACAACATAACAATACCTTAAGAGTTCCCCACCTCAACCATGGACATGAGCTTGTATTTATAAGTCTCAATGGATAGGAATGGTTGAGATATTTGTGGATGAGGTGGCCTCTAAGATCCTAGGAAGGGGGATCTCTAGGTCAACTAACCCCCAATGATACGGATAAGGGAAGACACAAGGCTCATGATCTAGAAGCCTCGAGAAACTCCTCTTTTTCCCATTTTACCCAGGGTACCGTGTTTCTCCTCTTATGACAGAGAGGTTCAAGTAAGAAATGCTTATGGACTAAGGGCCATATGTGGTGGCACTTCTTATGGATAACAAGGGATAGGCGGTGCGAGCAAGGTACCGCTCATGGACAAAAGGGAAAGCGCAGTGCTGAGCATTTTTATGAAAGATTGAGAAAATGGTATGAGTTTCCACTCCAAGTGTTGGGATTTAGGGCAAGTAGGTGTGTCAAAGGTCTTATCACATGATGGTGGTAGGATTTTTGTATAACAGGATGCCCCCCAAAGCATGAGTCTTATATGGATAGGATAAACGAGAGCTTTGAGAGAACAAGTCGTCACTATGAGGTGAAAATGTCGACTCGATCGGAGCATGTTGTCAAGTAGGCACCTGTAGTACATCAATATTTTGAATCATAGACATAAGTAACCAACTCATGACTGCAGACCAATACAAGAAAGATCCATGAGAGGAATAAACAAGCATGGCTACTAGAATACATCGTAGATCCATGTGATAGAGGACTCAAACTTCTACATAGCTACCAGACATACAATGTAGATCTATATCATCCAGACACAAATTTGAGCATAGCCATGACCATACAAATGTGGATCCATGCTAGATATACAAAACTCCATCGTAACCTAGGGAAAAGCAATGAGCGCTTTAAACAAATACATAGGGTCTTCATCTCGTCTTCCACAAAGTGAGATTGTATCCATGTGATTACAATGATCTAAAGTCAAACATGGTATAAACCACTTGATTACCGACCAATTATGTGAACCGTTAACAAGTGCGAGGGATATCACCATTGATGTCAATGATTCCCAAGGTACCCTAGTACAATCTACTGAGTGTGAATAGATGTCTTGATGTTGAACACCCATTCAATTCTATCGATCAAAGGTCAATGATGTGAACCTATGTTGAGAGCAAGAGAATTTTTCATAAAGGCATACAGATCTCAAGGTAATAAATATTGTTTCTAAGAATATTTCCCAGATAATGAGCTGATGTTGATGGGAAAAGTCTTGTCGAAGGAGGGCCATGATGAGTCCCACATCGATGACATGAAACTCAGAACATAGTTCTAGAATGATGTGAATGTGCGGACTACAGAGGTAAAACTTCTTCAAATTCCCTTTGAACATCAGGCGACACGACAAAAAGACTTGGAAGCATGACTGGATGGGACAAACACACAATGCGACAGTGGACAATGCATTCTTTTGAAAGACTCAAAGGAGTGGCATGACTCATGAAAGTGGATCGTCATGGAGATCAGCTGAATACCCAATTGACTAACATGAAATGCAGACAAGCACCATGTTCAAAGGTAATGACAAACTACTTCCATTTATTTGCAAAATGATTCCCTTCCCATCTCCCCCATCATGATCAATGAGTGCCTCTTTTCAGTTTTATGAGTTCAAAGAGGATAACAAACATTCGATATAGCTTGTCAAAAGACAAGTCCAGACTCATATGTTTTATGAACCTAAGAGAGGATGGGTTCGTTCCCAAAACGGGTCTCTTAATGTTTAATTTAACGAGTCCAATGAAAGAAAACTTAGTATCATTCATGTTTACAGAGTCTAAACGATTATGGAAGAAGACTCCAAAGTGTCCTTTTTCATATGATTTAGTCTCTAAGGCCCGGAAAAGTGTAAAATCATACCTTAGAGAACTCTTCCAGTCATGATTGGCTAGAGTGTTCTTTTTTCGTAAATAGTCCTATCCGAACCGAAAAAGAGATGACCTACCGTTAGACGGACGATTCTTCAAATACTTTAACGAGCGTGAAGAAGACAAGATCGCTCAACAATCTTTTTGTATTTAGGGAACCTGAAAAGAGCTTAAAGAAGACTCCATTAAACTTTTTAATGTTTGAATCCAGAGCACGAAAAAGTAATAAACTAAGCTCAAACCACTTTTCATGTTTTAACCAGAGCACGAAAAATGAAAAGTAAGCTCAACACCATCTTACTATTTTTAACGAGCTCAAAGATCAGCTGAAAGAATGCTCAGGGATTGGTTTCATTTTTATGCAAGCTTGAAACCAATGGGTAAACTATGCTTGAAAAAATCCCATTAACATGATATACAGAGGTTGGAATCTTTCCCCCAGCATTATTGCTAGCGAATATTACCCCTAGCATGGTTTCTAGGGGCTCTCCATGCCTCCAAGCTCGTTTCATTTGACGATTCTTCTTCCATACCCAACCTAAATACCTGGTTACTAATGTGAAAATGTTCACCAAGGGGGTAGGAAGAACAAGAATCGGGAAGGTGAAAAGAAGGTTCAAGTTCTAACACTAAAGGAAAGACTCAAATTAAGGGAATGGAATCTGTTTCATTTTTACACAAGCTTGAAACAAAAGGTAACTATGCTTGGAACATGGTTTCATTTTTATGCAAGATTGAAACCAAAAGGTAAACTATTCTTAAGGAAATCCATTTCATTTTTTAACGAGCTTGACATAGAATGGGAACTTTGCTCACTGGCATCTGTTTCATTTTTTAACAAGCTTGACACAGAATGGGAACTTTGCTCAAAGGCATCTGTTTCATTTTTTAACGAGCTTGACAAAGAATGGGAACTATGCTCAAAGGAATGGTTTCATTTTTATGCAAGCTTGAAACCAAAAGGTAAACTATGCTTGAGGAGTGGTTTTATTTTTTAACAAGTTCGAAACCAAAGGGTAAACTATGCTCTCTATGCTCTCAAATGGCTTGGGCCAAGTGATCAATCCCACAACATAACAATACCTTAAGAGTTCCCCCCCCTCAACCATGGACATGAGTTTGTATTTATAAGGCTCAATGGATAGGGATGGTTGAGAGATTTGTGGATGAGGTGGCCTCTAATATCCTAGGATGGGGGATCTCGAGCTCAACTGACCCATAATGATAGGGATAAGGGAAGACACAAGGCTCATGATCTAGAAGCCTCGAGAAACTCCTCTTTTTCCCATTTTACCCAGGGTACCACGTTTCTCCTCTTATGACAGAGTGGTTCAGGTAAGAAACGCTTATGGACTAAGGGCCATATGCGGTGGCACTGCTTATGTATAACAAGGGATATGAAGTGCGAGAAAGGTACCTCTCATGGAAAAAAGGGAAAGTGCAGTGCTGATAATTTTTATGAAAGATTGACAAAATGGTATGATTTTCCACTCCAAGTGCTGGGATTTAGGGCAAGTACGTATGTCAAAGGTCTTATCACATGATGGTGACAGGATTTTTGTATAATAGGACTGTAAGCATAACCAGTCAGTGGAGGAAACTCAAAATAATGAGTACAACTCCTAATGTCATACTAATAACCCAACCAATGGATGAATGTACTCCGCTTTTTTCAAAGGAAAAACCACACGATGACTACCAATAGAAAGTAATATGATTTACCATTCATATTTTTATGTTTTACGATTTTTTTTGTCTTTTTCATATTTGAAAAGATTGAAAAAAATTAAAATTTATTATAGTACATTAAGGGGGAATGAGTGCCGTGGGAAAGAAAAAAAGTTCCAAAAAGACAAGTACACTTGGGGGGATGTCACCACCAAGTGTCCTTATCCTGCATATGTTGGAACTAGTTTCCTGGATGGTGACAAGTATAGCTTGTTTCCTTGGTGGCGACAAGTACATTACGTAATTGTACAAACGTGGGTTCACAATGACTAGATGGTTTCTCTCGACATCGACATAGTGGACAAGGTGACAAGATGATAGGTGCATATGAGAGTGGATGCTCCAGAACATACATGGAAACATTTTTTGACTGACTCACAGGATACCCATGGTGCAAGTCGAGGACTTTCTTGAGGCCATGCAGAGACGCATACTAGGTGTACCCTCTCTATGGGTTAGGATGTTGAGGTGGTTGGAAAATGTATCCATATGTTATCATGATCATCACCCAGAACCATAGGAATAGATTCCTATGTAGAAATTTTGTATCGTTCGTTTGTATTTTGGAGGCTTAACACCCCATTTTTATACTTATGACATTTTGTACTATGACACCATTTTTGGAATCTATTCGGAAATAAAAAGTAATAGCAATCAGTTTGTTATATTTACAAATGTGTTTTAATGTGAATGTGATTTTAATGTTGTACGCTTCTTTATGGATGTGACAAGTGCCAATCTAATACATAATTTGCATATGAATTGGCAAAATGATTATAAAGTATAGGTACGTGAATTTATGTAATGAAATCAAATTGCCACTCCAATAATCTTACCCTCAAGAACCTTCTCAATAATGTAGGATCCCTAACCCGATACAAGCCATTTAACTGTGACACCATGTCACACCCCTGGTTTTGACCCCGTTGCATTAGATGTATATGATGTATATATATATATTGTAATAATCATGGTCCGGAGCTAAAGGCCAAGGCCCCACCATTGATAGGTTATGCTATGTTTTTTATTTAAACTTGTCACTGATGGTATATCGAGGCATGCGGCACATATTAAGTTTCAGCATCATGTAAATATGCATCTATAATTAATTAAATGAACCTGACCAGTTACGATCGTGGCAACTAAAATGAGAAAAGGGGCATGATTTTCACCAGGATAAGGATGTGGGGAAAATTGTCAAACCTTGGGCCAATGAGGGAAAATACCCATGTGTCTTGTTTCCTTGCTCTACCCAACCACTTTCATTGAAGAATGGCTAGTGGTGGTTGAGTCAGTTATTATATTTGGGAGTGGGGTGGCAAGACTGTCAGTCCTCACCCACACGCACACTCCACCACTGTTGACTCCACTATGCCCAGGAAAAACTATGGTGAACATCCATGAAGGATACCATTCTCTCCACGATAGTGTGGAGCTCTCACGCACTTTCGATCTGCATTCCCCATTGTTGTTCATCCATGCATTGTTCATCTTCATGCAGGACCAATGTCCGTTCATGTGCCTCACGCACAAGAAAGTTCCTGGCTTTCAGATTGATGCAGCGAGCTGAGAGCTGTGCTCTTCCACCCACGAATTGTTGTGAAGGGCCATTCACGTTTTTGGCTATCTCACAGACTAGTATGGTCGTTTAATTGTTTCCTGTCATTTTAATGTTGAAATTGGAACCGTTGTTCTTCCTGTGAGTCACGGTGGTCACTGTCCTCCTCAAAGGTCTGTTGTGATTGTTGTGGCTTCTTTACATTTTGGGACAGGAGTCTGCCCATTTCACGCACAGCTGGGAATTCTGTATTTTTTTCTCTTCTTCTGCGTGGTCTGTATATGTTTTCTTGGTGATCTCGTTGCCCAAGACGGGATTTGTTTTCCCACATTGTTGGTTGTGGTTGTTGTGGTCTTCCTTACATGTTGAGAACTGTTGTAAATTCACGCGAGAGTCATTTTGGCCACGATAGGGCCAAGAATGACTCAAAATTCATTTTCCCTGTTTAAGCTGTGACAACTGACTTAATTGCTTATGTGCAATGGTTGGTCTTTGGACTATGTAAGGAGCAGGGATGGGGGCTTGGGTTGCTTGATAAACCCGGTGGCTAGAAAACACACAGATAGAGCTAGAGGGTTGGCCTTCTTCTCCATCACCCCTGAATAGCACTGGAAGGGAATGCAGGGCCTGAGGGACTGTGTAGCAGAGAAGGGACTAATTCCTTGTGTTGGGTGTGTTTGGGTGTCTTAGAGGTCAGGATAGTTCTGGTGTAGGTGTTCTTGGCTCTGTAATGAGCTCACCAGCTTTGCATTAAGCCTTTCCCAAACTCCTTGAGCCCGATAAACCCAACTGTGTTGGATTGGCCATGTTTTGTATACCCTTGGCTATGTGTAAGCCTGTTTGTTCCCTTATTCCTTGGATAATCATGCCCAGCTCGGGCGTGGCAGCGCTGCTGAGAGATTAAGGAGCATGCTGGCCTATGGTTGGGTGGAACGTTGCAACGACGTAGCTGGTTGCAGATCAAGTTATTCATAAGATAAGTGCTCTTGTCCATTTCTACTTCTGCAACTATATTTACTGTTAATGACTATAATGGACATGTTGAATGAATGCTTGTATGAATGTATGATGTTTCCACTGTGTTTGATAGATAATTGCATCTGTGCATGATAAATGTTCATGTGTGCATGTTTCCACTTTAATACGTTTGCTTCAGCATTCTGTTTTAGCATTTTTATGCATGTACATGTTCATGGGGCTCTTAGCCCGCGTGTTTGAAGCTTGTAGTCGCGTCCTCTTGGACGGTCAGAGGCACGGGGACGTGACACACCACTAACTAGGATTTGAGGAGAACTTCAAGAGATCGTATACGATGAGAGATCGCATCATGCAATAACTCAATCACGACGTTGTACTTAGCAACATTATTAGATGACGACTGGAGACACACACCTACTGAAGACTCCAAATCACCCTCAAGTGCATAGATAACCCATACAACTGATATTAGGTTATGGGGATGGTGGTTGGCACCATCAATGAATCTTAAATAGATCAAAGATCCTGCTGAAATCTGCCACAATAGAGGAAGAATGTCAACAAACCGATAATGCTACTAGAATAAAAACAAACTATACAAGCTGTATAGTAATATATACAAGGTATCGGCCTCAGCCAAATGTTAAGCATAATATTTCTTAAGATAGAGCCTATTTCGGGGCTCCTCCAAGAGATTCTATTCATAATCCTCTAGCTCATAGGATCCTTTCTCTAGGACATGCTTTACCACGTAAGGCCCATGCCACATAGGGTTAAGCTTACCCGACCTTAGCGATTCACTAGCTTGATCCCATAAAAGGACCAAGTCACCTTAACTAAACTAATGGGGATGAATAGACTTATCATATTGGTATTTAACATGACACTTACTTACCTCTAGAGACACTACAATATCCTGGTGTTTCTCATCCAGGTGCTCTAAGTGGACCAAACATTCTTCTAATTTCGAAGTATCAGGTAGGAACTCTATGGAAAGTTTTAATGAAGGAATCTCGCACTCAGCTGGCAATATTGAATCCACCCCATGTACTAGCTAAAAAAAGAGAGAACGTGGTGGCAGTCTTGACTACAGTTCGACAAGCCCACAAAGCAGGGTAAAGCATAATATGCTAGTTAGTTTTTCTTTGTGCAATGGTTCTTTGTAAAATGGCCTTAAGGGACTTATCAACTGCTTCAACCTAGACATTCGCTTGAGGGTAATAAGAATAAGAGTGCTCTTTATTATACCCTAGTTTCTAAGCTAATTCCACCACCATCTTAATCTAAAAGTTACTGCCATGGTCAATGACAAGCTCCTTCGAGATACTTAACTAAGTGATAATCTGGTTGAGCACAAAGTGAGTGACCATCTCACCGTCAGATTTATTTGTAGGAATAGACTCTGTCAATTCCATGAAGTAGTCTATAGTAACTATAATGTGATTATGCCCCCTAGCTGATGTTGGGATGCAATCCATAAAGTATGCCCCCCACTTAATGAAGGGACATGTGGTGATGATAAGATATAATGGGGTAGGATGTGAGCGCATATTTTGTGCGAACACCTAGTAAGGGTGGCATGGATTGATCACATTAATACAATCTTTGAAGATTGACATCCAATAATAACCTACTCTAAGGATTTTTTGAGTTGTAGAAAGCCTAGATAAATGACCACAACACACCCTACCATGGAAATCATTCAACACAGTCTTAGTCTCATCATGAGTCAAACAACAACGCAAAATTGAATCCACCATGCAGTGATACAATGTGTCAACGATAATAACATAGTTCTTAGAATTATGACATAAGAATCGTCATTCATCCCTCGAGAGGTGAGAGATAACCTTCAAAGTATTCATATAGATGATAATATCATGATACCAAGGGTCATAAGTTAAAATGAGGAAAATATGCTCATCCATGAATGAATCCTTCTGAATCTTGTCTTCCTCCAAACTAGGGATATCATATATGATCTTAGCAAAGATTAATGAATTCTTTGACTTAGCCAAAACAAACTCAAGGTTGAACTCTTCCAATATGAAAATCCATTTATTATACTCCCCCCCAATCATTCATTTGGTCAAGACAAAATGAAATGTATTTATATGAGCTACAACGGTATTCTGACGAAGCAGGATATAGTGTCTCAATCATTGGACTGCATGAACAGTCGCTAAGACCAACTTCTCAATGTCACTATATATAAGTTTATCATCAATGAGATTCCAACTAAGATAATATATGACGTGCTTTTAGATATCATCATCTGCTTGGACCAGAACCATACCAATCATATCTTGAGATGCGACCACATATAACAAGAAGTCACGACTATAGTCAGGTGGACTAAGCACGGGGGTCGATGCCAAGGCTCTCTTAAGGGCATTGAAAGGATCCTGAGCTTGCTCATCCCATATGAATGGAGCACCTTTCTTAAATAATGGCATAAACCACTTGGTCAAATTATCATAATTGAAAATGAATCGACATAAGAAATGGCCCATCCCTTGGAGAATCTAAAGATGTCAAATTGTGGACAAGGGAGACAACCAAATTATTGACTCAACCTTCATCGGATCAACCCTAATCCCCTCCTTCTATACAATGAATCCCAACAAATGACACACTTTCACACAAAAGATGCACTTATGAGGGTTTAAATGAATTTTGTATTAGCGACATCTTTTACAAATCAAGTGCAAATTATCCGGGTGATCCTCCCTCAAACAAGAGTGAGCAGATAAGTCATCCAAATAAACTTCAATAATATGCCTGAGGTCGTGGAAAGAAAAATTCATCGCTTGTTGAAAAGTGGCTTCAACATTTTTAAGGCCGAAAGGAATTTTCTGATATGCAAAAGTAACCCAAGGACAAAGAAACACAAACTTATGTTGGTCCTTAGGTTTAATTTGTATCTGGTTGTACCCTGAAAATTCGTCCATAAACAAGAAAACTTCGCTCCCCGCACACTGATCCAAAATCTTGTAAATGAATGGTGTGTGGAAATTATCCTTTGGAAAAGCTCGATTCAAGTCTCGAAAATCAGTGCACACTCAGATGGTTCCTTGCTTCTTATCTACCAGAATAGGATTGGAGACCCAATTGGCCAAGGGAACTAGATAGATGAAACCAACTTTGAGCAATTTCTCTATCTTATCCTTAATGGCAAGCTCTTTGTGAGGGTTCATTTCTCGTAGGATTTTTTGAACAGTTTTAGCATTGACTCATGTTCGACAATGCGAGGGTCAATTCTTGGAATTTCTTCATACGAATAAGCAAAGACATAACGAAACTCTTTAAAAATATTAGTGTATCTCTTGACTTCATCAGGCGAGGAGTCCACACTAATATACACATTCTTGATTTTTCCAGGAATCTAAGAGATGTTGATCGAAATCGTAGGAGATAATTTTTCCATGTTCCCTTTGACATATATACCATGAGTACCAAATGGGACCAGAGGGTGACCAACACTCTCTCTTAAGGTCATCCTAAATTCCTCATGCTTGACTAGTTCAAGATCCAGGAGAAATTAAGAGTGATGATGAAACTCCTCCCAAGGTTGTTCAGGACCATTCATGGCCTCGAGAATCACTTCATCTAAAGAAAAAATATCATTGAGGAAATCATGCAAGCATGACAACATAAATTCCAAAGCAAGTAGTGCGAGGAGATCCTTCTTCTCCATCCAGGAAGAGGAAGGACCAGGGTGTATAACATGATCAAGTGCAGCTTGATACAAAACCTTTGCCATAGACTACAACATTCTTGTCCTAGTAGATCTAGCATCTTCATCTAAAGTGCTCGGAGAAGGTAGAGTTGAAGGGTCATCCAAATACATAGCGTGAAATGGGATTGAAATCATAGGTGATGAATTACTACTAGGGTTAGAGATAATAGCTAGGATTGGTGTTGAAATATCAAAATTTCCCATTAACGACAAATACATTTCGACACCAAAATTATCAGTTGTTGGCTGATAATTATCAATAATCGGGATAGTCAATCCTGATGATGCAGAAGAACTGGAATTATTGAAATACATATGGTTCATCCTCACAATATGATCCTAAAAAGGGAAGCATACTATGTGAAATACCGATGATATGATCACTTTCATAGCATAAATCCAGTTTCGATCCAGTAAAATATTGTAGTCAAGGGTTACATCAACCACCTCAACCTTAACCAACACGGTCTTGCCTCCCATCTAGACCTAAAGAGAAGGAATAATGCCATGTAGCTGAAATGATTTTCCATTAAACACAATCAACATGGTCATGGATTTTGACAATGTGGGTGATCCAAGGCCTTTCCGACAAGCCAAAGACATCACAGAATCTGCAGCACCTTCATCAATAACTATACATTTAATGGTGTTGTTGAGACACTCCACGTGGGATAGAAGGGCCACATTGTAAGGAAAGAAAGGTTGGACCTCGTGGGTTTCAAATATGACTACGGTGGAGTCACTAGCATCAACTATGCTCAGAGTAGACAATAAGGCTCTCTGTTGTGAAGGAAAAGTTTGAAGAACTTCCATAGTTGACATCGCACAGGGATCCTGTCCCAAATATTCAAAGATAGAGTAATGTTGGGTGGCTTAGGCATTAGGATTGTGTCTCAAATTCTTCATGACTCCATCAGGTATATGAAGTATCGCTTCAGTCTTATTAATATGCAATGCAATTTTAGGCAATGCAGTCTCTTTCCCCAGGTTGGGTTGTGATGAACCATAATCTTTCGAGCGAGTCACAAAATTAGTGTTAGACATCATGTTGATGAAACTCATGGCCACCTTTGATCGCTGGAAGGTTTTGATACCCACCAGAACTACTTCTAGTGTTCATGGTCCTCAAATCCATGTTTTGATTATGAGGTAAAGGGTCAGTCAACAGATTTGGACTCTGTGCGATGTACTTTGAGGAATCCTCAATACGAGGGAACAAGTAAGTCGTATGGTCTCCCCCACAAATATTGCAAGGGAATTTAAACTTATGTTTAGCCTTCTTGTCCCCCCCCAGCATTATCTATATTCTTGTCATCATTTGGGTTCTCCTTCCTATTCCCATCGTGTTTATTATTTCTTCCCTTTCTTCTATTTCTTCTTGGTTGTTGGTTACCCTTGTGATCCAATTACTGCACTAAGTGTACATATGCTGACTTGGTGGGAGTGGAAAAGGAAGCAGCCTATCCGTTCGCATATTGACTAATAGAAAAAAATTTCATTTGATGTGTAACCTAGTCTACGACCTTGGCACTTGCGAAGCCAACAATACCATCGACATGTGGCCCAGGTTTGAACTTAGGATCAAAGTTCCACTATGGAGCATTAGGGATAATCTCATATAAAATCCCAAAATGAGCATAGATCAAATCCAACTGCTGAGCTATAAATATAGCATTTTCCTCATTAAACACTCTGGATGTCGAAACATCTTTCATGATATAAGGCAATAAATATTTGAGAACCACCCCAATAAAAATCTGGTGGAATGTTGGACTTAATCAACCTATTTTGTCAATGACACTCTTGAATATGATCAGAAATATGCATGGATTTATCCTACTGAAATGTCAACAAGAACTTGGTGTCGGCATTGTAACATATTGACAATTGAAAGTTGTTCAGAAAGGTCATGGATAAGTCGTTAACATTTGATAGGTTCCCCCAGGTAGCTCTATATACCATTTCATGACAGGACCTGTTAGGCTGCATTGAAACAATCTTAATCGAACAGAGTCATGGTTCAATGAGTTTGAAGAGAACCATAGGTGGAAAGTATTGACATGCTCTCCATATTCCTCACCATTCTTACTTTCAAACTTTGGATTGTCCAAAGGAATTTTAGCGGGAACAACCAGCCACATTGGATCATGAGACACTAGATTGTTGATCAACTTCTAAAGGTTGGGTAAGTTTAAATTATCCAAAAAGGGGAGCCTAAGTTGTTCCATAGGATTCCATGTCCCCTGAAGAGGTTGGTTCACATAGGGATGATTGTAATAAAGTCCATAGCCTTGACCAGTTGGATAATAACCCCCTCCCATATGCCCCATATAAGGTTGCACGGGAATTTTATGGTCAGGTATTCCTTGATAAGGAGGCTCTATACATCCATAATTATAAGACAGATAGTTCGTTTCCCCCCTAGACACATAAGGAGGTATATGGACTTTTGACATGAAAACATTGGATGATGTGAGGATAACGTAGTTATACAGAGCACTACATCCCAAGAGACCATGCAGGACATAAGGATGATGTGACATTAGAAATGCATTTGAAGGAATGGGTATGGTGGATGATGGGAGATAGGATGGAATGTAATAAGTGGCCCCAACGTTCATGCATACACTATCACCCCTAAGAGAGTGAACCCTAGTGTAAAGACCAAATAAAGGGAGAGAAAATACTCCCACAAATGGAGCAAAGGATGCAATATAACCACTCCCAAACTAATGAGAAAGGAAAGGAGCACTAATGCCCCATGTCCAACACAAGGATTTGCACTTGTACCAGTCGCAGATGATAAGATAGATGTAGTGAAATCCAACATGCCAAATGTAAATGGATCTGTGCTAGAGGGAGTAAGTTGAGTCTCAACACCTGGCCTATTCGAGGAAAACCTCCTATATGAAGCTGTGAAATATGACACCTCGGGTCGTGTAGTATGGGAAGTACCAGCACCCGAAGGGTCAGCATAAAATAGAGTTATGGGTGTTAGCACTCAGAATGTACTTAGGTTGTAAGAAGTAAATACCAAGAGTAACAACAAAACCACTTTTATAAAGAAACTGGCTTTTCTTTCTAGAGAGGGATCTCTCAAAATACAGATTTAACAAGTCCAGGAATATATGTCAACACTCAAAGATTATAAAGATGGTTGAAACAATACACAAAACCATTGGGCATGGAGTCACATATAAATAAAAATATCACAAAATTGCATGTTCAGGAATTTATCAAAGGCAAGATAACCATTTAATCACAATCATTCATTGATTCATTTGGAATAGAAGAAAAGAGAATAGTCCATCAATACAGAGCATCATATGACGAATTCTATATCGACTTTAGCAGAAGGATTTATAAAATATTTGAAACAATGATCAAAGCACAGCCAGCATGAGTTTTAATCATTCAATGCTATAATTCAAATATGAAGGAAATAGAATGGAGTGTAAAACTGGAAAAAACAATCACAGAGAAAGAGAAGCACAGACTGTAATATAAATGACGCATGAATCTCTGATAATTCATTCACATTCAACTTTCTTCTTCAAAAAATATATGTTTCCCAAAACTATCAACAACAGGACGGGTTCCAACCCCCATCTCATAAAATAGATGCAAATATATAGATAAAATAGTTTGATCTTCCAAGAAGATTCATAACTGAATGATCGACTTAATTAAAGTCTTGTAACTGAATTCCTAACTCTTAGGAATAAAATACAGCTTTAATCCTAACAAATCATTAAGTTAAAATCATCTTGACAACACGTCTTCGTCTAGTCAACTCCCTGGCGCGTAACACCTGTCTCTATGAATGAAGGATGTATTTTGTCTTCCTGAACCTTTCCACGGTCTTCCATTGCTCTGAGCTTGGGATATCACATTCCATCATTTCTCGAATGGCCACTTCTAGCTCCATGTATGCTTCATATGACACCTTGGACAATCCTTTCTTGATCATCAGGAACTTCTGAAAAATTTCTAAATCCTCTGTCAATTTGTCTACAATAGCTTTTCATGTTAGGCCTTTTTCCAAATAATCAAATTTAGAGTGGTCCATGCGGCTCTGAACTAACAAGCTGTGATAATGCTCTTGAGAAAACAAGCATCCCTCCTCATCCCAAAAGGAAGGCAGGCCGTCCTCAAATAGATCTTTGAAAACCTGCTTGAAGTTATTAACTTGAGAAACCATTTCATCAGCTCTGTCTTGGACAGTCTTCATTAAATGATGCTTGTGGATGAACTTCTTTGCCCATAGTACTATTGATATTCTGTCATGCAATTTCTAATATGTCAATGAATTTAAAAAAATCAATATGTTCTGGGTTGTGGTAAGGGGCCTTTTTTCCATATGTTCATTCATTAACTTTAGTCTTTGGTGGGCCAATTTGATCAAAATGCATAGATCATCGATATAGTTCAGATGGTCCTGGAATTTGGTAATATCTATAGACAAGGTGTCCCAAATGATGTGCTTTGCCCCTTGGAGAGGACCTTTCCCTATGTTTTTCTCTTTAAGTTCATTGAATTTTTTCTACAGCTGATTCTTGTCTTGCGGTATTTTATTTTTACGCTCATTTACTTTGGCCGATTCAGACTTCATCTTTTCATTTTCTGCTTTCAATTCTTTTATTTCTTCCTCTTTTAAGCTGACCTGGGACATAGGTATTGACAAGTCATCTGCAGAGAAGTCATTCAATGGTTTATCAATATTCACAATAGATAAGTCTTCATCAATAGGAGCCTGACTCATCAACTCCTCCATGATCTCCTTTTCCTCATTCTTGTCCTATTTCTGCAAAGTAATTTGAGATATCAGTTCATTCCTCTCGACTTCCCTTGTGTATTTTTCTTCTTGTAGTTCAACCGCTTTTCCTTTGTGTTCCATCATCTCTTGATGGATTTTGTCTTTCTCTTCCTGCAAAGCCAATAACTAGGAATATTGGACATGCTCAGCACCAGGGATCTTCAATTTTTTCTTTAAAACTTGGAGGGCATTGTCCTTTTCCTCCAGCATTCTTCTGACTGCCTGATTGTTATCTTTCTCATTTCCTGAACTGACAATATCTGCTTGAAGTTTCTTAATATGAATGGCATTTTCCTTATTCTCAACTCTTTCATGTTTCAATTGAATTTCTAATTTATCTACCAAAACTTGTAATTTGTTGATTCTTACCATAGCTTGTAACAGGTCTGAATAGATGATGTCACTTGTTTGCTTGTGAAGTTGTATCTTGTTCGGCACACTGATTTTATCCAATCGGATTTCCATCTCTGACATGTTTTTGCCATTCACCATAGCCATATTTAAGGTATTTATCTCGGCATCTCTGGCAGAGATCAAATAAGTTCTTGGATTGTTTAGATTTCTTACTCGCAGAAGAAAACTTCTTGTCTCTTCCAGAGACTGTTTTATTTTCTCCATATAACTAGCCTTGATCTCCTCTTTTTACTTGAAAGTTGAGCTTGACTTTGAACCATATACACTTTTAAATGAAAACTGATTTATTTGTACAGCTTTTGTTGGGACCAGGGAAACTTTCTTGAAATCATCAGAAAATTCCTCACTTGAAATTCCACCACCTTGAGACAGCTTGGTTTTTTTATGTGATCCGTCTTCATCCAATTCCATGCTCATGACCTCAGAGAGACTTCTTTTAATTACAATACTAGTACCCTCTGTTGTTTGGGATACTACAACTGGCACGGTACTTGTGTCTCCATCAGACCTGGGAGTCTCCATTAACTGCAATAGATTGGCGGTTTCAGCCAAACCTTCAATATACTGGTGATCAAATGGTTTGTTCTTGTTGGCCTGTTTCCTCAGGGAGATCACATGGTGGGGATCATAATTTATCTTTGGCTCCTTTTTGAATTCCATGCCTTCCAATAAGTTTTCAATAAACACTAAGGCACCTTTACTTTTAAAAATGAAAGAGCCAACCTTGAGGGGGAATTTAATATTTGAAGACTTTTTAAAAGCACCAAAATGCTCTTCCTCAGACTGCAACCTCTGCCTCATGAAATCCAATGCAAAAAATCTCGGAGTGAGGAAAGCTGGTAACCTATAAGGTTGTCCAGTGAATCTGTATATTCTTAAAACTGTGGAATCTTTATTTAGGAACCAGTCTCCAACTCGGTCCTCGGGTGAGGACTGCATCAGACACTTCATTTCTTCTAGCACACGGGGAAATTATTCATCGAACAACATTTCATACATCTCAGACATGATTGAATTGGCAAACTCAAACATATTGATTTGCTTGGGAAAATCAGAGGAGAAAATAGTACTCAAAAATTGTAACTCATTGACATTTGAACATAGAAGCATGTTCAACAGGTAAGTCTGAAATTTAAAAAACCTAACTTTCGGGAATTCACTTAACTGAAGATGAATTGCTTCTGCTAAGTACTCATCTAGACTAAAAACTGGAACCGACTGGGATTCAGAACCTAAGGAACTTATTTTCAATAAGAAACCAAGGATGAATTCACTCACTCGACAATCATCATCAAGACCAAATATTTGACAGACCAAGGATACTACTAACTGAACTTCATTTTTAAAAATATGCACAGGGTAAGGTAAGAAAAGGCCATCTAAAGATTGACCTTCTTTCAAAATATTGGAGAGGAATTGGCAACGGATTTCAGTTTCACAACTCTTGAACAATTCAGCAAGGATTAACTCATTCACCGGTTCACGTTGGTCATGGTAACTGTCAGGTAAATTGAGGTTTTCACGGATAACTTGGGCACTAATTTTACAGAGGATTCGAGACGTAGAGTGGCTTACTATAATTCTCTGAGAAGGGGAGTAATTCACAGCACACCATTCCGTGAATTCTGGAAAATGGAGGGTTTGTTCAGTGGAGAAATAGTACAAAAAGGATTTATAGACATTCAGGACATCATTTCCTTGTGAGTTATAGTGCCATAACCTTTCCTTACTGATAGACACGCTTCCTATAGATAGAAAGGGGTCGCACACGCCTCTGTCTATGTCAACTAAATAATCTTCCCTGTCATCTACAATATGACCAAACCCTTGCAATTCCTTCCCTTGGTCCATAATCTAGTTGACAATAGCAATTCAGACGGGCGAATTACAGGTGTTTAAGTCTTACCTGTTAACTGTAGCGACGTGTGCTCAAAAATGACAGTCGGAGGTTGACGAATCCACAAGTATTTTTCACCTGTCCGGTGCCAATAAAATAACCACGAGACAAGTCAACTTCCCTTTTATAGGACCCCACTCTGGAACATTCCTTTGGCGGTTTCCACTAAACCGTTTTCGCCTCCGGAGTTCACCATAATTTGCCACGTGGACAGTGGTTTATATTCCGCAACCATCCTTTACCTTTATCTGCTGCGCACTTTCCCGTTCCGGATCCATTCGTGACCATTGATCTATTCCACCTTTAACTTTCAACCCTTGGATCAAGCGCCGCGTACCACATTCCGCCGGGCGTCCAGATCGTATCCATCGTGCAAGTTACCACTCCAGAATCATCCACAACCATCGATGTAATATACCTTTATTTTTTCTTCGTTAGATCAGGTGGCACGTATCCAATTCCACGGAGCGTCATGGTTTTATCTATCGTGCAGGTTTACAAAGTGGAGCTTATACACACCATGGATTTCATCCGGATGGATCAACGACCGTTGATCCATACATCACATTAACCGCCAGCAAACGCTTATTCTCCTCACCTCTTTGAAGAGCGGACACAATATAGGCCGTTGATTTTCTCCCTTCCGCTTCGCACCATAGGATCTTTGGTACTTTCTCACCTTTTGCATCTTGCGCTACCCTCATACCATAAAATTTAACCAAAGTATTATGAATGATCATTATTTTCTCCTCACCATGCAAAAGGTGAAATAATGGTGTTAGTAGCTGGCTCCATCTAGGGATGATATCCTCCCTGCGAGGTATCAAAGAACCCGTAGACCAGGTGCCTGCTTTTTGATTTTTTCACAGTAACGTCCATAAAACTTCATCTTCTGTTTTTCGTAAATATATGATTTTTTTTTTTAGAAAAGAAAAGTAGGCCTCCTGAATCTTAGGGCCTTCACCGCGGGCTTCAAGTACATTCGGCCTACCTTTCGGGTTGACCTTGCGGAGAAAAAGAAATATTTACAGGCTATAATACAAATCTTACCCTCCACCTTAGGACAGGTAATGTTTCAGATACCTTCCATTAACAGGGTTACTTTCTAAAAGAACCCCATTTGGATATTCTAGCAGAAATGCGTTTTTCCCTCTATATCCAGCAACAACATAAGGGCCTACCCACATATGGTCAAATTTCTCGTGTTTGTCTTCATTAGGAGCATCCCACTTCAGGACCAAATCATCAATCAGAAACTGCTCTTCTTTGATTCTTCTGTCAAAAGTATTTTTCATTTTTTCTTGATGTGATTTTATTAGAAGATTCTGCCAACCCATTTCGCTGTGGATAATAGGCAGTTGAATGATTGAGGCTTATATGGTACTTGTGATAGAAATCAATCATCTTCTTGGATTTAAACACGGCTGCATTATCTATTACTATTATTCTGGGGCACCCGAATCTAGCCAATATATTTTCTTCAAGAAAATCCATGATTACATTCTCCGTGGCTCTTCTAGTGGGGATAGCTTCAATCCACTTTGTAAAATAGTCTGTAGCTGTGAAAATCCATTTGTGTTGTCCCGATGAGTTGGTATTTATTTCTCCAATAAAATACAAACCCAACTGCTGGAAAGGAGCTTCTACTATTATGGGATTCAAAGGGAGAGGAAGCACCTTTCTCTTTCCGTCAAAAATATGGCATTGATGACACTTGATAGTTTCTTTATACACATCTGAAAATAATGTAGGCCAATAATAGCCTGCTCTTAGAATTTTGTTTGCTATCACTTTCCACGAGTGATGTCCCCCACAATCTCCCTTATGAAATTCTTTAACTGTATGCTGAGCTTCATTTTCCAAAAGACAATTCAGCAACATTCCTCTAGGGTCCTTCCAATAGAGATATTGATTTAGAATACAAAATTTAGCAGCTTTTAATTTTATGGACCGGGCTCTTGATTTACTCAACCCCTCCGGTGCTTGCAAATTTTGAAGGACATATACAATATCGGAATACCATGGAGAAGCCACAAAATCAGCCATTACTTCCACTTCTGTATCTAACTGATTAGCTTGATGAGATAAGAAATTAATTTGCAAAGCTTCACAGTTTGAATTAGCCATCATTTTAGTTAATCCTTGTCCTTTAATCAACTTGGTGGGTTTTATTTCGATATCATATTCCAATAATGTAGCAATCCATTTTTCTCTTCTACCTTCTGGATCTGGCTGTGTCAGGATTCCCTTTACAGCAGCAGATGGAACATGTGCAATTATATGTGAGTGCAAAATATACACAGTGAAATCCTTCAGTGCTTTGACTAAGGCATAAGCTTGTTTTTCCATAATGTCATATTTCAATTCTCCATACCTTAACATTTTGCTAAAAAACACTATGGGTTGTTCCAAATTTTCATCATTTTTCTGTAACAAAACTGCTGCTATAGTATATTCTGAAGCATATGAAAATACTGAGAAATATTTAGTAAAATATGGACTCACTAACACAGGAGCCTCTGAAATTGCCTTTTTTATTTCCCAAAAAGACTTTCTAGCTTCAGTATTCCATTTTATTTCATGCCCCTTTTTTAACATATTGGTGATTTTCATCAGGATCTCAGCGAAACTGGGCACAAACCTTCTTAGAAAATTTACTTGCCCCGGGAAAGATTGTATTTCCTTTTTGCTCCTAGGTTCACCTACTTTCAAAATGGCACTCACCCTTTCAGGATCAATATTTATTCCAACTTTTGATATTATATGGCCCAACAAATTTCCTTCTTCTAATGCAAAGTTGGATTTCTTTGGATTCAACGATATGCCAAAATTCCTACATTTTATGAACACTTTTTCCAGGTGACACAGATGCTCTCTGTCAGACTTTGAGTAGACTGTGATATCATCCATGTATATCACTACAAACTTTCCAATTTCCCCTGCAAAAGCAATGTCCATAGCTCGCTGGAAAGTGGCCCCTGCATTCATCAAACTGAAAGGCATCTTTGCATACATAAAGGTGCCCCAAGGTGTAGTAAAAGCAGTTTTCTCTTGATCTTCAGGTAATGCCTTGATCTGATTATACCCGAAAAAACCATCCAGCATTGAAATTCTTTCAGCTCCCACCACTTGCTGCAATATATGATCCATCTTGGGTAGAGGATAGTTATCTTTCATGGAAACATTATTCAAATTGTGGAAATCTATGCACAATCTTATCTCTCCATTCTTTTTCCTGACAGGAACCAAGTTTGCAACCCATTTCAAAAACCTCAATGTTACAATGATCTTGGCATCAAATAGCTTCTTGATTTCTTTCTCAATAATAGGCAGCAGCTTGGGGTTTATTCTTCTGAGCTTCCATTTAAAAGGTCTCTCCCCAGGATTTATAGGAATGGTATGTTGTATGATAGAGGTATCATACTCCTTGAGATCCTCATAACTCCAAGCAAAGACATCTGTATATTTTTTCATTAATTTCACATATTCTTCTTTTTATTTTTCAGGTAATTTTTTGGACAACTTCACAATCTTAGGATTTTCTTCTGTACCAATATTCTTGTCTTCGATAGCATTATCAACAGGCTTCACTTTTGTATTTTTAACCACATCATTCTGATCAAAAATATTTTCTAAAGGGATTGTTCCTCTTGGTATGAAATTGTTTTTCAACTGGATGATATCCTTACCTCCTAAGGTCCCTTTCAATTTTTCAGTGCTATTCCCTTCCTCCTCAAGTTCTTCATCATCTTGAATACTTTCATCATTTTCATTATCGGTGTCAATAGGAGTATTCACAAATTCTTCTGAAAGTTCCAGGAATCTCCTGATCTACATATCATCTTCGAACACCTGCCAATATTTAGAGTTGTCAGGAATAGACGGCCTATTCACAATTTCCACCTGGTATTCCCTCTGACCAGCAACAAGGGTTTCAAATTTTCCAGCGGCCACAGCTAAAGAATCAGCTACCAAATTTTCATGTCTAGGAATCACCTGAATTGTATGCTCCGTAAAGAAGTTACCAAGCATATCCCACACTTCATTTCTATAATCCCTCATCCGAGGATGTCTGGTTTGATAGCTTTCATTTATTTGGTTTATCACCAACTTAGAATCTCCTAAGATCTTTATTTTTTGAGCTCCTAATTCTTTCAAAGAATATAATCCCAATAATAGAGCTTCATATTCTGCCACATTATTTGTACATTCAAATGTCAGTTTGTATGACAAGGCTTTGAAATCCCGAATAGGCGAAATTATGTACACACCGGCTCTAGCACCTACTTTCGCAGCAGACCCATCAAAGTACATAATCCACTGGCCTTCTCTTTTTTGTTTCGCTTCCAAAGCATCCTATTTTATCACTTCCTTCTCCTTCTTCTCTTCAGACTTCTTCTGCAAAGCCTCCTCTACATCATGTGGAACAACATCATTGAAGAAAATGGAGGACCCCAAATCAGTATCAACAGCATAAATGTGATGAATTTCAGGTTTTTCTTGACTGCTTACTACGTATGGAGTTCTCTTTTCACTATATAGTCTTATGTTCCCATCTTGAACAAGAATCGTGGCATACGACATATCCATCTGCAAACTGCCTTTCAATTTGGAAGTCCAGGATCTTGACAGCAATACCCTGAACTTTGGTGGGATATCTACCACTACCACATCCATAACTATAGTTTTAGAAGGCAATTTGTTTAGGGTTACCACCATGTCTTTAATTAATCCAAGGCATTTTACTCTTTTAGAATCAAAAGAATACAGATCTTTATAAGGTCTTGTTACCTCCAATCCCAGACTTTCTACCACTCCCTTAGGAATTAGATTATGCGATGCTCCTGAGTCCAGCATAGCAGTATGGACCACTTTATCATGTACATTTAGACTTAAATAGAAAGGAGGAACTTCCTCCCCTTCTAAATTTTCAAATTTTGATCCAAATGAAATAGCGGGATTATCATCATTCAATTCTAAAATGTCAGACTGCCATTCCCCTTGATTTTTGACCATTTTTGTGATAGTATCCCTGTATTCAGTATTTCTCAACAATTCATTAAAAGGAACGGAGATCTTTAGCTTTGAAAGCTCATTCTGTAAATTAAAACCAGCACCAATCCTTTCCACATCAACCGGATTCACCTGTTTTGTTATTTTATCCCTTTGTACACCATTTTCAACCTCTTTATTTACAAAAGAGTCTTTTTGTAGTTCTTTCCCCTTTTCTATATTCAAAGAACTAGTAGAAGGCTGATTTGGGTTCGCCTTCCCTTTATTTATGAGGACATCCCTGTTCCTCAACCTGATTTTCCTCTGCACATCATCCATAGCATGTAAATAACCCCTTTGATACAACTTGTTCTCCCTTTCGAATTCTTCATTTCCACCCTCTTGCTCGAACAAGTTATGCTCCTCTTCAGTAAGATAGATCTTTGAATCCTGCTCTCCAAAAAGGTGAATCTCATTTTCAGCTGGATCTTCTTCATCAGCAACATAATTTTCAGGAAAAGGTGGACGAATTGGCTGTTCCTCCTGATTTCTCGGATTTCTCATGTCTCTCTACCGATTTGGGGGGGGGGCAGGAGGATTCAGTCTTCTAAAATTAGGATTCCTGATCTGAGGCTCAGCTTGTTCTCTATTAAATCCTCTATTATCCATAGTTAATCTATCCATCAACTTTTCCATGGTCTTCAACATCATTTCAAATTTGACATCATTAGCGGAAGAAGATGTAGAAGGAAAATTATCTTATTTTTTCCTTCTATCAATATCTCTATGTTTCATCTTTCCACTTGCCATCATATTTGCTTCTACTTCTAGAGCATCTATAAACATGGCAGCAAGAGTTGCTGATTTTCTCTCCCTTAATGAAAATGCAAAGTCATTATCAAAAGCTCTAGCATAATGTAATTTAGCTCCAGCTGCAGAAGGTTTTATGTCTTCCGGAATGGAATTGTAAACCCTCATGAGCCTGCTAGAAAACTCATGGACAGATTCAAAACCTCCCTTTTTGAGACTATTATACTGAGATAGGAGCTACAAAGGGTTTTGTTTATCATCCCATCTATCTAAAAATGCATTCTGAAAGGCCTGAAAATTCACTATAGACCCATTTGGCAAGTCTTTAAACCACTTATTTGCTTCACTTGACAAACTTTGGGCAACTAAACGCATTTTAACATCCGGATAATCAACTTCTTCTAAGTCGATGAAGTCTTCAAAATTGGCAACATGTTGTTTTGCGGTTACGTCACCCTCCCCATCAAATAAGGAAATTCTTTGGGAATAATTCAGACGAAGATCATGTAATACAGTAGGCAAACGCAGGGGGGAAAATCTGGCTGCCATTGGTCTAGGAGGATTCGCAGGGGCTGAAGAGGTTTGAGTATTCTGAGAGGTAAATGTTTCAGCCTTTGTGGTTTGTTGCAAATCTCTCCAAAGGTAATCCAACAAGTAAGATTCTAACCTATGGGGGTTAAACTCCGTATTCTTGAGGTCAGACTCAGATTTGGTTTTCAACAGATTTTTTCCAACGTTAACTTCCTATTTTGGATCAATATGAGAATCTTGAGATGATGATGCGCCAAACAAAGGAAAATCTATCTTTTCTTTATTTTTTCTTTTAAATAGATTTTCTGGGTATTCAAAACTTTTCAAGACTTCGGTATCAGAGTTACCTCGCGTATGTCTTCTCGAAGCCAGAATGACTCCTTAAGTTCTGAACAAGCTTCACAATGGAGTTTCCAGGGAAAATATACAACCTCTTCTACTGATAAAATTCCTGTCTGCCCACAGAAATCTTCCTTCAAACTCTGTCATTCTCCCAAGGCAGATATGCACTTTCGTTCGCCGGCAATGGCACCAGTTTGTTAGCAATCAGAATGTACTTAGGTTGTAAGAAGTAAATCTCAATAGTAACAGAAAAACCACTTTTAGAAAGAAAATGGCTTTTCTTTCTAGAGAGGGATCTCTCAAAATACAGATTTAACAAGGCCAGGAATATATGTCAACACTCAAATATTATAAATATTGTTGAAACAATACACAGAACCATTGGGCATGGAGTCACATATAAATAAAAATATCACAAAATCGCATGTTCAGGAATTTATCAAAGGCAAGATAACCATTTAATCATAGTCATTCATTGATTCATTTGGAATAGAAGAAAAGAGAATAGTCCATCAATACAGAGCATCATATGACAAATTCTATATCAACTTTAGCAGAAGGATTTATAAAATATTTGAAACAATGATCAAAGCACGGCCAACATGAGTTTTAATCATTCAACGCTATATTTCAAATATGAAGGAAACAGAATGGAGTGTAAAAATGGAAAAAACAATCACAGAGAAAGAGAAGCACATACTGTAATATAAATGACACATGAATCTCTGATAATTCATTCACATTCAACTTTGTTCTTCAAAAAATATATGTTTTCCAAAACTCTCAACAACAAGACGGGTTCCAACCCCCATCTCATAAAATAGATGCAAATATATAGATAAAATAGTTTGATCTTCCAAGAAGATTCATAACTGAATGATCGGCTTAATTAAAGTCTTGTAACTGAATTCCTAACTCTTAGGAATAAACTACATCTTTAATCCTAACAAATCATTAATTTAAAATCATCTTGACAACACGTCTTCGTCTAGTCAGCTCCCTGGCGCATAACACCTGTCTCTATGAATGAAGGATGTATTTTGTCTTCCTGAACCTTTCCACGGCCTTCCATTGCTCTGAGCTTTGGATATCACATTCCATCATTTCTCAAATGGCCACTTCCAGCTCCATGTACGCTTCATATGACAACTTGGGCAATCCTTTCCTGATCATCAGGAACTTCTGAAAAATTTCGAAATCCTCTGTCAATTTGTCTACAATAGCTTTTCCTGTTAGGCCTTTTTCCAAATAATCAAATTTAGAGTGGTCCATGCGGCTCTAAACTAACAAGCTGTGATAATGATCTTGAGAAAACAAGCATTCCTCCTCATCCCAAAAGGAAGGCAGGCTGTCCTCAAATAGCTCTTTGAAAACCTGCTTGAAGTTATTAACTTGAGAAACCATTTCATCAGATTTGTCTTGGATAGTCTTCATTAAATGATTCTTGTGGATGAACTTCTTTGCCCATAGTACTATTGATATTCTGTCCTTTATTCCCATGTCATGCAATTTCTGATATGTCAATGAATTTAAAAAATTGAATGTGTTCTGGGCTATGGTAAGGGGCCTTTTTTCCATATGTTCATTCATTAACTTTAGTCTTTGGTGGGCCAATTTGATCAAAATGCATAGATCATCGATATAGTTCAGATGGTGCCGGAATTTGGTAATCTCTATAGACAAGGTGTCCCAAATGATGTGCTTTGCCCCTTGGAGAGGACCTTTCCTGATGTTTTTCTCTTTAAGTTCATTGAATTTTTTCTGCAGCTGATTCTTGTCTTGCAGTATTTTATTTTTACTCTCATTTACTTTGGCCAATTTAGACTTCATCTTTTCATTTTCTTCTTTCAATTCTTTTATTTATTCCTCTTTTAAGCTGACTTGGGACATAGGTATTGACAAGTCATCTGCAGAGAAGTCATTCAATGGTTTATCAATATTCACAATAGATAAGTCTTCATCAATAGGAGTCTGACTCATCAAATCCTCCATGATCTCCTTTTCCTCATTCTGGTCCATTTTCAGCAAAGCAATTTGAGATATCAGTTCATTCCTCTTGGCTTCCCATCTGTATTTTTCTTCTTGTAGTTCAACTGCTTTTCCTTTGTGTTCCATCATCTCTTGATGGATTTTGTCTTTCTCTTCCTGCAGAGCCAATAACTCGGAAGATTGGACATGCTCAGCGGCAGGGATATTCAATTTTTTCTTTAAAACATGGAGGGCATTGTCCTTTTCCTCCATCATTCTTCTGACTGTCTGATTGTTATCTTTCTCATTACCTGAACTGACAATATCTGCTTGGAGTTTCTTAATCTGAATGGCATTTGCCTTATTCTCAACTCTTTCATGTTTCAATTGAATTTTTAATTTATCTACCAAAACTTGTAATTTGTTGATTCTTACCATAGCTTGTAACAGGTCTGAATAGATGATGTCACTTGTTTGCTTGTGAAGCTGTATCTTGTACGGCACACTGATTTTATCCAACCGGATTTCCATCTCTGACATGTTTTTGTCATTCACCATAGCCATCTTGAAGGTATTTCTCTCGGCATCTATGGCAGAGATCAAAGAAGTTTTTGGATTGTTTAGATTTCTTACTCGCAGAAGCAAACTTCTTGTCTCTTCTAGAGACTGTTTTCTTTTCTCCATATAAATAGCCTTGATCTCCTATTTTGACTTGAAAGTTGAACTTGACTCTGAACCATCTACACTTTTAAATGAAAACTGATTTATTTGTACAGCTTTTGTTGGGACCAGGGCAACTTTCTTGAAATCATCAGAAACTTCCTCACTTGAAATTCCACCACCTTGAGACAGCTTGGATTTTTTATGTGATCTGTCTTCATCCAATTCCATGCTCTCAACCTGAGAGAGACTTCTTTTAATTACAATACTAGTACCCTCTGTTGTTTGGGATACTACAACTGGCACGGTACTTGTGTCTCCATCAGACCTGTGAGTCTCCATAAACTGCAACAGATTGGCGGTTTCAGCCAAACCTTCAATAGACTGGTGATCAAATGGTTTGTTCTTGTTGGCCTGTTTCCTCAGGGAGATCACATGGTGGGGATCATAATTTATCTTTGGCTCCTTTTTGAATTCCATGCCTGCCAATAAGTTTTCAATAAACATTAAGGAACCTTTACTTTCAAAAATGAAAGAGCCAACCTTGAGGGGGAATTTAATATTTGAAGACTTTTTAAAAGCACCAAAATGCTCTTCCTCAGACTGCAACCTATGCCTCATGAACTCCAATGCAAAAATTCTTGGAGTGAGGAAAGCTGGTAACCTATAAGTTTGTCCAGTGAATCTGTATATTCTTAAAACTGTGGAATCTTTATTTAGGAACCAATCTCCAACTCGGTCCTTGGGTGAGGACTGCATCAGACACTTCATTTCTTCTAGCACACGGGGAAATTCTTCATCGAACAACACTTTATACATCTCAGACATGATTGAATTGGCGAACTCAAACATACTGATTTGCTTGGGAAAATCAGAGGAGAAAATAGTACTCAAAAATTGTAACTCATTGACATTTGAACATAGCAGCATGTTCAACAGGTAAGTCTGAAATTTAAAAAACCCGACTTTCGGGAATTCACTTAGATGAAGATGAATTGCTTCTGCTAGGTACTCATCTAGACTAAAAACTGGAACCGACTGGGATTCAGAACCTAAGGAACTTATTTTCAATAAGAAACCAAGGATGACTTCACTCACTCGATAATCATCATCAAGACCAAATATTTGACTGACCAGGGATACTACTAACTAAACTTCATTTTTAAAAATGTGCACAGGGTAAGGTAAGAAAAGACCATCTAAAGATTGACCTTCTTTCAAAATATTGGAGAGGAATTGGCAATGGATTTCAGTTTCACAACTCTTGAACAATTCAGCAAGGATTAACTCATTCGCCGGTTCACGTTGGTCAGGGTAACTGTCAAGTAAATTGAGGTTTTCACGGATAACTTAGGCACTAATTTTATAGAGGATTAGAGAGGTAGAGTGGCTTACTATAATTCTCTGAGAAGGGGAGTAATTCACCGCACACCATTCCATGAATTCTGGAAAATGGAGGGTTTGTTCAATGGTGAAATAGTACAAAAAGGATTTACAGACATTCAGGACATCATTTCCTTGTGAGTTATAGTGCCATAACCTTTCCTTACTGACATACATGCTTCCTATAGACAGAAAGGGGTCGCACATGCCTCTATCTCTGTCAACTAAATAATCTTCCCTGTCATCTACAATATGACCAGACCCTTGCAATTCCTTCCCCTGGTCCATAATCTAGTTGACAATAGCAATTCAGACGGGCGAATTACAGGTGTTTAAGTCTTACCTGTTAACTGTAGCGGCGTGTGCTCAAAACTGACAGTCGAAGGTTGATGAATCTGCAAGTATTTTTCACTTGTTCGGCACCAATAAAATAACCACGAGACAAGTCAACTTCCCTTTTATAGGACCCCACTTCGGAACATTCCTTTGGTGGTTTCCACTAAACCGTTTTAACCTCCAGAGTTCACCATAATTTTCCATGTGGACAACGGTTTATATTCCGCAACCATCCTTTACCTTTATCTGCCGTGCACTTTCCTGTTTCGGATCCATTCGTGACCATTGATCTATTCTGCCTTTAAATTTCAACCACTGGATCAAGCGCCCCGTACCACATTCCGTCGGGCGTCCAGATCGTATCCATCGTGCAAGTTACCGCTCTGGAATCATCCACAACCGTCGATGTAATCTACCTTTATTTTTCCGCCGTTAGATCAGGTGGCACGTATCCAATTCCACAGAGCGTCATGGTTTTATCTATCGTGCAGGTTTACAAAGCAGAGCTTATACACACCGTGGATTTGATCCAGATGGATCAACGACCGTTGATCCATACATCACATTAACTGCCAGCAAACGCTTATTCTCCTCACATCTTTGAAGAGCGGACACAATATAGGCCGTTGATTTTCTCCCTTCCGCTTCGTACTGTAGGATCTTTGGTACTTTCTCGCCTTTTGCATCTTGCGCTACCCTCATACCATAAAATTTAACCAAAGTATTATGAATGATCATTATTTTCTCTTCACCATGGTCTTTTTGCTCTCTGCTAAATAATGGTGTTAACAATGGGTATCCATATGGTTCCTCCCCTCATTCCAGATGACAAATATAGAGGGAACTCTAGGTTCTCATATGTAGTACTCATAATGAGAACCATGTGTGAATCAAAGTGTACTAAAGGTTTCTTAGAATGTCTAGTCCTCTTCTGAGGAGGAGCAGAAGGGTTCCAAGGAGATAATATTGCTAAGCATTGAGATCAATGAGGACATGAAAATCAATCCATAATTACTCAAAAGAACAAATAATCAAATAACTATTATCCCTAAATCCAACTAGCGGACAAAGAGAACACCCTTAAGAAAACTAAGTCAGATGCAAACAAGAAGATAGGGAGGATAAGTGATCTCCTAAATGTAAGAGGTATGTCTCACCCAATAGAGGCATGAGACTCCCATACACTATAATCATAGGTGTTTAACCAATTATAGTGGCCCTCAACTTCAACACATATAGTGATTGTGCTTTTTGACCCCTACCTGGCTAAGACACTCACAGAATAACCTCTACAAGAACCTCCTGTGATACCTAGGTAAGGAAAGTGAGTTCACCCCAATATAGCCAATGCTCTGGTGGATAGCCACGGGCAGGATATACCATATGGGTAGGGTAATAATACTGCAGCACAAAAGTACCAAAGGTACCTCAAAATACCCTAGATACGAATAAGATCTTGAAAATATCTCCAGTGCTCAATAGAAAGTGGCAAGGGGCTATCCCAACGACAATTGTGTGTGTTGCCTCGTGCTTAACTCCTATGTAATAGGAGCCTCATGAGAACAATAATTATACCAAGTATTTCACTTCTCACGTGGAAGAAAACCTAGTTGTTTTGTTTCATAGTCTTGGAACAATTTACTCATGGAACCATATTCCAAGACTCTACAATCCTAAGCTTGTTGGTGCACCTCTATCAAATAAAAATGTGTAATCAATTTTAATTTAAGCATTAATTTTAAGGTTGTGATTACTCAAGGGTAATGAGCATGCAACTAGTGAGGTTATAACTCAGCAATGAAGTAAATATGCACACCTAAAAAACAATGCCAAGTGCAACTTTTTTCTAATCATGAAAAATGGGTCATGCCACTACATGCAATGCAAAAATGTCCTTTCAAATGCCCATTCAATCATTCCTATATGAATACCTGATCACTAACTCCATCTAAGAAAACCTAATGCAAGTACCAAATCAATGCAATGCATAATGAAATAAACATGCAAAGGAAAAATATTTTTGTATTTTCAATATAGATGCAATGAAAATGAAAAATAAAAATTCCTTACAAGCTCCCAGACCTTGCAACTAGCTAAAAGAAATCCAATAGAGACATTGAGACCAAGTAGGACAATGCACTAATAATAAACCAAGAAGGATATAAAAGACAAGAATAACTTTCAGAGAAATTCAATCAAAAAAGTCTCTGGTCACAACAATGGCAATCAAAATGCAGTACATGGACCTAGGAGGACTCAACAATATTCATAACCCACCCAGAACCTCCACACATCCAAATCTCAAGATCAAAGAGAGATGTACGTGGTTGTTCAAGGAACAATAGTGTATATACATGACTGCATACATTGCAGCCCATGTACGCACACGACTATAAGTTCTATGACCCATGTATACAAAGAAAATGTGGTAAATAATAAGCTAAGACTCAAATTACTTCAAGGGACTACCAATAACCCAATCAACCACTGAACGCGACACAAAAAAACATAGAAGTAGAGATAAAATCAAGCCAATCATGCACCCAAACCCCAAATAAAAGGAAATCCCCAATGGAGTCTCCAATTATGTTACTAAGAAGACCTCCTATGGCTTTGGGTGGACCACAACAAACAGGATGACACTAGAAATAAACCCATTTCCAATCATGCTAAACATACAAGTGAAACTAACACTAAGGGACCAATGCAACATACCTTATTGTGGATGTTTGAAGTAGATCCACGTTGCGCTTTCAATCAAGTTTGTACCTACACATTTCCCTCAACAATAACAAGATATACAAGAATGATATATGTAAAGCATTAGAATCTAACCTAGCATGATATATTCCAATACATAATCACAGTAATTACATCCATGGATAGAAAATATTTATAATTACACATGAAATGGATGAGAAATGGATATTTCTATTAATATGAATAAAGATAAAGATGACAAACTCTGTCGGCACCTCGTTGAAATCAAGAAACTAAGTCCCTCCACCTGGGGCTCCACCACTTCAATCCTCCATAGAAAGGAAAACTCACAAAGATCAAGGAAAGCTTGGGAAATCACATTAATGATTGCTTCAAGGAAAAATGGATATAGACTCAAGTACATAACAATTGGGCACAATTCCACTGTAGTATATTTACTCTCCAAGTTATCCTCCTCTAATTCTTCATAGTATCTAAATATATATCCCTTCAATAGGAGGTAAAGGGTCGAAGTGGAGTGTTTCCTAGAATATAGAAGGCCAAGGGTCAAGTCCTTCGTTACTTAGTGGGGGAAAACTCTATTTTTTTGTTTTTTAGCACATTTCCTGTTGTACGTAGGTGACAGTGGTGAAAGATGCATATACATGGTGTTCCACTGGAGTACCAGGGTCATAGTGAGAAAAAAGGGGTAAAATGAGTCTGCATAGGGATAATGATATTCCATCAAAGCATGATGTAGCAGGTGTGGAAAATCACGTTATAACAAACTCAGCCGAGTAAGGAGGTTGGTTGACTACTATTATAACCTCTTTGATTGCAGTACAAAGAGTCTACAACAAATCAGTTATGCTGGTCGTCAATTCAGTTTGTCTCTCTTCCATTATTCAGTGACTTTCATTAACGCCCTCCTCCATTATGTCTATTAGGAGGGTGTAATCATCATTGGTCATAATGATAGTTCCAACTTACTTATCGACCTTCCTCTTATTTCAACTCTTCTCAAATTTTTTTGAGTCTTTTATCTTGTCTCCCACCACAAGATCTATTGGTGTCGTGCTAGAGTCATCTTGGTTATGAAGTGTAGAATCTTGTGGATTTTCTTCTGTCAGTCGATCTTCTCCTTATCCTCCATTATTGTTTGTCGATGGATCATCCTGTTGCAGCTCTTCCTTGGAAGAGAGATGATCCTCTGCGATAAGTACTTTCCACTCCAAAGGCCAATCTTGAATAGTTACGTCAATTTTAGAAGCAGATAACTAAAACTGCAAGGCCAAACATTGCATTTTTGGATCTTGGTGGGAATCCAAAAAGATGTGATGGGACTCGACTGAAAACATGATAATATTTTGGAATCATTTAATGGTTTCCTTAGTTATTTTGGGTTGATTCCTCACAAAATTTCTCAATTCCTCTCCCTACAAAAAGAATTCGATGTTGTTGTCTTTTTTTCCGCTTAGGTTTCTACTTATCGAGCAAGATATTCTGGTATCAAGCACCTTGGCATGGTACTGGAACATATACCCCTTGGCAGTTCGATGGTTTTGACCATGCGACAAAATAAATCAAAATCAACAACCAAGAGTTGTGGAATGGACTACCCTTTTCTTGTACCTCTTCAGCATATGATATCAGTTCATTTAGAAGATATGTCGACCAGTTGAGCTATACTCCCATTGCACATTGTTCTGCCACAAAAATAGTCCCTACAGTACATTGGTTTGGTCGCATCTTTTGCAACAGCTTGCTATACAAAATTTTGGTTGCAACCCGAATAGCCATATCATTGAAGGAGGCAATAGAGAAGCCTCTTGTGTCATGTGTTAGGTCATACTTTTATTTTATGTTATTGGTCAATGTTGTGTCTTGGTCCTTCCCGGTGAAAAATGGGATTGGGTCAACTCCTGCAAGAGGGAGACCTATTATCAACGCTATCATCTTGACATCCATCGATATCTTGGGGTCAAGCCATAATAATCCTCCATGGAAATTTATCACTAGTTGTTCGACACATGAATTTACCTCTATTGTACATAAAAAATGCGGCATGTGCATCAGTGACAGTAATCCTGATTTGTCTAGACCTCTTTCCCATTCCATCGAAACCACATGAATAGGTCCATCCTCAGTCACCCATACAGTAATCATATATATGTCCATGGCTAGATTTGCAAATTTACAAAGGTCGTGGTCGATAAAAACCATCTTATGCAAATTTGGAATAATATATGTTGTTACCTGAACTATTTTCTATATGATCGGCATTACCAGTGGGTATTTCAAATTTTTACCGAGTCAAACCTTAGGTGTATTTGTTTTTCTACGTGGAACATAACCAAGAAGCATGGATGTCGATCCTGCTACTCCATTAGTTGTTGGAGGTGAATTTGTTGGTCTACGATTGGTTCTACGGCCAGAGCATTTCTTCCTTGATGTGTCGAAAAGGTCTGTCTATAAGAAAACTAGTGGAACTAGTGGTGGTTGTGTGGCTTCCTATGGAACCTTATGCGACTGTTCAAAAACCTCTGTCATTGGTGTTTGTTGTGAAATAACATTTTCTTCTTCTTCCATAATCTATGTGTTAACACTAAAAAGTGTTCACCTAGCTCCCCATGGTATAAACCATAGCCATACATCATATTCCCACCATCATTACATTCATTTTTATCTTCACGATTGTATTTTCACTAAAAATGGTCTAAAACATCATTATTTCTTCCCACAAATAAAGGGATAATGAGCATTTATTGTGATTTATCCTCACTCTCTCCCAAAAAGGGCTAAAAACCCTAAAAATGAGAATGAGTAAAAAACCCCAGATAAATACTATGGACAATAAAATACCATGGTTCATTACCATGGGTCAAAAAAACCTAATACCATACTATAATTACATTGTGAAGGACTCCTCCAAAACATTTTTGGATCACTTTTTTCCATTTTTCCATCAGCCACATCACATAATTTTCCTTCCATATTTTTCCATTCCATTCCCCACGGTGTACGTTCACTCCATACCCACTTGGATCCATTCCCCCCATTTGACAACCAATTGTGGAAGAGATTGGAGACCCAAACCGTGGAGTTGTGAAACCAGTTCCAAGGACGGCTAGGGTGGCCCATTTTCAAAAAGGTGTGTTTATTTTTATTTCTTGCATTAGTTAGTTTATATATATGTTAAAAACCTAAAAACAATTGTTTTTTTGTATTGTTACTTTTGTTATCATTGAAATCTTCATTATGCTCTAGATGAGCTAAGGTTGGTGCTTTTGCACGTAGCTGGGGGGAAATCCCCACTACAGTTTTGGTGACTCCACTCGGTTGATCCATACATATATTTGTTTTTGCAATTTTTTTATTGATTTTTTCTACTCTTCTTCCCTTATCCATAACAAATCTGACCCCCTCGCAGTAGATCCGAACCAATACTGTGTCAGTGCTTGTTCCCCATCCCTAGCCAGCTCCCTTTGTTTTTAAAAATTTCCTGTCAAGGTCAAATTGCATCTATTCATCCAAAATCCAAGACCCATTTGTGCCTTCTATAAGCATGACCTAGGTCATGCCTTTATCCCTGATAAGAGTGACCTAGCTTAAAAATCAAGATCGCTCATGTCCTGGCTTTCGAAGTGACCCCAGTTGCTACGGTGACTCAGTTTTCAGTAACCCCATCGTGCTTAAACCTTTGTTTTGCATGACCTAATTTCATTGCCCATTTTTCTACTCTAATCTTGACTATTTCTCTATTTCGTGCGACCTCGATCGCACCTGTTCTGCTGACATGTGTGATTTGCAGTTTTTCTGTCTATTTTTGTGCTTCAGATTCCTGTTTCAGACCCCTGTCTGTGTTAAACCCTTGTTCAAACCTATTTATGTCTAGATCTGACAATTTGCAAGCCTTTGGTATGTCTTGAGATCCCATTTACTTGGTTTATGAGCCAATCTAGTTGAGCTTTGTGGTCTAGACCCCATGCAAGTTTCCTACATTTGATTAGTTCCTTTTATTACTCATTTAGTTCAAGCACATTTTATTTCTGGAAGAAAAGTTTATTTTGCAGCATATTTATTGTTCTTTACTACTTTTTATCTACATTATATTTGCATCCCAACAGTGAGATTGGGACATATTCATCGTGGATTGTTAGGTTTTGTATACACATCTGTTGCACACATTTCACACCATATAAGTGAAAATATTGGTTCATGACCCCAAGAAAGAATTAAAAATAAATTAATACAACCAACATTGTAACCTCATTTGAGGACAAAAAAATATTGTATCTAAGTTAGGACGTTAGGGATAGGCATCCAAAGAACACCCCTCTGTCACTTACATCTTGATACATAGTTGTTTTCCATTAGGAGACCAAAATCCTCTTGTATTTTTTGACATGATCACAACCATTTTTTCGAGAGGCCCCCTGCTCAACAGGAGTAAGACGCAAATGAATGGGTTCTGGAAGCCAGGGTGGAATACCGCATTCCATCTTGCACTGAAGGCTAAACCTTCTCATTCCTCCTCATATCACCCAACCGAAGGTCAAGTGCCAAATGGCTTGAGCATCATTAAACTGAATGGATGTGTCATGAACGAAGTGTCCTAGTTTCCATTATTCTAGTGCTCTTTTACCAAGAGGTCCTTCTCGGTAGTAGGATTCTCTTATCCTATATTGTTCTTCCACTTCGTATTGTCTTCCTAGGATTTCGTCACCCTGCCGAGGATACGATTTGTGAGGGGCTTCCAGCTTCTAGTTAGGAGTTTTCTTGCACTTGTATCCCATACATTAGCGTTTCATTTTATTTTATAGGTAGTACTACTTCTTGGATTTCTATCCACTTTGTTGTAGACTTTCCTTGTTGTGACCCACTATCGCAGTTTGGTTTTATATATTGTTGTTTTAATGTGAACTGCCATTTCATACACTTTTCTTCTACACACTTGGTTGTAGTTGAATTTTTGAGCCTGCAATTGATACTCTTTAGTTTTCATTCATTACACAACACTCGATCATGCCATAATAGCTCCACCATGCTACTCACATAGGATTAGGGGGCACACCCCCTAGTTGAGTTTCTTGAACCACCACAGTCGGATCCATATTCGACATCGTTCACCATATTCAGAGCCACATATGGCCTCTGAGTCTGATTCAGATTCATATCAATATGAACCCACCTTTTTCATTGCTCTGTCTAGCCCCATGTATGGTACACATCTTGATCCCTTTCAAGGGGGGATTTTTAGTAGTGGGATCACGTCCATTCCACCTATCATCATTGGCATCCCTTCAATTGGGCCTACAGCCCTTGGTCCTAGTGGGCCCCTTATCACTACACACACTTCTGTTGGTTAACTACCCACTAGTGGTGGTTCCATTCCAACCATCATGGTCACTACCATTCCACCATTTATACCTAGGGGCAGCAGCACTTCTATGTCTATTCCAACTATTCCTACCATACCAGTGAAGTTTCCTATTTTCGAAAGTCAACCTTATGCACCCCCATTTATGCATGGGAACTACATTCCTGCTACCACCATCACCATTGTTGATCCTTCCCGAGCCTCTCTTAGTTCTAGTATCCCTTTTATGGCTAGTCTCAACCTGCCTGATTTGGCACGGTTGACCAATGACCCCATTTTTCATCACCAAAAATGGCCTCCTATGCCTACAAAACTTCCCTCATATATCCCTAAGTTTGAAGATAAGGCAGGAGAGGATCCTCAAAATCACATTATGTCATTCCACCTTTGGTGTTCATCTAAAAACATAGTGGATGATTCTATCCGGTTGAGGTTGTTCTAGCACACACTCACTGGTTTTCTGGCCAAGTGGTATATTGAACTGCATCATTCTTCCTACCTTGACTTCTCTCCATTACTTGTCCGTTATGATGAGGGAGTAGAAATATTATTATCATGTCGACAGAACAAAGCTACCCACATCAGGGATCATATCCATGAATGGTGTCATTGTCATAGATTTTGTAAGATCAATTTAGATGACCGGATCTTCCTATATTGGTTCCTCAAAACCTTACTCCCCCCCATAGCCAAGGATGTCACATTTAAGTGCCCGCAAACTAAAGATGAAGCTATCGTTAAGGCTCAGTACTTCGATCTAATATATGCCCAATCTAGTTATTTGTATACTATTATACCCGATGCTCCTCGTGCTGGCACCTCATGTTGAGATACGCTAGTGGCATCTCATGTTACAGATAGAGTTATTAGCTCTATTACCCAGCACCCTTAGTTTTACTTGGCCTCTCCCATGATAACACCCCATCTTGGTAATACCCATAGTGTTTCCCAACCAGGTTACGCCTCTGATTACTCATGTGTAATGGCTCAGTCTGGAGCTAATTCCTCCTATGTGCCTCACGGTTACACCCCTAATTATTCACACGTAATGGATCAGTCTGGAGCCACCCCTTCTTACGCGCCTTCCAAACCAACTCCTCACGTTCATGGACCAACTTGTTCAACACACTCATGTACTAGAAAAATGACTAGATTTGCAACACCACTGGCTACTCTAGTCTATTATGCACCACCTGTGCAAACCACTCCATCCTCCTATTTCTATGGGACAGGGCTACTCACAGTAGAACCTCCCTAACCAAACCACCCCCAATAACCAGCAAGGGCAGGGAAGGAACAAGAGAGGTAGGAATTAGGAAAACAACCAGCCTCAAGGGGGTGGATAGCAGGCCAACCCTATGAATAATAACGACGTCGAGCCTCCTGCATAGAATCCCCAACATCCTGATCGACCTAGGAAGAACCAACAATTGCAGACTAACCATCCGTCTGCTATCTGTAACACTTATGGCCATTACACTCATTAGTGTCCTCACTTGACTCGTGTCCAACAACTAATCCAAAATGATAGTCAATGTGATCCCAACGTGGTTGCTTTGGCTCCACCAAACCTAGCACCATCGAGTCCTCTACCTATGGTGCTTCAAAACCCCCTACCCCAGCAAGGAATGGTTGTGACCCAACCCTTGTCCCCATAAGCTCCCGCAACCATGAGTGTGGCTCAACCTACTGAGGCTGGTGTCCATCACCTTATGACGTTATTGTCTGATGATAACCTCCATACTTGATGAAACCAGTACAGTTCCACCACAAAAACTGTCGACCCATCATCGACATCTACCTCCACCACTCCTTCCATTTCTCTGCACATACCGAGACTCCCTATAGATGAAACTTCCAAAGTCCCACGGTTTCCTATGCGTCATGTCACAAATAATGCCACTTCCAGCATTGTACTCAACTACAGTATTGTTGATGACTTGGCCCAGTACCCCACTTCCATTTCTTCTCTGGAAGTGCTTAAAACTTTCCCTTCACAACATAAAGTGTTGTTTTCCATGCTAGGTGTCGTCCATCCCTCTGATTCTAGGTTGATCACCTTCGACCTCGACCAAGGAGAATCCAGGATGCCATCATCCACTGCCTTCCAAGTTCTAGTCACAATTCAGAATTTGGTTATTCATCGATGCATCATTGATGAGGGGGTATCCATCTGCATTATGTCAACATTTCTTTGGAAGAAACTTGGATCTCCCACCCTTCAACCTTCCACCATTGCTCTTTGTGCCTATGATGGCTACTCTACTCAGCCCCAAGGGGTTCTCATGAATGTTCCTATTGAGTTAACCAGAAAAACAATGTTGATTGACATTGAGCTTGTCAATGCCCAACTTTATTACAACTTCCTACTAGGACATAGCTACATGTATGCTAGAGTCATGGCCTCTATGGTCTTTCGACTCTTGATGTTCCCTCAGGATGGGAATATCTTCATCATCGACCAAAGAGCGTATTATGATCCGAAGGGGCTGACCACACCAAAAGACATCCTTCCCACTATCCACAGCACCATTGAAAACATGTCCATTCCATCCTTGTCTGTTGTTGGTCCAGGCTTGTTTTCCAACACTCTTATGATGAACACCTTTTTGTCCTTACCACCTCCACCACTACTGACTGACGTATCAGATTTGTGCACTATCACATCCAGTAATATCTTGACCACATAGAAACCTTAGTCACAACCCCAACAACAATCATCGAGGACTTATTGGGGTTCATTCCTAGTCCACATGATTCCCTTCCTTTTTCCACCATCTGGAATCGTAAGTAAGCTTGTCATGAATACTCTCAACTTGCCTAATTTCACTTTGGGAATTCATTTGTGGTACCTCAATCCACCAACCTCACCCCCGACTCCCTAGGTTGTGTTGAATCCCATCCAACCTATTGAGATGATGTCTCACCCACCTCATGGTCCACCAAAGGCTACTCTTTCCTCTACTTATGCCCCTCCTCTCCCAAAGAATGCTAGGGGAAAGGAAGCCAAAGCAACGAATGAACTGCATCTGGATCCTATTTATGCATTATGCGATGTCCAAGGCCATGCAACACAAACGTGTCCTGACTTGCCTCTCCTTCGCACTGTTACGGAGAGAAATTCCTATGGCTTGGGGTACCAGAACAGACAGCTAGACTCCAGAAATCAATCTTTCCCAATATGCAATAGAAATAAAAACATCTAACACTAAAGGATTGAACCTCATACCTTATTCCGGATGGTTGAAGTAGATCCCCATTGAGCTTTCCAATCTTTAGCTTGAATTGTTATAGCACGTCCTCAACAACAAGTAAACAATACAAGCATACTATATTTCATGGTGTTAGATCTATTCTAGCATATATAATCAATAATGTATAAGAATTTGACATATTCCAATGGATACAATATTCATTAAAATACACATTACTGGACAGGAAAAGATATTTCTATTAATATGAATCATAGATTACAAGTGACAACCTCTGATGGCACGTCTGCGAACCGGAGAAACTGAATCCCCCACTTGGGCCTCCACCACCTCAATCCTCCATCACTTCGATAGCAAGCTCACTAGCAAAAGGCAAGCTTGGGAAGAACACAATAATGCTCCAAGGGACAAAGGGATGCAGACTCAAGCATAAATTCTGGAAACAATGGACTATAGTTCCGTTACTCTCAATTCTCTCTTATGCTTTCAATGTCTCAATGGGTTCCTTATATAGCTTTTACAAATGGATACTGAAAGGTCGAATCCATGCGATCTCAAGGCATATGGAAGGCCAGGAGTCATATGAGTCAGATCCAAGTCAAGGAACACTCCAAAAGGTTTTGGATTATGCACACATCCTGATGTACGCGACCATAGAGGGAATATCCGCGTATGTACGCGGTTATCAGGGAAAAGGCCGCGTATATCATTTTTCTTATGTTTTTAGGGATGGTCAAGGATACATCAAAAGAAAAAAAGTGGTCCATAGGGGCTAATGAGTCTGCAGCGGGACAGGGGAAGGCCATACAATGTGTGATTCACCTAGTGTGGTGAAATCTGCTATAACAGATGCCCCCTAATGTATGAGATCAGAGGGGTTATACGATGGCCAAAATACATTATAAGTCCATCCCATAAGTGAAGTGATGAAGGTACCCAAATGGAAGACCAGCCACCCAATTAGCATAATACCATAATACAACTCTGCATATAACTGCAAACACATATAGTAGTCCCGGATACATAAGAGTACAATGGCCATGAATAGGCATGAAACATGATAGAACATATGTGGTCATCGCCATGTACAATATACATAGATCAGAATCTCCATGATGAAGATATACAAAGGACCATGATCTCCACAAAGGCTGAAGATATATAACAAATCAAGATCTCCATAGTGGCTGAAAATGTTTGACATATACTGGAACAAGTCACAAGAGCTGAAATCTCATGAACACTGGCACGATCAAGGAGGTAGCATATAGTGGATGCCACCAATCTGGAAGGTCTTCTACACACACCGCTACGAGTACATGTCCTACTATGCGAATAGAGGTGTCTAGGTCGAACATAGTAGTCCATCGTCTGATTACCGATCATTGATGTATACCGTTAACAGACGCGAGATCACCCACCAATAATGAAAATGGGAATCAAGGTACTAGAGTGAAAACTAACAAGTGTGAATAAATGTGTTGAGGTCAAACACTTGAGAGAATCCATCGATCAGGGGACATTGATGTATTCCCAAAACTGTCGATGGCGAGAGAACCTGCCACTGATGACTGCAAGTCTCAAGGCACTCAAAATGACTCTAGACTCCAATCCCAGAATAAATGATCTGAAGTCGATGGGATGAAATCCACTGGAAGGAGGGCATTAGGGAATCCCCCATCATCCAACACGAGGTACTGAGCAAGGCTGTATAATATGGAAGAACTCGATCATAAGGTGCATGAACCAGTAACTGTACCGGGAATGGCCGACATGCAAAGTCAAGATAACTGAGGAATGGCCGACTCAGGTTTCAACTTCCTTCGAACAAGAGCATAACAGCGTATGGTGACTGAATGAAGGCAGCATAGACTCGATATACAAACTGGGACATCTCTATGACGCAGGAGGCATCAATAGAGGTTCCATAGGGACTGGAACCTTAACCAGTCGATGGAGACAAAACTCAGATAAACGAGTACAGCTCCTAAAGTCAAACTATAACCCAACCAATGGATGTGATATATAGTGCTCTGTTCGAAGGTGACATGACTCGACAGTTGCCAAAGATAATATCTTTTCTTGTCTGGGTTTTTGGTTTTTTGATTTTTTTTTGGTCTTTTTCAGTTATTTGAAAAGCTTGAAAAAAGAATAAACTATCTTTATAGTTACAAACTAGGAGGAGACGAGTGTCATAATGGAAAACAAACTAGTTCCAAGCAGTGGAACATACCTATGCTCAATGCAAGGATACATGTGTAGGATATCGACACTCGGGGGAAAATCCCCTCCCAGAAAAAGGGAATCAAGCTGCGAAAGATATAAAGAAAGGCTCTGCATGGCTAGACATGAGACAAGCTCGAGCTATATGGCTGAAACGCAATGTCAAGGGAGCCGGCATAAAGCTCAATAAGACAGGCAAAGCTCATGATAATGCATCCACAAATTGACATAAGGGGAGTCCGAGGGGAAACAGGCCAGCACAAGATCAAGAGGAGTATGAGGCTCTTGCTAAATGTCATGGAAATACTATACAATGGACTCCCACACCCTAAAGGGGGAAACATCGGCATGGGCACCAAATGAAAATAAGGCACTAACTAGGGTACCCATGTAAGGTGAGGCTCTACCACTCATATCATGCCACTTCTATAGCAGCAAGAAGGTTCCATGACATAATAGAGTGGGTTCGTACCTAAGGATATAGTGACATGGTCATAAGGTCATACAAAATGCAAACAGTGGTGAACCTAACCTATATGCCAGTATAGACGTTATACCTGAGATCAGTACGAACGGGTCACTCCAAAGGCTGAAACGGTGCTGAAAACGGTCTTCTACATCACAGATTTGATCAGAAACGGTCCAAAATGGTTAGAAACGGTCAAAACTATAGGAAAGGGGGTAAAAAATTTCAAATATTTGAAAATTTTTCTATAAATAGTAAACAATATAAATCATTTGAAACTTTTACCCATTGGAGCTCTGATTTTCAACTGCAAATTCTAGGAGATCCAGCCAGTGGAATTCACAACCGTCTCTTCCAGGTATTTACTCATGTTCTCTGCTTGCATTTCAATATAATTTTTTCAAGTTTTCATGGTCAAATGAATTTTTAAAGGCCAATCTTACATGAGCGCTGCAGCCCACGTGGGTATCGAGGCTTTTTCTGCGTATAGGGCTGGCTATACGCAGAAAAGGGACCAGAAACCGCGTACATACGTGGTTGTTTTCAAAACAGCCACGTATGATGCCGCGCATAAGGATTTATATGAATCTAATGGACATTTTGGTCAATTTCTCATGCAGGATGGTGCTAGAGTGGCAAGAACGCGAGCATGGTGACGTAGAGGAAGCAGTAAGGGCTAATAGAATGGCCCAAGAAGCTCTACGAAGATGTGGACTCTACAAGTTTTGGTGCCTAGGTGGCTTGAGGGCCAACCAGGGCTACTACAGATGCTGGTAGACTATTGGGATCCAGAATCAGAGTCCTTCCGGCTAGACGGCATGTCCCTCACCATTGAGGTGGAGGATATCTACTTTATCACAGGTCTATCTAGACGAGGTGAGACGGTGAACCTTCATGCCCGAGGAGGGCCAGGTCATGGGCTTACTATCGATGAGTACATAGCAGTGTACTGCTACCTAGAGACAGAGAAGGTGGGGAGCCAAGTTCCCACCAACGCTATACAGGTGTTGGGCCTAAAGGCCATACTACTGACCCTGGGCAGGATAACAGGCTTAGCATCACTCCATCAGGCCTCTCGGCCACTGATGTTCTATGTGATGGAGTGTATGACACCGACCATCTATGACTGGAGCACTTCCCTACTAAACAACATGAAACATCAGCTCAGTGAGTGCAAGGAAGGTAGGATACGGAACTTCGGGTTCAACAGCATCTTGAGCACGTTTTTCTTCGAGCGTGTTCCAGGATTGAGCCCTAGAGTGGATGTTCCTCTCCACGGGGTTCAAGATCCGGCCCAATGACATTGGGCAGACACGATGCGCAGACTGGGGGGTGGTAGGGTGGCCAACCCTTATCCAACAGACTTTTTTCCATGGTGGCGACGAGAGATTGTTGCCATAGAGGACTACCCTTATGCAGGGATAGATTTCCAGGGAGACCCGGACATGCCATTACCACTAGGATTAGCATATGGAGACATAGGTAACGAATCTCGACCCTTACTCTTTTTAAAAAAATTTGAATTTTTTTTTTTTTTGTGTTTTCTTGATTAATGGAATAAAAAAGACATGGTTTTGGGTGACAATACATAGTGACATCTACCATTCACATGCAGATGTGGGACCACAGTGACCAGAGGGCTTCCCATGTCATAGACGGAGGGGAAGAGGAGACGATATCACCAGTGTGGATGCGAAGCAGACGCTCCAAAGCATCCATACCAACTTTGTGCGACTGACTCACAGGATTCCCATGGTGCAAGTTGAGGACTTTCCTGAGGCTATGCAGAGACAGGTGGTGGGTGTACCACACGCATGGGTGTGTTTATTTCGGTGGCTAGCTAGAGCCGTGGTGACATATCATGATCACAACCCTCATCCACCTCCACAGGACTAGACACCTGGGAGTGTATCTATTTTGTACTACTGTGTATATGATGCTGGCTTTCAAAGCCCCAATTTTGTATTATGACACTATGTATTACCACATTTTTGATATATAAAAGAGTTTTATGGTGATCGGTTTATTTATTTACATGTGTAAAAATTGTGTTTATGATTAATTTATAATGAATGAAACAAATGCCAATCTAACACATAGTTAGCATATGAGTCAACAATTTGATTATAATTTCTTGGAATGTGTATATATGTTATGTTCTCAAATTGTCGTTCTAGCAATCTCACACGTAAGAATCTCCTCAATAACGTCGGATCTCTAACATGGTACAAACCATTGAGCTGTGACACTACTAACTCTGAATCAAGACATACCTCAAGAGAGAGAACACCATGCGAAATGGCATCCCGTAGAAGCTCGATAACGGCACTATATTCAGCAACATTGTTGGAAGACGGCCGTAGACATACACCTTCTGAAGACAGTACATGACCCATAGGAGTATAAATCACCCAAGCAGCTGAGGCTAAGTGTTGAGTGTGACAGCTTGCACCATCCGCGAATCCTATGTAGGTGGAAGATTCCATTGACATCTGCCACAAGAAATGTAAACTAATCACAAACCCGATCACGATAAACAAGACCTAACTATGCAAAAAAGCTGTACAATAATATACAACAAACAACCTTGGCTAAAAATCATGCATAGTATTTTTTGAGATAGAGCCCATTTCTAGGCTCCGCAAAGGCTGTCCCCTCATAATCCACTAACTCGTAGGCACCCTTCTATAATACATGCTTGACCATGTAAGGACCACGCCACATAGGATTGAACTTCCCTGCCCCCAAGGGTTCTTTCAATTGATCCCACAAAAGGACCAAGTCTCCCTCACTAAACACTCTCGGACGGACAGACTTATCGTATTGGGCCTTTACGCGACGCTTATTAACCTCTAGAGTCACCAAGGCATCTCTACACTGCTCATCGAGTTGCTCAAGGTGAACCAAATGCTCCTCCAAAGGCGAAGTGTCTGGTAAGAGTTCTACGGCTAACTTCAACAAAGGAATATCGCATTCAACCGGCAATATCGACTCCACTCTATGAACAAGCTGATATGGAGAAAAACCAGTGGCAGTATTTACCGCGGTTCGATATGCCCACAAAGCAGGGTACAACATAATATGCCAATTTGTCTTGCTTTGTGCGATGGTTCGTTGGAGAATGGACTTAAGCGATTTATTCACAGCTTCAACTTGTCCATTCGCTTGAGGATAGTAAGAAGAGGAGTGCTCTTGCTTATACCCTAACTTGGATGCCAACTCTTCCATCATACGGTTTTGAAAGTGCGAGCCATGGTCAGTGACAAGCTCTCTCGGAATCCCGAACCTAGAGATGATTTGGTTGAATACGAAGTGCGCGGCTGTCTCACCGTCGGATTTTACTGTAGGCATTGCCTCAGCCCATTTTGTTAAGTAATCGATAGCCACTATGATATGATGGTGCCCCCCCAGCCAAAGCTGGGTTGCAATCCATAAAATCTAGCCCCCATTTTGTGAAGGGACCGGCGGTGATAATAGGGTGTAACGGGGCAGGCTTCGAGCGCATGTTACGTGCGAACACCTGGCAAGGGTGGAACCTCTTGACCACTTCAATACAATCCTTGAAGATCGACGGCTAGAAATATCCTGCTCTCAAAATCTTTTGAGCTATAGAAAGCCCAGATAAATGACCACCACACGCCCCTCCGTGGCAATCATTAAGCACTACCTCAGCCTCATCGTGAGTTAAACAACGTCGTAAAAGAGAATCTACTCCATGGCGGTACAACGTATTGTCCACTATGAGGTAGTTCTTGGAAACGTGACGTAATCGACGTCGCTCATCTCGCGAGAGGTGAGTAGGGGTCCTTTGCCTTTGCAAATATACTATGATATCTCCGTACCATGGGTCAACTGTTGAGATTAATAAAATGTGTTCATCAACAAACGTATCTTCACATACCGACTCCTCAACTTCGCTCAGAAAATCCGATATGAGCTCTGCAAAGATTAAATATTTCTTCAATTTTGCCGAAACAAATTCGAGATCAAACTCTTGCAAGATGACAATCCATTTATTATATTTTTCCCCAATCATCCTACATGTGAGGATGAATTGAAATGGATTGACATGGGCAACAACCAAGGTCTGGCGAAGGAGAATATAATGTCTCAAATGCTGCACCACATGTACGGTAGCCAAGGCAAGCTTCTTGACATGAGAATACCGAATCTCTGCATCAATAAGGTTTCGGCTCAGATAATATATGACATGCTATTGGAGCTCCTCATCCTCTTGAACCAAAACCATCCCAATCATCTCTAAAGATGCGGCCACATATAATAGGAAATCACGGCTATAATTCGGAGGACTAATCATCGGGGCCAATGCTAGGGCTCTCTTAAGTGCATTGAAGGACTCCTGGGCTCTCTCATCCCATTCAAAGGGAGTATCCTTCTTTAGGAGACGCATGAAACCTCTAGTCAAATTGGCGAAATTGACAACAAATCTTCGTAGGAAGTTTGCCATGCCTTGCAAACACTGAAGATGACAAATATTTCGCGGGCGAGACAACTGAAGTATTGCCTCCACCTTCAAAGGGTCGACTCTTATACCCTCTTTCGAAACGATAAATCCTAACAGACGACCTGATTTCACGCAAAAGATGCACTTATGAGGGTTTAATCTAATAGCATAGTGCCGCCATATTTCGAACACCAATCTCAAGTGATAAGAATGACACATCCTCACGCGAGAATGAGCAGTGAGGTCATCCAAAAATACTTCAATAATGGACTTAAGATTGTGGAAAATCAAGGTCATCACCCGCTGAAAGGTAGCTTCGGTGTTTTTAAGGCCGAAAGGCATTTTTCGATACGCAAATGTTCCCCAAGGACAAATGAATGCGGTCTTATGTTGGTCCTCGGGTTTAATTTGAATTTGATTATATCCAGAAAATCCGTCCATAAAGGAGAACACCTCGCTACCCGCACACTCATCCAAAATCTGATCTATAAACGGTGTGGGGAAGTTATCCTTAGGTTAGGCACGATTTAAATCACGGAAATTAGTGCATATATGGATCGCTCCCTGCTTCTTATCCACCGGAACGGGGTTTGAAACCCACTCCATCAAGGGAACGGGATAGATGAAACCAGCTTTCAATAGCTTCTCTATCTCTACCTTTATGGCGGGTGCTTTCCTAGGATTTACCGCGCATAAATGCTTTTGAATAGGCTTCACGTTGGGGTAAGTCTTAATCTCATGTTCGACAATCTGAGGGTCAATCCCTGGCATCTCATCGTAAGACCAAGCAAAAACATCATGGAATTCCTTGAACAGCTCGGTATACTCTTGAATCTCATCTTGGGAACAATCCGCCCCAATGTAGACATTCTCAATTGTACCAGGGTTGCGAGAAATGTTGATAGGCATAGTTGACGATATGTTTGCCATGTTTCCATCAGCCATCTGACCAGGAGAGCTTAATGGAATCATGGGTCTACCAACTTTCTGTCTAAGAATCTCCCTGTAATCCTCATGCTCCAAAAGGTCAAGCTCTGGAAGGAAATATGATCTATGATGAAGTTCCTCCCATGGTGGCTCAACTCCCGACATAGCCTTGATAATCGCTTCATCTGAAGGGAAAACCGTATCAAGGTAGTCGTGGGCATGAGAAGACTGTACTGCCCATGCGGGTAGCACATAGGGGTCTTCCTCCTCTATCCGGGAAGAGGAAGAAAAAGGCTCTGCAGCAGACTGGAGATTAGCTTGGTAAGCTATCATGACTGCAGGAAACAACACACTTGTCTCAATGGCCTCACTCGAAGGACTCGATGAAGGAAGAATCCAAGGATCTCCCATATGACTTGTGCGAAAAGGCACCGATCTCGTAGACGTGGAAGCACCATCAAAACTAGCTCCTATCATGAGGATGGGTGCAAGATAACTAAAGGTTCCCATGAGGGACGGGTACATATCTACACCCACACTCCCAGTTGCCGGCTGGGAATGTTCAACTTTCGGAACCGAAGCTTCCGAAGATGCACTAACAGGCGGATTCTTGAATGCCATCTGGTCAATCGTTACGATCTTCCCATTATGAGGAAAGCATACAACGCGAAATATAGAAGACGCAACGGCTTGCATACTATACATCCAATTCCTTCCCAGTAAGAGATTGTAGTCAAGGGGTGCATCAACCACCTCAACCTCTATCGCAACGGTCTTCCCTCCCAAACAGACTTTAAGGGAAGGAAGGATACCGTGCGGCCTAAACGATCTCCCATCAAAAGCAGTTAACATGGTCGTAGACTTTGACAACTCAGGAGAACCAAGACCCTTCCAACAAGACAAAGACATCATAGAAGCAGCAGCGCCCTCGTCAATCACAGTGCGCTTGACGATCATATTAAGACATTCTACATGCACCAAAAGGGACACATAGTAGGGCAAGCGAGGTTGATGTCCTGCGGTTTCAAATTTGATCACTGAGGAAGAATCATCACCATTCACACCAAGAGCGGAAAGCAAAGCCTTCCTTTGCAACGGACAACTCTGAAGCACTTCCAATGCAGACATCGCACAAGGAGTATGGCCCAAGTACTCGATAACTGAATAATTCTGGGCGGCTCGGGCATTTGGGTTATGACCCGAACACTTGTTCCTCATTCTGCACTCCGAATGTGGAAACATCCTTCGTGATATATGGCAATAAATATTTGAGGAACCACTCAAGGAGGAACTCCGGCGGTATAAAGGCTTTAATTAATCTCTTCCGTCTATGCCACTCCTGAATATGATCAGAAATATGGGTGGCTTTATCTTGCCAAAATGTCGACAAGAGTTCAGCACTAACATCATAGTGCACTGGTAGCTGGAAGTGATTAAGGAAAGTCATCGCAACGTCGTCGAACAAAGTAAAGGCACCCCTAGGTAACTCTATATACCATTTCGCCGCAGGCCCTATAAGGGTGTGTTGAAATAGTCTCAAATGGACTGAGTCCTGATGCAATGAATTGGAAGAGCACCATAGGTGGAATGTCGTAATGTGTTCACTCGGATCCTCTCCTGGTTTGCCTTCAAACTTAGGTATGTCCGAAGGAAGCTTGGTAGGGACAGTCGGCCAAGCCGGGTCATGAGCCACATGATCGTTCGTAAGTCTCGATAAGTTAGGTAGATTGAGTGTCGTGAGGAAAGGGAGCCTAGGATGATGAGGTCTAGGGACCGCTCCCTAGTTCATATAGGATTTATTACCACCATGACCTTGGCCATAGTGACCTCCTCCTGTAAGACCCATATAGGGTGGCGTGGAAGTACCATAATGAGGTGGACCTTGACTAGTAGGAGCTACAAAGCCATAGTTAGGAGAGTAAGCAGGTTGTGAATACCCGCCTCCGTAAGGTGAAGAGACCTGTCCATACTGCGCCCCATAATAGGGTCCATAGGTCACCGCTTGCGATGTCCCATGAGACACTCCATAGGTAGGGATATACATTCCAGAAGTAGGAATATACATACCAGAAGTAGGGATATATGTCGAGGAAGTAGCAATCTGACCTCTAGAAACATGAACATAACCTCCCAAAACCACGGGTGGTATGTAGGCTTGAGACACAATAGGTCTAGTAACCGCAGTACGGATCTGACTCGTAGCTACGTGCCGACTCGAAGGACCACGAGAATAAGGTGGAGGGTTTACATTTGAAGAACTCGAAAGCGAGGACGAAGGAATCTCTGTAAGAAGAAATGTACTAGTGCCTATCGTCACTCGTCAAGAACCTGGTATCCCTATCAGATCACTAACTCTAGGCCTAGGAGGTATATAAGATGGAGCTTCCACCACTGGGATGGAAGGTACAATGTGACTAGTACTCCCAAACCTCTCCGCAAGGTAAGGCATGGAATTTCCCCCAGGCATAGTGCTAGGCTCAAAATCGGATTCGACATGAAATGTCAAATCGTGCATAGGAAAACCAGTCATAGCATAACTACCATAGATGGTGCTAGGAGGGTCAAAGTGAGTCTCAGCATCTTCCGGAATTCCATACCGGTAACGTGTTAATGGGGAATCAGCCCTAGGGTGAGTAGGTCTATCCTGCAAAGATCCTATCTGGGAAATCATAGGACTGAACTCAGCTAGGTCAAGTGAAGGATCGTACGTAGGAGTAAGTTCCCCATCATCAATACGAATGGGAGGAGGTGGCTCAGGAATAGTCTCTGAATGATCCTCCATGGTGTGTGAATCAGTGTGTGACATAGTCTTCCTGGATAGTCTAGGCCCCTCTCCCAATGGAGGAGGAGAAGTGGAAGGTGGAAGTCCTGCTAACCGACGAGAACGGCGCAGAATAGTACCCGAATCCACAATGACTCAACAAAAAAGCAAAGACTCTCTATTTACGTCAACCCTAGGCCAACTAGCGTGCACAGAGCAATCACTATAAAATCTAAAGCAAAAAGCAAGCAAACAAGGGCTGGATAAGTGAGGTCCCGAATGTGGCCGGTATGTCTCGCCTAGGAGAGGCTTGAGAGGCCCTTGTCACCACAAGCGGAGGTTTGAAACCAATTATTGTGGCCCTCAACTTCAACGCGTAAAGTGACTGTGCTGTCTGACCCCAAGCTGGCCGGGACACATGCAAAATAACCTCTACACGTACCCCCTCGATATCCTAGGTAAGGTCACTAAGGTCACCTCAATATAATCAATGCTCAGGCGGACATTCACAGGCAGGATTGACCGTATGGACAGGGTAGCAAAGCTCGAAACTCCCGAAAGAGTCCCCAGGTATGAATACAATCCTGGCTATATCGCCGGTGCTACACAGTTACCGACCAGGGGTTATCCCAATCAACAACCGCTCACACTGCCTAGTGCTTGACTCCCTTTTGATAGGAGCTTCCTGAGAACGCTGGTTATACCAAGGATTTCACACACTCCCTGGACAGACACCTAGTTGTTTTTGTTTAGTGATCTTGGAGAATTAACTTTCAATGA
>LPNX010877559.1:115841-199673 GCA_001517045.1 Pseudotsuga menziesii
GACAAAAAATCAAAGATGCCATGACAAGAACTTTCCTAAAAAGAAAAAATTTAGGCTAAAAAAACGTTTCTGGTCAGAAACAGAGGTATTAACAGACTCGGGCAGTGCCAAAGGAGACTCAGCAACTAACAACATTCACCCAGCAATCCACTATCTTCCACAAAAAGGTAAAAACCAGGGTATACGTGAATGTGCACAGTGAACCCGCATGTATACACGGAAATCCCAGAGGAACCCACGTGTATACGCGACTGTAAGTGACAAACCTGCGTACAGGAAGAAAAAGATGCACAAATTCAAGGTAAACAGATAGGCTGAGACTAAATTCACACCAATCAAGCTCTACCCAGCATACATTCCCCCATACCCGACACAGAAACAAGAGAGAGAGAGCAATTCAAATACATTGAATGCCAAGAAATCAACCCCCAAAGGACAATTACTAGGAACTCCCCAGCGGAGTCGCCAATTTTGTTACGGAGAGAAATTCCTATGGCTTGGGGTACCACAACAGACAGCTAGACTCCAGAAATCAATCTTTCCCAATATGCAATAGAAATAAAAATATCTAACACTAAAGGATCGAACCTCGTACCTTATTCCGGACGGTTGAAGTAGATCCCTATTGAGCTTTCCAATATTCAGCTTGAATTGTTATAGCACGTCCTCAACAACAAGTAAACAATACAAGCATACTATATTTCATGGTGTTAGATCTATTCTAGCATATATAATCAATAATGTATAAGAATTTGACATATTCCAATGGATACAATATTCATTCAAATACACATTACTGGACAGGAAAAGATATTTCTATTAACATGAATCAGAGATTACAAGTGACAACCTATGACGGCACGTCTGCGAACCGAAGAAACTGAATCCCCCACTTGGGCCTCCACCACCTCAATCCTCCATCACTTCGATAGCAAGCTCACTAGCAAAAGGCAAGCTTGGGAAGAACACAACGGTGCTCCAAGGGACAAAGGGATGCAGACTCAAGCATAAGTTCTGGCAATAATGGACTATAGTTTCGTTACTCTCAATTCTCTCTTATGCTTTCAATATCTCAATGGGTTCCTTATATAGCTTTTCAAATGGATATTGAAAGGTCGAATCCGTGCGATCTCAAGGCATATGGAAGGCCAGGAGCCATATGAGTTGGATCCAAGTCAAGGAACACTCCAAAAGGTTTTGGATTATGCACACATCCCGATGTACGCGACTATAGAGGGAATATCCGCGTATGTACGCGGTTATCGGGGAAAAGGCTGCATATATCATTTTTCTTATGTTTTTAGGGATGGCCAAGGATACATCAAAAGACAAAAAGTGGTCCATAGGGGCTAATGAGTCTGCAACGGGACAGGGGAAGGCCATACAATGTGTGATTCACCTAGTGTGGTGAAATCCGCTATAACACGCACCCACATGAATAGTATAGAAGAGACCAATGGCGCTCCATTAGTCACCATACTCAATCCATGAGTGGTTAAGAACAAGTCGTTGTGAACCAACCATCCTTGTGTAGTTTGTGGCCTATATGGTCACTATTCTCACCATTTCCCATACTTTCTAGAGTATTGGTCACTCCTTTGCAACCTTCAAAAACACTCCCGTGAGTTCGATGTTACGTTCCTTTAGGAGATCCAACCTCTGACTTCTTTCTCGGACACCACCAACACCATTAACATGATTTCTACTTCGAGTAGTCCTTTCCCTTGCTTGACTGTGGAGGATCCACCTAATCTATCCCGACACCACTTTCACAATGATGAAGAGATCTCTAAAACCGCTACCGGTTTTACCCCATTTCACTTAGTCCATGGTGTGGAGTCGTTTCTCCCCATTGAATGCTAGATTCCATCACTACACCTTGTCTTCGAGCTTATCCTTGATACATCACCATTAGAACAACACCTACTTATGCTTGAATAGACCAATGAGGACCGTCTTGCTTCTCTCCATATGATTAAAGCATCCAAGACTTGGTCGAAGTCCCATTTTGAATCCCATGTCCACCCTCGCACCTTTAGCGAGGGAGACCTTATTCTCGTCTATGATCAAGCCAATGATAAGTTAGGAAAATGAAAATTTGATTCCATGTGGTACAACCCATATGTCATCCATCGATGCCTCGGCAAGGGGGCATATACCCTTTCTAACCTCGATGGACACTTCTTGAAGAATCCCCACAATGGGCTCTACCTTAAGAGGTTCTATGCCTGAAGTCACCCACCATGAGTACACTTGTGTCATAGTTTTTGTTTTTTGGTTTGCACCATTATTTCCATGAGTCTCACAATTTTTTTCCTTGATTGATCCAGATGGATCCTACCTCACATCGCTACGTCAGTTTTGCTGATGGAGCAAGTAGATGGTATCCTAATCTCACCTCGGCTTCATGGGTCATTTATTCCCCATCACATGAGTTGATCCATATCGACAGAATGTGTGTTGATATTGCCACCAACAACCAGGGTGAGTACGATGGTGTCTCTAGTCTCTTGATTGCTTGCATACACTTTGGTATTCGTCACCTTGATGTCTTCCTAGACTCCCAGTTGCTTGTCTCCCAGTTGAATAACTACTACTGAGTATGTGATCCTTATCTCTTTATAAATTTCTTATGCACTAGAAATATTGCTTAGACATTTTGAATCCATTACATTCATGCATGTTCCCAGAATTCTCAATAGTGTAGCAGACCAAATAGCTAATGGTGTTCTAGAGTGGCACATCAATCATCGCATATAGGAAATAAACTGCATCATGCATCATCAGATAGTTATGCATACATATGCCATATACATCATATAGGCATCACCATAATCATAAAAGAGACTCATAAAAAACACATAAAAAGTGCATTCACGTGCATATATATATATATATATATATATATATATATGTATGTATGTATGTATGTATGTATGTATGTATATGTATGTGTATATATATATATATATATATATATATATATATATATATATGTATGTATGTATGTATGTATGTATGTATGTATGTATGTATGTATGTATGTATGTATATATCATATAATAATGTTCAGTACAAAATGAGAAGCTCCACGAGATTTATTGGCCGATCATACATGTAGTAGGGATTTCTCCTTGCTACAGGGGCAGGAATGGCTCCCTTTTGTCTATAGGACAGAAGGGTAGGTTCATGCGTGTGGAAAGACTGAAAATAAAAATGGAATGTAAATGGACAGAAGCTAAACTAAGAACAAAAAGAAGAGAATGAAGAAATGATGGTGAACCCCTCTGCAAACAAAGGTTAGGGTTCCGCTTCCAATAACCTGTAGACAAATACTAAGCTGCAATAAACCAAAATACCTGCAAAACAATGTTAAGAAAGAAACCTGCAAATGAAATCATGGGTTAGCAAGAAAAGAAAGCAAATAAACAAAACAAGAATGACAAGCTATACCTTCTCTGGTGGAAATGGGCCACCATGCCCTAGCTTGTGGAAGCACCTCTCTTGGATGGGGGAGCTATGGCTCAATGGAAATGGAGGAGAGGCAGTGTGGGTGGCTTGAGAGGAAAATGTGTCTCAGGGCATCCATGGGAAGCATAATAGTATGCAAGGAAGAAGTGTCTTGAGAGTGACACCCCACCCTCCTTTTATAGCTTTTTTGGGGGTTTTAGAGTTTTAAGCCCTTGGTCAAGGCTTTAGCCCCTTCCGCCCTAACTTTAGTTCCTTTTAGGGTTTTAGCCCCTTTTTGGGGGATTTAGCTCCTAGGAGAGTATTTTGGGCTCCTTTTGGGGGTTTTTAAGCCCTTTTATTCATCCTTAGGCTATTTTGAGGGTGTGTGGGTCTAATGGAGTGATATGAGGGTCGTGAGATAGTGTCCTTGGGTGGTGTAGGCCATGGAGAGCTGAGTTGGGGATTTTTGGGTTAACAAATTGCCCCTTGATGTGTGAGGGCAGGAGCTCAACGTATGGCTGATGGGCATCATAGGATTTGCTGCATAGAGGTGGTGCTTCCGAGGCTGGGGCATGGTGGCTTTTGGTTTTTGTATTAATATAATTCCCATCAATGGGTGAGATACAAATAATGTGTGACATGTATATGGATGAGGCAGGCATCCCCATGCTTGTGACAATGTCAAAAGAATAATTTGATCTATGCTCTAAAATACAAGAGCCAAACATATACAACTGATGTTACAATAATGGTTGCCTCCATGTGAGGCTGAATATAATGTTGATCTAATACATTGGACCCATGGCATTCTCATGGAATGCTATATCTTCATGACTGATAGTCTGCTGGATCTGGAATGGTACATAGCTGTATGGAATCACTGATTGAGAGTTAGAGTCTTTGTGGTACAAGTATGCTGCATCAATCATAAAGGTATATCGAAGCACTGATGGGGCTTCTGAACACGGTCTCCAACACAACCCAGAAATCACAAGGGACAAAACCTGTTTAGGTCCCTCGAGTATACTCATCAATGTGGTAGAGTCAGGTGACATCTCGGGTCTTTGACCAAGTACTCTGCAGACCAAACATGTATGAATCTCAATGGTGCGATGATGTAGTTGAAGTCGAGCACATGAGAAAAAACCATCCCGAGAGGCACTAAGGACTCCTCTCAAGTGGTCCAAGGAACCATCAATGAGGTTAATGAAACTAGGATACAGGGACCTCTGGGTCTATCCTCTGGAATATATGTGTTGTTGTCGACAGAGGGAGACCTACCCCTAGTCAAGGAAATGATGTTTCCTTGTCCAGGAGTGCGAGGGAGATAACCAAAAGGTGTGAAGCAATCTATGGATTGACTCACTAAATGGGGAGGGGGGGAGGGAAATATTTGAACAAGGGCAGGGGGAGTGTGGTAGACTCAAACTTCCTTTGTTCAGAGTCTGATGACAGGGTGGTCCATGAAGCAAATGAAACTAACTCATGGGAATGGGATCATAGATGTAATACCAAGGATGTCACTACAGATGGAAAATACTTGGAGGAGGTAGACACTTTTGATATTGATAGGATCCAAGGAATACACATTGCAGAGTACTCTGAACAAGTCCAATGCGGGAATGCTGCCAAACTATTTTCTGTGGGGTGGTGTCTAGGGACACCTTTATGGTACGATCTCGTGGATTTTCGGCGAGCCTGAGAAGGTAAATGCTTGATGGTGCTTTCAATTTTAGAGAGTCTGAAAGCACAAAGAAGACTCCAGTGGGGGCTCTTTTTCATTGGTAGTCTCCTGTGCTTGAAAAAGGATAAAAGTATACATAGGAGAGCTCTCCCATCCTTTTGGGGGATGAGAGACTTCTTTACCATTGGTAGTCCAATCAGGCCAGAAAAGGTTAAACCTATACTGACTGGATGATCATTCAGATACTTTTACGAGCATGAACAAAACCAAGTTTTCTTGGCAATATTTTCTTGTTGAGAAGGCTGGAAAAGAACTTAACGACAACCCGTGGTGAGATTTTTTGTAAAGTGTGGCCCCTCTGCCTAAGAAAGAATAAAAGTATGCAGAGGGGGATGGTCTTGGCTTGAGTGTGCCAAGGAGGTCCTTTTCATAAGATGGTCTACATGGTCCGCAAAAGGAGATAAATGAGACGATGTAGACACCCTTTCCTATCATTTAATGAGCGGGAAAGGAAGCAGCTACGCTCGGTAATATTTTCATTGTTTTAAGGAGTCAGAAAAGAGATTAAACAAAACTCCAATATGGTCAACCGATTGCGATGGCACGGGTGGTGCCCCATGTCCGGATGATGGATAGAGGTCCATAGATCATCCGTGCAGTACGGATGGAGTAGAAGGCTCTTAAACATACCAATACATGCATGGGATAGATTACAGCAGAGGCTTGCAAGTTGATGTGGTAGAGGCACACAAACTGAGGTGGCTCTTAGACAGAGGTCAAGAGAGCGTGTGTGTGCGTTGTGGTGGACAGACTTGACTACATGCGATGTGATTGCAAGTCCGGGGGCACTTATATACCAAATAAATGCAAGAAAAAGAAATTATTTTGTGGACAGTGATCTAGAGATCTGCGTAAGGTGCGGTGGATGGAAAAGAGAACTATGTGTTAAAATACAAAATAAAAGTAAAATTGACATTCCTTAATGGGCAGTGGCCCGAGAAATCGCATGAGTTGCAGTCGGGAAGTGTGATACAAGTACAGGTCTATATACACTTACATCGTTGTGTCATGGCTTGTAAATCAAGGTGACTGGTGGGAAATGGTCCTGAAATTGTTTTATTAAACATGAGACGATGGTCTCATAAGGAAATGGAAATTTGATCTTGGAGGTGTGATAGGTGTCTTGAACCGGTTCTTGGTGACTTTGGATTACCAGCTGATGGTGCTGCCCCTGTCTTGTGGAAAAAATGTTGAAAAAACAAAAAGGGAGAAAACTTACGCTATAAGGGACTCATAGTGGTGGTATTAGGCATATAATCTCTTGAGGTAGAGCCTGTTACACTGCTTCTTCAAGAGTCTACCATCTGAGTTAGCAAAGAGGTATGCTTCCTTGCCGAGATGAAGTTCATTGGCAAGGTGGGATGACGAAATCTGGTCTTTTATGGGAAGAATCGATTCCACACTATGATTTAAAGAGAATGGGGTAAAATCAAAGGCAGTCTTACATATATCTCCATCATCGTGTAAGTGGTGCTGGGATAGGTCAGGTGGATCTTCCACAAGTGATGAGACAGAAGGGCGACTGGTGCTAGAGATCATGTAAATGGTATTGGTTGTGGTTTTTGTCGCCTTGCCCCTAGTCTCTGTTGGAGGAAGAGGGGTAGGCCTGGAGACAGGAGGAGTCTTTGATGGACCTGGAGGTAGGTGCAACATCATCTCAATTGAATGGACATGAGTCAACACATCGTGGAGCCTTAGAGGTAGGGTAGGTGGTTCAAGGTACTGCACAAGAACTCCTAGTGTGAAATCATGTAAGTTGCGGGCTTCCAAGACAAAATTAATCATGATCCCAAATGGTGGGACAAGGAAAAGGAAAAGAAAAAGGTAAAGGATCATGTTGACTGGGAATGAACCCCACTATTTCCCTAGTAACCAAGGTTGAGGTTGCAACTAGGGTTGCAGCTGTGGCTGGGGAAACGATGGAAGAGATAGGTCTGATGGACCGTCAGTGATGGTGGAGATGAGCGGGTCAGTTGAACTGGACATCATGTAAATGGACATGGTGTCTGAAGAAGGCGGTGGGGGGTGAACTTCTTCGATCAAGGTGATCTCAGACTCAAGGGAATGTTGATGGAGGTTAGCTATATCCATTCAAAATTCAGGCAAGTCTTGGCAATGGTGAGAATAATGACCATACAAGCCACAAAGGGTGCAAGCATGGTTTGTTCTCAATGCCTTGTTCCTGAATATTAGTGTGGTTGGGAGTTCAACCACAGGGATGTTTTCATTTGTATCCATTGCATCTAAATGCGCTCATATCATTGGGATTTCAGGGAAATTCTGAGTTGGGTGGCCTTGTTGCTCACAGATGGCACAAGGTGGGACTTGTCGTGGCTCTACGGTGGCTTTGGAATTCTTGTCCCTGGCCCTTTTCGGGTGGGGCGGTGCAGGTGTGGGTGCGGTGGTTGACTTTTGCGGGCTGGTTGGAGGGTGAGACTCAACCGCAATGGGTTGCACCAGGGTTAAGACAACCTAGGGCATTGGTGGTTGAGCTGGTGGATTGAGATACCACATCAAAATTCCCAATGTAAAGTTGGGTAGGATTAAGGTGGCCATTACAGGATTTCTCATGACGCTAGGTGGGGAAAAGAGGAAGGGAATCATATGGACTGGAGATGAGCCTAGATAACTCCTTGCTGGTTGCATGTGGGGATGTGGTTGTGGGTGCAGCTGCACGTAATGCTGTTGCTGTAGATGATGTTGTGGATGCTATTGGTGTTGCGACTGCGGACGATGTTGTGGTTGTGGTTGGGGTTGCATCTATGGTTGTTGTTTGGGTGCAGTGGTGCTAGATGATACCATGCACAAGTCCGCAGTTTCATTTTGTGTCGGTGGTGGTGACACTAATGGGAAAGGAGCCATCATGGTGGGATCGGTAAACAACCTAGGGCCCACATTCAACGGTGGGGAGGCTGGTCTGTTTTCAACCATAGTGTTGATTGCAGGGACTTCATTAGTGTGTGTGATCGTTTCTTGCGACTCAATGGTGGTGATGGTAGGGATAACATTGGTGAGTGCCGTTAACCCTTGTGGATCATGATAAGTGAGTTGATCAACCATCACAATATTCCCTTCATGGGGGAACATCATGAGATGGAAGACAGTTGATGCGACTGCTCTCATGGCATACATATAACTTCTCCCAATGATAAGGTTATAGTTCAATTGAGCGTTGATGACCTCTATGTCGATCAACACTGTCTTCTCGGATAATGTGATTGGGACATGGGGGAGGATTCCTTGGGATTTAGTGGGATGTCCATCATAAGCCCGCAGAGTTGTGGAGGACAGTTGTCGAATTGGTGATCCAAGTTTCTGCCAAACCAGGGTAGACATAACGCATGTGGATGCCCCTTCATCCACTATGCATCGGTGCACAACCAGGTTCTGAATAGACACTGGGATTTGGAAGGTGATGGTTGATGGCATGCATGGTTCCCCATTCTTCATGTTGAATGTGATTAGCTTAAATTCGGAGGGGTCTACTACCCCTAGGGAGGCTAGCAAGGCTTTCCACTGTGTTGGGCATGTTTTAAGTACCTCAAGAGCACACATGGCGGTTGGTGTTTGGGCCAAATCATACACAATGATATAGCTGACTGTAGCTCTAGCTATGGCATTATTGGTAATTTTGTGTATGGGGGGGCATAGGATCGGAGGTAACTAAAGAGGTAGGTTGACTGTCTTAGACATGGATGCTGCTAATGAGTTGGTAGGTTTGGTGTTTGCTCCGTACTGATTTCGTCTAGTTTGTAAGTTGACCTCTTCAGTTGTCATGGCTAGCAGGTGATGAACACCTTTCTTGGCCATGGGAGGTGCCCCCAGAGCATTGGGATTGGCTTGGGGAGGGGGTGCGGTTTCCACCAACCCTTGGACTGGTAGTGGGTTTTGAATCACCATGGGGGGAGGTCCTTGTGGTGCGGGGTTGGGTTGGGCTTGATTGGCATCATTGGCATCCTGTTGGGCCTCATTTTGAATGGCCTACTTAGCTCGACCCATAAGGGGACACTTGAGTGTCTAGTTCCCATAAACATCACAAAGTGTGCATGATTGGTTTGTGCACAACAGGGAATTGCGTCTTGGTGCATTTTGTCGTGGGGGGTTTTGGGCTGGCTGATTTGCTGCGGCATTGTTGGGAGGGTTGGGTTGTTGACCGCTTCCCTGCAATTGATTATTTCCTTCTTTGCGGGACCGACTATTTCTAGCTTACCCTTGTTGATTGTTGGAGCCAGGCTGGTTGGGACGGTTTTGCTGTGTGAACACTTGTCCCAATGGAGCGGGTGGAGAGGGGGTGAAAGTTTGAACTGTTTGCACTAGTAGTGCATAGTAGATTTGTGGGGGTGGCGGTGCCACAAATGTGGGAATTTTCCCCACATACTGCTGTGTTGGCTAAGCCATGGCCTGAGTCTGCTATGGTGGCATAGGTTGTGCATAGGAAGTTGTTGCTCCAGACTGGGACATCATTCTTGTGTAGTTCGGAACTTGGTTTTGGTAAGTAACACTAGTAGTGTTTCTTGGTTGTGGTGTAATGGCAGGTGGTGTCGGTCGCTGTTGTGGCTATTGGGAGACTGATCATATGATGCCATCTGCAGTGGGGATGCCCCCGGTGCATCACGGTATGAGGTACTCGAACAGGGAGCCTCTGGAATGACGGTGTATAGGTATCCAAAATGAGCATAAATAAGGTCAAACTATTGAGAATTCAGTATGTCCTCTTCTTTAGATTGGGGATGTTTGGATGCGATGTCCTTTTCTATGGGCGGGAGCAAGGTTTTAAGGAACCAATCCAAGAAGATCATGTCATCAAGTTGGATTTTACATAAGCTGTGACATCACCACCACTCATGGATATGGTCAGTTATATGAGTGGTAGTGCTTTAGCGATAGGATAACAGGATCTCCACCCCTTCATCATATTTGACAGGGAGTTGGAAATACTAGAGGAACATGAAAGCTAGGGAGTTGAAGTTCAGGTATTTGGCCTGTGGTATCTTAATGTACCATTTAGCCACAGCACTTGTCAGGGTGCGCTAGAACAGCCTCAACCTAATGGAATAGTCTACAATGCTGTTGGATGAGCCCAATAGATCGAATGTCATAATGTGATTTTGGGGACATTCCCCTGCCTTGCCTTCAAACTTGGGGATGTCTGATGGCAGCTTAGTTGGCATTGGAGGCAAAAAATATTGATGGTGAATGGGTTCATTTGTTAATATATCCAAATCAGGCAAGTTAAGATGAGCCATGAAAGGTATATTTGACCCCAGGTTGATGTGGGATGGGGCTGCGATGGTGGTGCGGTTTGCAGGTGCATAATGCATCTACACAGCTGGGGGTACTTGCGGTGGCACCATTTCGGATGGGCCAATTCCCCCAAGTGTTGTGGGGGGGACAGTATGAGTGGTGAAGACATTTCCCCCATGTATGATAGTAGGGGTAATGTAAGTGGACGGTCCACTGCCCCCCTATGTGGCAGGAGGGGCAGTGTGTGTGGAAGGGCCACTGCCCCCGTACGCTGCAAGTGGGCCAACTTGGCTGGTCACTATAGGTGGTGGCTGCTGACTGATGACAGTTTGCATAACTGTTCTTGGGCCACTTTCCAAGTTGTGGGTGACAGGTTGTAATGTGGACATGGGTCCACTTGCTATGGCTATGCCGGAAAATGGATCCGGATTTGCACCATCCATGGGGCTTGATGGTGCAGCATGGAGGTCTGGTTCAAACTGATATGGGTCTGAATCAGAATCAAAGGATGTGTGGCCTTCTGATGGTGTGGGAAATCATTGAGAATGGTTTCGATGGTGTTGGTTGAGTGTTCCAAATGGTGGTGGTTCGCCTCTAAGGCATGAGGAAGAGCGTGGAGGATCAATTGTGTTAGAATTTATGTGTGAAACTGGTGGGAATGATGTTTGAACCCTAGTTTTAGTGGCTTCCTATTAGCTATAGGTGGTCACTTGGCCACCAATACTACCAGAGGACAACGCTTGGATTTTTCCTCATAGGTGTTTCTACTCAATCGGAAGGGGTCGTTTCTCGTTTCTCTTGGCAATTCCTCTCAGCGGCCAACTACTTTGGAGTTCTTGTGGTACTCCTCACAATGAGTTTCTGGGCAGATCCCAAGTACTTCCCACAATTGAAGCAGTCAAGGACTTATGTCCTCAAAGACTACAGATTTGTTTGTACTTAGTGTAAATTGGTAAATTTTAAGGCTCTCTCATCTTCATGAACCGAGTTGGGTTAATTGGTTGGTATGGTGTATTTGTTTGTTTGTATTTCTGGTATTTGGTAGCTGCAAATGGTTTAATAATTCATCATATTGTGGTTGTGTATGCAAGCATTGAATAATCAGAAATTGTGAACAAATACAGTTTTTAACCGTAAATGTGTATGGCCTAACTAGATGACTACCTCACACTGATATTCCTCTTCAACCAAGAGAAGGTGTTGGGCTCTCAACAAAATGGGACTAAGTGCATCTGTAGATCCTCAGGTTACCTCCCAGATGCAAATTTGGTCAATAGGGAGGACACTTAGCACTGTGATAATCCCTCCTTCTCTACCCCCTCTACCTTCCAGGTCATCCGGTTTTAGTGGTTTGGAAGAATGTTCAATGAAGGGCCTAGATCTGTACGAGCTTTCCCTTCGTTGTATCTTAGAATACCCTGGAGGGTGATGAATGGGTAGAGAAGGGTAAGAAAAACAATTATTTTTATGTTGATTTTAGTTAAGTTACATTCATTTGATTAAGCCATTAAAATTTACTTAGGAATTTACACATTGTTTGTAAAAGAAATTGCATGAAATTAAAACAGAAACTAAAATTGACTTACAGTGGTGGATAGAGGTGGCTGATCTGCACTTATAGTCCCTACAAAACTGAAATTTAACTCCTATTAAAATGAAATTTAAGCTCTATTTGACAAACCGCACATTTTTTATCAAATCTGGCGAGGGGGTCACACAGAATCCACAGACAGTCGCGGTCTGTGTTTTTGAGTGAAGTCACACTTATCAGGGGATTAAGTGTGCCCTCGGCACGCCTGTTTGGCCATTAACTACGCCCTCACCTCATGTTTAGGCTCGATAGGTGCGACCTACCCCAGATTTGGGGTTTTTTCTGATCCAGAGTCAGATCCAGCTGACAATAACTTGTACTGTGGCCATATTGACTCGGTTTTTCCTAGCAGAGGCTTCAGCAGTACTAATAACTGTAAATAAACTGAATTTAAACTTAATTTGACATGAAATTTGCAAAACTAGGGAAAAACTTGAAAAACTTGAAATTTTAAACATTTGGACCAAGGATCTTGTGGGATCGACCTGGTATGGTTGCCAGTTCTGTAGCAGGGATTTCTCCTTGCTACAGGGGCAGGAATGACTCCCTTCTGTCTATAGGAAAAAAGGGTAGGTTCCTGTGTGTGGAAAGACTGAAAATAAAAATGGAATGTAAATGGACAGAAACTAAACTAAGAATAGAAAGAAGAGAATGAAGAAATCATTGGTGAACCCCTTTGCAAACAAAGGTTAGGGTTCTGCTTCCAATAACTTGCATACAAATACTAAGCTACAATAAACTGAAATACCTACAAAACAATGTTCAGAAAGAAACCTGCAAATGAAATCATGGGTTATCAAGCAAATAAAACAAATAAACAAAACAAGAATGACAAGCTATACCTTCTCTGGTGGAAATGGGCCACCATGCCCTAGCTTTTGGAAGCACCTCTCTTAGATGGGGGAGTTATGGCTCAATGGAAATGGAGGAGAGGGAGTGTGGGTGGCTTGAGAGGTAAATGTGTCTCAAGGCACCCATGGGTAGCATAATAGTATGCAATGGAGAAGTGTTTTGAGAGTGACCCCCCACCCTCCTTTTATAGGTTTTTTTGGGGTTTTAGGGTTTTAAGCTCTTGTTCAGGGTTTTAGCCCCTTCTTCCCTAACTTTAGCTCCTTTTAGGGTTTTAGCCCCTTTTTCATGGCTTTAGTTCCTAGAAGACTATTTTGGGCTCCTTTTTTGGGTTTTAAGCCCTTTTCTTCATCCTTGGGATATTTTGAGCGTGTGGGGTTCTAATGGACTGATATGAGGGTCAAGAGATGGTGTCCTTGGGTGGTGTATGCCATGGAGAGCTAAGTGGGGGAGTCTTGGGTTAACAATACATATCATACAAAAATCCCTATGCACCACTGCATTAGGGGGCAGCATCAATAGCTTCTAATCAGAGTCATCCTCCCCGTACTATGTCTCCTCCTCTGTGTACTCCTCCTCCTTCTCCTTGGAGTCCTCCTCCTCCTCCATAGGCATGTCATCCTGTGCCACTTCTATGAAATACTCAATAGCGACTGTGATCCTCCTCATAAAGGGGGTCCACTCTATAGGAGCCTTGTAACATATAGTGATCAAGTCATCATCAAGATACTACCACATGTCATCGGTGACCCCATCTAGTAAGGACTCAACATCGAGTCGCAGTGAGTCTAATTCACTCTGGAGCCTCTTGTTCCCGTGAGCATGTGGAACTAAACCCTCCACTCTACCCCTACACCTCAAATACCCTACTAGAGTGAATGGCTCGATGTATGCACATGCACATGGTATGTCATTAGTATCCATCACACACATAAAATAGATACCAATAAGCTAGTAAAACTATATATGAATGCAACCAAAAAAAGGATCATGTATACGTAATGTCAGGTCCCCAGGCCTAGCCAGGTGTTTGAGGCATCTCTAGGTCTCCCCGGTAATCCATCCCTGCATTTGGATATTCCTTTAAAAGGAATGGTATCTTTCCCCACTGTGCAAAGAGATCCTAGGTGAAAAAATGGCCCACCAAGCTGACTCCCTCTCTGATCGTCATTTCGCTCCACATCCTCATGTAATGCTTGCGAGGTCCTCCCTCATGCACTGCTAGATGCGGTCGTAGAGTAGGCAGTCACTCAAAAAAAAATGAGCACAATAATGACGGGAAACAAAAATCCCCTCCCTTTGAACTAGTATGCTTTATCACATGTCGAACTTGAGTCAAGTACATCTGGGCCCACCCATAGTAGGTGCCCCTCAGAACATGTTCCATAATATAGAGATGACCTCCTAAGATCTTGTGCAGTCCTAATGATCCCAGTATACGCAGCACCATCACTGCTATAGCCTAGGTCTAAAGACTCTTAATGTCGCACACCAGTATGTACGACGCGTGCATCGATGCTGACTCGGCATAGCAATACCTATCATACAGTTCACCTAGTGACACCCCATGTGTGAGCTTTGTTGTAGTGTCACCGATAACTCCCAACAATGGGAGCCCAGTAAAAAATTAAACATCGAGGAGCATGATATATATCCGATCCTCCTAGATGATAAAACACTCCACCTCTCGGTCCCAAAATCTCACCAACTTGTCCAGCAATAGCTTTGTTGAACGCATTATTAGGATCTGGAAAAACTTCCATAGCCCACACTGAGTGAGGAATCCCTGCACTGTGTTAGTTTTTCTTAGGATTTGATTAGATTATCTAGGATATTTATTTGAAATAATAACAAGTACAACAAGATGCATAGGATGTAAAAGATACACATGACACAAATATTTTCACTGGGGGAACCATAAAGGAGAAAAACCTGCAAACTTCTTCATAATAGTAGGATGATCAAAAGCAGTAATAAGAAATGTTTAGCAGCTATCCTTAACTCTTCCTCTGACTATGTTTCTCTCTCATGCGCCTTGGAGAGAATGTGTGATGTGTATAAATGAGGGAGAGAGCCTCCTTATTTATACCCTTTCAATTCACTAACCAAATATAACATTTGAGCCTACATGTCATCTCATATGGGGCCCACTTGACCTAGAGAGACCACAATTACATATTACATGATGTTACATTGGGAACTATTTCCCCAACTTACAACTATGGTTGTACCTCAATTTCTAGACACAATTTAGACATCCCCTGAAGGGGTAACACACATCCCCAATGGGTGTACAACAACATACAATGATAATATACATCAAAATATCTTCCGAAGTTACACATACATCAACACTCCCTCCTAACTAGGAAGGTATTCACTCTCTTCACAGTCATCAACACATTGGGTCAGGTCTTCATCACATCGTCATCATCACGGATTCATAGAGTCTTCTTCTTATAGTTTGATCATCATCACATACTATCTGTCATCATAAATTTCTATAGTGCATGCACTTTTTCATGCTGGATGTAGGCCTAGCCCTCTGCCAAGCCTTCATCACATCTCGAGAAATCCTTCTCATAGAATCTGTCCAAGATATTATTCATGTTTCCACAGCAATATCCTATGTTTTCTACCTTCATCTCATTGTATCCAGCTCATCTATTTTGTCCTGCACAAGACAAAAAAGAAAACAACCAAAGCATCTATGGTCGACCCGCTTTCTATTAAAAGAACCACCTAGGTGCACCTCTTGTGCTTCATGACCTTATCATCTCATCATGGGAACTTAATATATCTCATATATATGGTAGGACTAAATATGACCCAACAACTTGCTACACCAAGACATTTTTACGTTCTTTTGGTCAACCTTAAGGAATTACATCTGAACAACCTGCGTCCAGGATCTTTTCCATTCAGATAACCTTCAGGACATATTACGTCCGAGTGTTGAGCCTCATTTTTTTATCATTTTTGGAAATTAAATAATACATTTAAACACATATTTTATTACCTTTAGTATATTTTATGTCATGTAGATCATTATTTCAACACAAGGTAAGAACAAATTTGATGTTATTTCCACTTTGGTTATTAATATCATTTTTATGATTTTATTAACTTAAATTCACATTATTCGAATCATTTTTATGTATTATCTGATATATATATTTGTTTGCATATTTTATAGTTCATTTGGGAATATTAACACCTAAACGCATTCAACCTTCCTTTCACATAACGCATTTCGCTCACAATCCAGTCTTGCGTCGAGCTCACGATCCAACTTGGCATTTATCTTGTCATCCAGCCGTTGTGTGAGATTTGCTAATCATTTTCCATGTGTGCCCTAGATTGATGCACTACACATTTAGTTTACAGTTCAATGCTCTGTTTAGCTCGTTGTTCATCTCGCTCATCAGCCTGCACGCTATCCATAATTGGTTTTGAGCATTTAAACATAAAACAGTTGTAAATTTCCTTAGTTTTCCATCATGCCAACCATCTATGTGCTGGACTGATGTATTTAATTCATATTCTGAAGATTTTTCACCTAGCTGCTCATCATCCACGTGTTCAAAGAGATGGATATTTTTTGTTTACTCATGGTCTCCTCTAATTTAATGTTAACCTATCCCAAGTCTATGTGTTTAAGGGATAGAACAGCCCATGTTCCAAAAGATAGATTGTGTCGATGTCCCTGCTCTTCACAGCCTGCACGCTCATGCTAATAAGGGACCTATGCTCGAGAACTTGTTGTTGTGTACGAATCCGCATTCAACACCAACCCATTCTCCACGCCAAGGAAAAAGATCACGACACATCCAACACGCTGTAGAAGCCTGTCCAAGAAAAAGAAGGAGTAGATTCACCATGTTATGCCACGATCATGCTGAGTGAAGATCCATACCATGCGTTGGTTGTAAATCAATAATGTGTTTTAAAGATTGCCTAAAATTAGAGAACAGTCCACCTTTAGGTTCGACTTGGTCATCTCTTATGTAAAACTATATATATCAGTCTCTGATTGAAGAGAAAGTTAGTCGGTTAGTTGGTCAGGATTAGAGCATTTCATAAACACTGTATTTATGTTTTTGAGTTTGAATAAAGAGCTGTATGCATTGTTGTTGAAGATTTTTTTTCAGTAGGAGTTAGCAGACTTCACCCCTGATTGTTGGGAGGGCCCCTCATCAACCAGCGGTTCATTAGCTTAGTTTTAATTTAGTTCTTTCTTTTTTGTTTTAGTTAATTTAATTTAATTCCTAGTTGTTTTCATTAAATGCTATTTTATTTCCTGGAGTGTATTTAACTTAGTTTCTTTCCAATAGATAAATAAGTATTTTATTTCTTGTATTGGATTAGTTTAGCTTCATTTTAGTAATTAAATAAGTAGATGCGCGCATATTTTTGCTTTCCGTTATTTGCTTCTAGTCTTTCGTTTTCAGTCATTTCCTTTCAGTCTTTTGTTCTTAGATTAGTTGCCTCTAGTTAGACATTTCATTCTAGTATTATTTTCAGTTTTTATTATCAGACAAGTAGAATAGTTTATTTCCATTTGAATTTAGTTTTAGTTAGTTATGAATTGGTTTAAGTAGAAAATTTTATTTTCAATGTAGTCTTGTTTATTTATTTCCTGTTATTAGTTTATTAATATAGAATAGTTTGCTTTCATTTCAATTCAGTTTTGTTTATTCATTTCTGTCATGAATTTGTTTAAATTAATTTCTAGTTTACTTAAGTTAAGTTCTAGTTTATTAATTAATTTATAATGCAATGTTTTCTTTTTGTTTAAAGTATTAGTGTGAAGTTAATTTGTTGGTTAAATATGCGTGTTTATTAAATCTGTGCATTAGGTTTAGAACTGCATAACTTCAGCTGAAGAATTAGTTCATTTAGGTTAGTTTTTATCATTTTTCCTGTATGGACCGCCATTCAGACTGTCTGTCCAGTCTGTCATCCAGTTACCCTTTACAGACCTGCTATTCAGCCTATTATTTAACCCTAGGTTTTGTTTTTACTGTTTTTATGCATTTTTTAGATTGTTCCTAGTTTTGTTTTGTCAGTCTTTGGATTGCATTTGTAGTTGGTACCTTCATTTTGGTATTTCAATTAAACGTTTGGTTGTTTTAAGTTATTGATTAAAGTTTTATCATTTTTCCTTAAGTTGTGTTATTCTTTGAATATTGAATATTGATTTTATTTTATTGCGGATTTATGTCATGATTATCTTCATTTGCATTTAGAGTTTAGGATTAGATGCACTATTTTTAAGAGGAAGTTAAGTTATTTGTAATCATAGGAATCATTCTTGTTTTTATGTGTGTATTGAAAAATAGAATTTAAATATCTTTATTAGGCTTTCTAGTTGCTTCTATTTATTATCTTTATTAAGTTTTCTACTTGCTTTTTTAGTTTTCTATTCTCTATAAGATAAGTTTCCTTTTACCCCAGCCTTCTACTTAAAGAGTAGTTAGTTGGTTATTTGTCAATTCCGTTGTTATAATTTCTTTTTATGTATGAGTTAGTGTCTGAAATTATAAGTATTATTGTTTATGTCTTTATTTTTAGTAGATGTTTAGAATTTTATATTCCAGTCCAGTTCAATTATTTAGATAATTTTAGGAGTTTGACTTGGTTTTTTATCTTTCGATCTTTTGTTTATTAAAATATTTCCATGACACCCTAGGATCCTTTTCAACTTTGCATATATATTGTATCAACTCTAAGATTACCAACTCCAGTTGATAATTAAATATTAGGTGAATTAATCTAGTCGATATAACACCCAACATTTTTGGCACCGTTGTTGGGGAGTTTTTTTATAAGGTACAATAAATAGGGTTCTTTTATGAAGTTTAGATAGCTAGATAGATCACCTTTACTTTACACAGCAAGAGGGAGGGGTTAACAGTAAGACGCAAAGATGAATTCACTACATAATTTTCATGGTGTATCAGCCAGACGCATCCACTATAGTGGTGTGCCCCAAAGCCTTGTTGTTCCTTTGCTTTTGTAGGTATGTTATTTTCTGCATTTATCGTGTACTTGTTTTTCTTGTTTTAGAATCGGCGTAGTTGTTATAAGAGGCGTCTCCAAAACCAATAATAATAGTAATAATATAAGTTCTTTCAATTTAATTTTATTTTCATGAATAGAATTAGAGATCCTCAGGGTAGATTTATTAGAGTAGGAAAAGCTATCAACATTTCTGCTAACTATTCCAGGGGACGTAACACCCCAACTACTAACTCACCAGAAAGGTATCGAAAAACACCTTAAGGGAGTAATTCTGCTTGGAAACCTAGAAGATATCCTATCGAGAGAATCATAAAAGGAGAAGGGATCTTGGCCAAAGGTCCTAATGACCTCATTCCGAAATAAATTCAAAAGGATCAATCATTAGTAACCCTTAGTTATCCGCTAGTTACTGAACCAAAGGATACGACCTTTTCACCAGTAGGGAGTCCAAACTTTGTTGACCTTGTTGATCCTGAACAGGTAAAATCCCTCTTTGGAAACCCCATAGATATAGTCATCTCACAAATTGAGACTTCCATAGTAGAACCTACTCTCCCTCTTGGGTTTAATAAGAAAACGGTTGACCAAAGGAAGATATCTCCCAAAACAGACTGTTGGGACACTTCATTATCACCTCTAAAGGAGATTCCTAGGTATATTTATATCAAAATCCCAGCGTATATGGAGGGACCGAGAGAGAACGAAGATCGTAATGAAGTTAGAAACAATGAAGGAGAAGGAGAAAATCAAACTGAGGCTACCTTCGGGTTTCCTATCCTAGACACTGTACTGAATGTAAAAATGAAAAACATCCCTCCTTCTTCTTTACCTACTTTTTATGGAAAAATTAATGAGGACATGGACACATTTTTGTTTGAGTTTGATATTCTTTGTAAAACCTATAATTATCTACAATATGCTCACAAACAAAAACTGTTTCCCGCTACATTAAAAGATTCTTCCTTGCGATGGTTCATGGGATTAGGTGAATCCACCATCAAGACTTGGGATGACATGAGAACCTCATTTTTATGAAATTATCAAGACTACTGCTAACCTAAATACTCTCGACATGATATATTCAAGATACAAAAACTTGAAGATGAAATCCTAAAGGATTATCTTGAAAGGTTCATTTATACCCTTCATAAATCAAAATATCATGACCTTCGAGAAGATGAAGTACACTTTTTCTCAAAGGAATCTTTGAGGACTTGCTAGAGAATCTTAATCTTATGGAAGCTGGCGATATTTCTCATAAGACCTTTGCACAGATTGGTGAGACGTGTAAAAATTATTCTAGAAGTAGGGGGAAATTTGGGAAAAAAATTCGAGAGCCTTATAATAAAAATATAAGAGTAAATGTTCCTAGTTCAAGAGGAGTTACGAGGATGGAATTGGGTAAACTATTGGATATTTTTAAGACTGAAATATTAGGAGCCATGGGTTCTCAATTAGATGCTTTAGATGCCAAGAAAAGGCAATATGAAGAACGAGCAGCATTGAGTATTTTCTATCCAAGGTGTAGAACAAAACATCCCCAAAGGGAATGTCCGTTAAATAACATTTATGTATGTCACATCTATACAGAGGAACATCTGACAGATAACTATCTGTCCTTGCCTGTGTTGCAAGCCATATATAAGAGTGGGGATGTTGGTGAAACATCTAGGAGGCCTCCTTGGCAATCTAGAGATCAACTAGTATATCAGAATTTTCCACCACAATATCCACCCTATTACTCTCCATACCAACAACCCCAACAATGGAATAATCCTAGTTACCATAATTGGACACCTCAGTATCCTTCTTCTCAATTTACACAGCAACGGTATTGGTCACAAGGGTGGAGAGGACATCCATATCCTCATTCACAACCTATCCCGCCACCTATTCATCCTTATCCTCAACATCAACTGAATTTCCAGCAGTTGTCTGGATTTGCACCTCCTGTTCATCTCATTACGCAACAACCTAATCACTTCCAAAATACAAACCCTCTGTGATCGACATTGTTACCTGCACAACCAATCCCTAACCCTAATAATAAGCAAAATCAAGCTCTTAACAATATTGGGTTACAAACTCTTCCCTCCTACCTTGTGTCAACTATACCTATACATGAGATTCAATTACGGTTCGAACAGTTGTTAATGATAAACCCAGAACATCAGTCATCATTCATGAGGAAAATGATGAAGAATGAACCCGTGAATGATGCCATTTGGGAGGATTTGAATATCTCAAAAGTTCCAGTACCTACCCACCCTCCCCAAGAAATTATTTAGGAACAAAGAATTCCTCCATTTCTAGCAAGACTAGTAATACAAAAACCTATAGTTCACTTTGAGTATGATATCTTGAATGAATTAAAGCATATCTATATCAAAATCCCGTTATTATAAGATATTAATGACATACCAATTTATAGTAAGGTGATAAAGGAATTATGCATTAAACGCCCAGGGAAGAAACAAAAAGACCCCCTTACAATTCATGTCATAGGAGAGATGTCTGAATATATGTCAAATCAGTCTCGGATTGAAAAATATACAAATCCAGGGGCCCCAGTAGTGCTTGTAATCTTAAATAATACCACCATAGGTAACACATTAATCAATTTAGGATCAGCCATCAATATGATGACCACCGCAGTTTTAGAAGTTTTACAGTTGGGACAATTTCTTCGACACACCCCTTCCATCTTGGAACTAGAAGATCGTACTACAGTAAATCCTGCTGGAGTCCTGGATGACATTATCGTATCAGTAGCTTCATGGGAATACCTTGTTGACTTCATGGTCATAGAATCAAAGGATCCTTCTAAAGGACATCCTATCATCTTGGGAAGACCATGGTTAGCTACTGCCAATGCTTTTATAGGATGTAGGGATGGGGAGATGACCATTTCCAATGGGGTGTCTACCCAAAGACTTATTTTATATCCCCCAGCACAACCAATAACTGAAAATTCATGGTGGTTAAATTTTTCTTTTGGGGATGAAGATTTTGATGACCTTTCTTTTCCTAGTGATTTCTCCTAGGCATTTTAGGAGCAGAATACTAAGAATGTCTTGAATCAGCTTATTTCCTCTACCACTAGTATATATTTTCCTCAATCGTTTGCTACATTTGATCAAATATTTGGATATGAGTTTCAAGAAACTATGGCTCTCTCAATGTTTACGGAGGAACCTTGTGTCTTCACCATCGAAGAACATACAGGACCTTTCACCATACCTTGTGAAGTTGGCCCTGAAAAATTTATGCACATAAATGCAAGGTTAAGTGAAGATCAACAAGCTCAACTACTTAAGGTTCTTAAAAAATAAGCCAGAGCATTTGCATGGAAATACACTGATATGAAGGGTATACACCCTGACCCTTTTATTCACCACATTTATATGGATCCAAATATACCACCTGTAAGATATCCTCAGAGGAGGATGAATCCTACTTTGAAGGATATAGTAAAAGAAGAATTACAAAAACTCCTTACCGCTAGTTTCATCTATCCTATTTCTAATAGCAAATGGGTGTCTCCTCTAGTAGTATTAGTTCCAAATAAAGTTACAGGGAAATGTCGTATTTGTGTTTATTTTAGGGAACTAAACAAAGCTACTCTTAAAGACTACTTTCCTTTTCCCTTTATCGACCAAGTATTAGATACCTTGTCAGGGAAGTAGTATTTTTGCTTTCTTGACGGATATAGTGGATACAATCAGATATTAATAGCCACAGAAGATCAGGATAAGACCACTTTTACATGTCCTTGGGGGACATTTTCTTATCAACTTTTTCCATTTGGCTTATGTAATGAACCCACTACTTTTCAGCGAGCAGTCTTAGGCATATTTTCTGAAGTTATACATGACTGTGTCGAGGTATACATGGATGATTTTACACCCTATAGTAATACTTTTCAAGAAGCTCTTGAAAACCTTGAGAAATTTTTTATCCGATGTCAAGAGACAAACTTAGCTCTCAGTCATGAAAAGTGTAAAATGTTATTGACAAAAGGTATAGTTCTAGGGCACCATATTTCCTCTCAAGGAATTAAGGTAGACCCTGCTAAGATTGAAGTAATAGTTGTCCTTCCTTTTCCAAAAACCCAGACCGAGGTTAGAATTTTTTTGGGTCATTTAGGCTATTATCATCGTTTTATTGAAAAATTTACAAATATAGTTGCACCAGTGTTTTAATTGCTCGTAAAACATGTAGAGTTCCAATGGACAAAATCTTGTCAAAATGCTTTTGAAATTTTAAAAGCTAAATTATCAGTAGCACCAATACTTAGGCGCCCTGACTGGACCCTTCCCTTTCATATATCTACTGATGCTGTTGATACTTCCATAGGAGGAGTCCTAGGCCAAAAATAAGGACAATCACCTTATGCCATTTATTTTATCAGCAAAAATATTTCTCCTGTCGAATTAAACTATACTGTTACTGAGAAAGAATTTTTGGCAGTAGTTTATGCTATTAATAAATTCCGTCATTATATTACAGGGTATGAAGTTTTTTTGCACATCGATCACTCTTCCATTAGATTCTTAATGAATAGACCAATCACCAATGGTAGAGTTACCTGGTGGCTTCTCCTATTGCAAGAATTTAATATTACTGTCATTGATCGACCTAGTAAAGAAAACTTAGTAGAAAATTTCCTTTCTCGTATACAACACGATAGTGATACTAAACCTATTGATGATACTTTTCCTGACGAACATATATTCGATGTATCTATTCAAACCCCTTGGTTCGCTGATATTGCAAACTATCTAGCAACTAGAAAAGTACCTTGCCATTTGGATCCATATGAGAAACGTTGCATAATAGTACAAAGTTCTAACTATTCCTGGGTTGATAATGATCTCTTTCGCACTGGCCTATATCTCATTATTATAATATGTGTGCTCGAAGATGAATTGACAGACATCCTCCAAGCATGCCATGATGGACGATGTGAAGGACACTTTTCAGATAAACGAACAACACACAAAGTACTGCACTCTGGTTATTACTGGCAAAGTATTTTTAAGGATTCTACCAAGTATGTCAAAGGATGTGATACTTGTCAAAGAATGGGTAAACCCACAACATCAGATCAAATGCCTTTATAGCCTCAATTCATGATTGATCCTTTCAAAAAATGGGCTCTTGATTTTGTAGGACCTATCTCTCCCATATCTCGTATAAATAAATATATCTTGGTTTGTATAGATTATGTTACCAAATGGGTGGAAGCTTAAGCTTTATTTAGGGATATAGAGAATTCCATAGTGGAATTCATATATGAAGAAATATTTACCTCGTTTGGTGTACCCAAAGAAATTTTCACAAACCAAGGTACCCAATTCACTTCCAAATTAATGCAAGAGCTCACTACGAAGTATGGTATCCGACATTGTAAGTCTTCATCTTACCACCCTCAAGCTAATGGCCAGGTAGAATCAACCAATAAATTATTAGAATCTATTTTAACCAAGACCATTCACTCACACAATAAGGATTGGGCAGATAGACTTCCAGAGGCTTTGTGGGCCTATAGGATAACATGGAGAAATAATACTAGACATACCCCCTATGAGTTAGTATATGGAAAACAAGTTCTTTTTCCTATTGAATTTCAAGTTAAAACCTTTCGTATGGCAGCACAATTAGGTATGGATTTGGATGAGGCGTAGAAACAACGAATCCTACAGATTAATTAATTAGATGAAATTAGACAAGATGCAATCCAAAGAACCATGCTAATACAAAGTCAACGGAAGAAATGGCATGATAAATTTATCAAGCAAAATAAATTTAATAGTGGATATTGGGCATTACTATTCGATTCGTGGTTTAAAAACTTTAAAGGAAAATTAACTACCCATTGGTTGGGCCCTTATGAGGTAGTTATAGATTTTGACAATGGATCAGTAAAAATTAAACCAATTGATGGCTCAGAAGTTTTCTTTATAGTAAATGGACATAGACTTAGGCTTTACCACCAACCAACATCTAGATAGGATTTCGTACAAAATGTTTTATAGCAACAAGAAATGGAATTGATTGAGAAATAAGTTATTCCTCCTCCTCCTAATCTGTGAAATTATTTGGGTTATCATCACTTGTATATAGGTAGGTATGTTTTTGCTTCTATGAATAAATAAGAGTGCTTTCTAATAAAATAAATTACATGCAACTCTTTTGCTTTCTATGTTTTTATGAATAAATTGAATCATCTAACAAGTGGTTTTGCAGTTTGATCATGGATACTTTATCTCTATAAGAAGCTTATGAAGTATTATATGGAAAAGGTAATTACATCTGTAAGGTATCTTAACTTTTCTTAATTTGCAGTTTGTAGTGGCAATTAAAAATAACTCCTTGTATAACCGCTCCTTTTATGATTCAGATAGTTTTTAATATTCTTGATTAAGACATGTATATTTCTGATTTCTTATTTCAAACAGTTCTTGATAATACCTACTTTTCACTATTATTCATTTTATGCATATGAATTACTAGTTCATCCTATCCTTATTATCAAAACTTGTCTCTCACATGTCTCTTTGTAATAACACGAGAGTAGGTGAAATGTTTACATGTGGGGAACATTATCTATCTCTTCTGAAAAGATGGATTCTAAGGTCAAGAACAACTTAAAGTTATTCTCTTTTGATGTTATTGATGATTAAGGCCAGTATAAAAAGCTATTTGTAAGTTTATTTTGTAAAATGAATTATGTGTTTTAGCAAGGCTTAGCACACTCTAGTACCAATCGGCTTCCATATATTTACTATCATTATATAAAGAAAACCCACTGGGGTACTGAACAGGCTCACTGGCAGCGTGTCAATTCTACATAACACCTTAAAATCAGGAAGTTTGATAAATGAAATTAAACCCGCCACGGTAATGAATAGGCTCACTGGAAGCAGGACTATACTTGCATGGTACCAAGATAAACCCATCGGGGCACTGAACAGACCTGCTGGCAGCGGGGAAATATCGAGTAAGGAGGTCTGGTTAATGCACTACTATGCACACGATTCATAAAATAATGATCATAAAAAATAAAATATTTTTTTTTTTTAATATCAAGGCCCGTTATATGTACTGTCACTTGAGAATCGCTATAAATTGGGCTTGGCCCTGGCTATCTAATTCAATTCTTACCTAGGATCTTATTATCCTAGAAATGGGACCATTGGTTACGTCTTTCACACACTCTGGGGTAAACTTAGAATATTTGATGATGACAAGATATATTTACAATAAGGCATAGATGTCTAACTTTTCCTATAGCATTCTTTCGATTATATTATTGTTTCTTTCTATGGTCTTTCCTAGCATTGTTATTTTTCATAAATATACATATCTGAATCGCTTTCCCTTCCTAGTCAAATTTTCTTTTCTTTTTAAACATAATAGAAGCATCCTTGCACTTTTTCTTTATCTAACATAAACTATTCTTCTCCTTTGCATGAGTACATGCCAAATCCTTGGTTTGGGGGAGGATTAGGAAGATTCAGAACAAAATATTTGTCTGCTTTTTATCTTTTTATGACAAAATTGCTTATCTCTCACGAATGTTAAAGTATTTTCAGGTTATAACATGAAGCATGTTTTTACAACAAGTCACTAAATCAATATGAAGGAATTTGATGGAAGACTTTACGAAGGATCTGAATAATGGTTCATATGATGTCTGAATAAGATATTGTGGTATTATAGCATGAATGATTAAAATTTGCAACCAAATTTTTGTTTTTTGAATATAATTTTTTTTTTTATGGATGCTTTGATTTTAAAATTTCTTTTGTTGTCATTTTACTACTAGCATCTTTTTATCTAAATACACACGAAAACTATTTTTGCTAACTAAGAATAATATTTATGCATATGTTCAAGTTGTCCAAAGTTTTACTTTGGACATGGTTGAACTTGTCATAAACTTTTTAAATTTATTGATTAAATGCATATGTTTGTTAAAAGATACGTATTTTGAATTCTACTAGAATAGTATAGTTTCCTGAGAAATTTAAATCTTTTATTGTTCCATCATCATTTTTCTCTAAGACTGGTAAATAAATATTTCTTTATATTATTAAATTTTAAATCGTTTTTGCCAGATAGAAGGTAGTTACTAGCACAACTTTGCTTTCTTCCTTAATTTCTTTTTGCTCAGTGGGACCTGGCATTTCTCTGGTTTGGGGGAATGTTGAGCCTCATTTTGTTATCATTTTTGGCAATTAATTAATACATTTAAACACATATTTTATTACCTTTAGTATATTTTATGTTATGCAAATCATCATTTCAACACAAGGTAAGAACAAATTTGATGTTATTTCCACTTTGGTTATTAATATCATTTTTATGATTTTATTAACTTAAATTCACATTATTCGAAGCATTTTTATGTATTATCTGATATATATATTTGTTTGCAGATTTTATAGTTCACTTTGGAAAATTTACACCTAAACGCATTAAGCCTTCCTTTCGCATAACGCATTTCTCTCACAATCCAGTCTTGCATCCAGCTCACAATCCAGCTTGGCGTTTAGGTTGTCATCCAGCCGTTGTGTGAGATTTTATAATCATTTTCCATGTGTGCCCTAGATTGATGCACTACACATTTAGTTTACAGTTCAGTGTTCTGTTTAGCTTGCCGTTCAGCTTGTTCATCAGCCTATGCGCTGTCCATAATTGCTTTTGAGCATTTAAACATAAAACAATTGTAAATTTCCTTAGTTTTCCATAACGCCAACCATCTCTGTGCTGGACTGATGTATTTAATTCATATTCTGGAAGATTCGCCACCTATATGCTCATCATCCACGCGTTCAAAGAGATTGATATTTGTTATTTACTCACAGAATCCTCTAATTTAATGTTAACCTATCTCAAGTCTGTGCATTTAAGGGATATAACGACCCACATTCCAGAAGATAGATTGTGTCGCCGTGCCTGCTCTTCACAGCCTGCATTCTTGTGTTGATAAGGGACCTACATTCTAGAACCTGCTGTTGTGTATGAATCTACATTCAACACCAACCCATTCTCCATGCCAAGGAAGAAGATCACGCCACATCCAACACACTGTAGAAGCATGTCCACGAAAAAAGGAGGAGCAGATTCGCCATGTTATGCCACTATCATGCTGAATGAAGAGCCATACCATGCATTGGTTGTAAATCAATAATGTGTTTTAAAGATTGCCTCAAATTAGAGAGCAATCGACCTTTTAGGGTTGAATTGCTCATATCTTATGTAAAAATATATATATCAGTCTCTAATTGAAGAGAAAGTTAGTCAGTTAGTTGGTCAAGATTAGACCAATTCATAAACAATATATTTCTATTTCTGAGATTGAATAAAGAGTTGTCTACATTGTTGTTGAAGATTGTTTTTGAGTAGGAGTTAGCAGACTTCACCCCTGATTGTTGGGAGGGCCCCTCATCAACCAGAGGATCATTAGCTTAGTTTTAATTCAGTTCTTTCTTTTCTAGTTTAGTTAATTTTAATTCCTAGTTGTTTTCATTAGATGCTATTTTATTTTCTGCAGTGTATTTAACTTAGTTTCTTTCTAGTAGATAAATAAGTATTTTATTTCCTGTATTGCATTAGTTTAGCTTCATTTCAGTAATTGAATAAGTAGATGCGCACATAGTTTTGCTTTCCATTATTTTCTTCTAGTCTTTTGTTTTCAATCATTTCTTTCAGTGTTTTGTTCTTAGATTAGTTTCCTCTAGTTAGTCATTTCATTCCAGTATTATTTTCAGTTTTTAGTATCAGAAAAGTAGAATAGTTTATTTCCATTTGAATTTAGTTTTAGTTAGTTATGAATTGGTTTAAGTAGAATAGTTTATTTTCAATGCAGCCTTGTTTATTTATTTCCTCTTATTAGTTTATTAATATAGAATAGTTTACTTTCATTTCAATTTAGTTTTGTTTATTTATTTCTGTCATGAATTTGTTTAAAGTAATTTCTGGTTTACTTAAGTTAAGTTCTAGTTTATTAATTAATTTATAATGCAATGTTTTCTTTTTGTTTAAAGTATTAATGTGAAGTTAATTTGTTGGTTAAATAGGTGTGTTTATTAAATCTATGCATTAGGTTTAGAACTGCATAACTTCACCTGAAGAATTAGTTCATTTAGGTTAGTTTTTATCATTTTCCATGTACGGGCCACCATTCGGACTATCTGTCCAGTCTGTCATCTAGTTACCCTTTACAGACCTACTGTTCAGCCTGTTATTTAACCCTTGGTTTTGTTTTTACTATTTTTATGCATTTTTTAGATTGTTCCTAGTTTTGTTTTCTCAATCTTTGGATTACATTTGTAGTTGGTACCTTCATTTTGGTATTTCAATTAAAAGTTTGGTTGTTTTAAGTTATTGATTAAAGTTTTATCATTTTTCCTTAAGTTGTGTTATTCTTTGAATATTAAATATTGATTTTATTTTATTGCGGATTTATGTCATGATTATCTTCATTTGCATTTAGAGTTTAAGATTAGATGCACTATTTTTAAGAGGAAGTTAAGTTATTTGTAATCATAGGAATCATTCTTGTTTTTATGTGTGTATTGAAAAATAGAATTTAAATATCTTTATTAAGTTTTCTACTTGCTTCTTTCAAAGTTCTATCTTTATTAAGTTTTCTACTTGATTTTTCAGTTTTCTATTCTCTATAAGATAGGTTTCATTTTACCTCATCCTTCTGCTTAAAGAGTAGTTAGTTGGTTATTTGTTAGTTCCGTTGTTATAATTTATTTTTATGTATGAGTTAGTGTCTGAAGTTATAAGTATTATGGTTTATGTCTTTATTTTTAGTAGATGTTTAGAATTTGATATTCCAGTCCAGTTCAATTATTTATATAATTTTAGGAGTTTGACTTAGTTTTTTATCTCCCAATCTTTTGTTTGTTAAAAGACTTCCACGACACCCTAGGAGCCTTTTTACCTTTTCATAAATTTTGTATCAACTCTAAGCTTATTAACCCCAGTTGATAATTAAATATTAGGTGAATTAATCTAGTCGATATAACACCCAACATCGAGTAACCTATGTACCATGTCAGGGCTCAATATTTACACTCGGACAACCCACGAGAAACATTACATCCGAATAACCTGCGTAGCATGCTAGGGCTGAGTATTTACATTTGGATAACCCATCTCATTTCCCATGTGAGATAATATGCTTTGTATCAGGACTTATTACATGCAAGGATAACCTACACGCTTCGCCAGGATGTTATATCCAATGATAACCTACAATACTGATTACTTCTGAGCAATCTACGAACTTCGTCAAGATGTTACGCTCATACAACTTGTCTTTATAGATATGCTAGAACACATCACTCCCTCTTTTGAGGGATCTCGATCTGGATCACACCAAGTATTTCTCTAAAGTACTCGAACTTCACTCTTGCAAGAGGCTTCATCAACACATCAGCTATTTGCTCTTCTATTTCCAAGTATTGGAGCTTCACTACTCCTTTCTGCACCATATCCTTCATATAGTGGAAGTTGATCTCGATTTTCTTTGACTTGTCATGGAACATTGGAATTTCTGACAGCTTCACGCAACTATGATTATCGTAGAAGATGCAAGTCACATCCATATGAGATGAAATAAGTCAAACAACAGCTTTCGGAGCCACACTGCCTCGCAACTAGCCGAGCAAGCGACAACATACTTTGCCTCGGATGTACTCAGCGCTACACATGATTGGTTCCTGCTGAACCAGGAGATCATGCTAGATCCCAAGCTGAAGCAATAATCTGAGGTGCTCTTCCTGTTAGTGGAACTACCTGCCCAGTCCGAATCAACATAATTGTGTAGGTTTATATTCTTATTCTCATCATATTTGAGCCCATAATCCACTATACCTTTTAGGTATCTTAGAACATGCTTTACTGCTATTAGGTGAACCTGTCATAGATCCATTAGGACCTAGCTCAGGGTGTTCACCGCAAAGCATATGTCTGGTCTCATATTCATCAAATATATCAATGACCCAATCATATAATGATACATCGTGGCATCGACCTTGTTGGATGAAGCATCACTCAAAAGCTTCAAGTTAGATGCCATAGGTGTGTCCATAGCCTTGCAGTCCAACATTCTAAATCTCTTCAAAATATCTACTGCATATTTTCCTTGCTCAAGAAAGATTCTATCTTCACTCTGCCACACCTCCATGCCTAAGAATTAGTGCATCGTACCTAGGTATTTCATCTCAAACTCTATAGCAAGTCTCCTTCTTGTATCTATAATGAGTTCCGCATTACTTGTTAGAAACAAGTCATCGACATATAGTAGGAGTATCATTGGTTTTTTTATTCCACCTTGAATTAGAGGTTGGAATCTTCTTTACTCTTGGTAAATCCCAAGCTCATTAGGAAGCTATCCATCTTGTCGTACCATCTCCTCGGTGCTTGTTTTAATCCATACAACTCCTTCTTCAATTTTCACACATGGGTCTTCTTTTCATGTGTCTCGAATCGCAGTGGATGCTCTACATACACTTCCTCTTCAACTAGACCATTTAAGAAAGTTGTCTTGACATCTATCTGGTGTACTTTCCATTTCATAACTGCTGCCAGAGAAAGTATGGTCCTTATGGAAGTGTACCTCACCACGAGTGCAAATGTCTCTTCGTAGTCTATGAGGGAGAGTGCCTCCTTATTTATACCCTTTCAAGTCACTAAACAAATATAACATTTGAGCCTACATGTCATCTCACATGGAGCCCACTTGACCTAAAGAGACCAAAATTACATATTACATGATGTTACATTGGGGACTATTTCCCCAACTTATAATGGAGGTTTCACCTCAAGGTCTAGACACAATTTAGACATCCCATGAAGGGGTAACACACATCCCCAATGGGGGTACACCAACATACAATGATAATATACATCAGAATATATTTCAAAGTTACACATACATCAACACTCCCTCTTAACTAGGAAGGTATTCTCTCTCTTCACAGTCATCAACACATCTGGTCAGGTCTTCATCGCATAGTCTTCATCATGGAGTCATAGAGTCTTCTTATTATAGTTTGATCATCATCCCATCCTATCTGTCATGATAAGTTTCTACAGTGCCAACCCTTTTTCATGCTGGATGTAGGCCTAGCCCTCTACCAGGTCTTCATCACATCTTGAGAATTCCTTCTCATAGAATCTGTCCAGGATATTCTTCATGTTTCCACAGCAATATCCTGCATCTTCTACCTTCATCTTGTCATATCCATATCATCTCTTTTGTCATGCATAAGACAAAAATACAAACGACCATAGAAATTATGGTCGACCCGCATTCTTTTAAAAGAACTACCTAGGTGCACCTCTTGTGCTTCATGACCTTATAATCTCATCATGGGAACTGTTAACAACCCTACCTAGCAGAATCTCGAAGGGACCATGATAAAAAGGAAATAATTATTGTTTGTCAAACTTTGGTTAAATATTATGGTATAAAGGTATGACAAAAGGGTGATTAAGCGATCAATTATCATGGGATCCAACGGTGCAAAGCAAGGAGATAGAGATCGAAGGCTTGTAATGTGTCCGCTTTATAAAGATGCGAGAAAGATAACGATATACGGGTGTTCAATGAGACATGAAGATCAACAGTCGCTGATCTGACTCGATAAGATCTACAGTTGTTGTGAACTCTGCCCTATAGACTTGCACGTTTGATAAAACAAAGGAGCTCGGCGGAATATGGTACATTTCGTTTCATCCGACGGCTGGGAAATAAAGGCGAAATATATCAACGGTCGTTGACAGATCCAGAGCAGGAAGTTGTGCGGCGGTTGGAGACAAAAGGTGGTAGCGGAATGCAAACCACAGTACACGTGGCAACTCGTGGTGCATTCCATGGACAAAAGCGGTTTAGCAGAAACCACTAAAGGGGGTCTCTGGAGTGGGGTCCTATATAAACAAAGTTGACTTGTTCAAGAATTATTTTTTATTGGCGTCGGACGAATGAAAAGGACCTGCGTGCTCGCCAACCTCAATAGTAAATCTTGAATACACGTAGTCATAGTAACAGGTAAGTCCCGGATGCATGAAATTGATCCACCTAATTACCATTGTTTTCTGAATTATGGACAAAGGAAAATATTTGCAAGGGTTTAGTCGTATTTTGGATGATAAAGAAGAATACCTAGTCGACAGAGACAGAGGAGTGTGTGACCCATTTTTTTTCTGTGGGAAGTGTATCAGTTAGTAAAGAGAGGTTATGGAAGTACAATTCACAAGGTAATGATATCATAAATGCCTGTAAATCATTTTTATATTATTTTGCTGTTGAACAGACCCTGCATTTTCCCGAGTTCGCAGAATGGTGTGCAGTTAATTATTCTTCTTCTCAGAGAATTATCGTAAGTCAGTCTAAGTCTAGGATACTGTGTAAAATTGATGCGAAGGTCATCCGTGAAAACCTGAACTTGCCTGATGACTACCCTGATAGTCGTAAACCTGTAAATGAATCCGTTTTAGCCGAGGTGTATAAAAATTGTGAAACTGAGGTCCGTTGTAAATTCTTGTCAAGTATCCTTAAAAATGGTCAATCACTAGACAGTCTCTTTCTGCACTATCATGTTCACATTTCCAAAGATGAAGTTCAGTTAGTTGTGTCCTTAGTCTGTCAAGTCTTGGGTCGAGATGATGATTGTCATGTAAATGAACTCATCTTAGGTTTTCTATTAAAAATCAGTTCATTGAGTTATGAGTCTCAGTCAGTTCATGTACTCAGTTTAGATGAGTACTTAGCAGAAGCTATCATCTTCAATTGAGTGAGTTTCCAAAGGTCAGATTCTTCAAGTTTCAGACTTATTTACTGAACATGTTGTTGTGTTTGAACGTCACCGAGTTGCAGTTTTTGAGTACCATGTTCTCTACAGATTTGCCCATGCAAATCAACATGTTTGAATTTGCCAATTCTATCATGTCAGAAATATACAAGATGTTATTTGATGAAGTGATGCCCTGGGTATTAGAAGAGATGAAATGCATGATGCAATCCTCACCTGAGGATAGAGTCGGAGATTGGTTTTTGTATAAGGATTCCACAGTTTTGAGAATATATGGTTTTACTGGAGAACCATATAGGTTACATGCTTTCCTTACTCCCATAATTTTTGCAGTAGATTTTATGAGACAAAGATTGCATTCAGAAGAAGAACACTTTGGGGCCTTTAAGAAATCTTCAAATATCAAGTTCCCTCTCAAAGTTGGTTCTTTTATTTTCAAAAATAAAGGTGCTCTGGTGTTTATAGAAAAATTGTTGGAAAGTATGGAATTTCAAAAGGAGCAAAGGGTAAATTATGATCCCCATCATATAATTTCCCTGAGAAAGCAGGCAAACAAAAACAAGCCATTTGACCACCAAGTTGTTGAAATCCTGAGCGAGACAGCCAAATTGTTTCATTTTATGGAAATTCCAAGATCTGATGAAAGTGCAAGTATTATACCAACTGTTGCAGTATCTCAAATGATAGATGGTCCTTACATTGCAGCTAAAAGAAGTCTTTTTGAAGTTGAAAGCATGGAAGTGGATGAGGATGGGTCATACAAAAATCCCAAATTGTTTCAAGATGGTAGAGTTTTAAGTGAAGAGATTTCAAACGATTTAAAAAGAGTTGCTTTAGTTCCAACAAAATCTGTACATGTGAATCAGTTTTCTTTTAAAGGTGTAGATAATTCAGAATCAAGCCCAGTCTTCAAGTCCAAAAAGGATCTCATGGCCAGTTATGTGGGGAAGCGAAAGTAGTCCCTAGAAGAGACAAGGAATCTACTCCCGCGAGTGAGGAGTTTAAATAATCCAAAAACTTCCTTGATTTCTACCACGGACATAGAAAGAAATACTTTTAAATTAGCCATAGTAAGTGATAAGAAGATGTTAGAAATGGAAGTAAGATTGGACAAGATTAGTCTACCAGACAAAATACAGTTACACAAGCAAACATGTGACATTATTTATTCAGATTTATTGCATGCTATGATGAGAGTTAATAAGTTACAAATTTTGGTAGACAAGTTAGAGGTTTAGTTAAAACATGAGAAAGTTGAAAATAAGGCCAATGCTATTCAAATTAAAAAGCTACAAGCAGACATTATCATCTCAGGAAATGAAAGAGATAAAACCCAGGCAATCAAAATACTTCTGGAAGAAAAGGACAATGCCCTCCAGGTTTTGAAGAAAAGGTTGAAGATACCAAGCACTGAACATGTTCAATCATCTGAATTATTATCATTACAAGAAGAGAAATACAAAATTCACCTAGAGATGATGGAGCATAAAGGAAGAGCTGTCAAATTACAAGAGGAAAAAGACAAATGGGAAACGGAGCAGAATGAGCTAATAGCCCAAATCTCCCTGCTGAAAAAGGACCAAATCGACAAAAAAGAGATTATGGAGGAGTTGATGAGCCAAACTCCCACTGATGAAGACCTGTTCATTGTGAATATTGAGAAACTATTAAATGATTTTTCTGCAGATGACTTACTAGTGCCTATGTCCCAGTTCAGCTTGAAGGATGAATAAATAAGAGAATTAAAGGTGGAAAATGAAAAATTCAAATCCGAGCTGGCCAAAGTTACTGAAAATAAAAATAAAATATTGCAAGATAGAAATCAGCTACAAAAGAAATTTAATGAATTAAAGGAAAGAAACATCGGGAAGGGTCCTCTCCAGGGAGCAAAGCACATAATTAGGGATACATTATCCATAGAAATTACTAAATTCAGGCACTATTTAAATTTCATTGATGATCAAAGCATATTGATCAATCTGGCCAATCAGACACTGAAGTTAGTAAATGAAACTATGGAGAGGAAACCCCTTGCCACAGCCCAGAATGCGTTAAACTTCTTAAATTCATTAACATACCAAAAGTTGCATGATATAGGTGTAAAGGACATGATAGAAATGGTACTGTGGGCCAAAACGTTTATCCATAAGCATCATCTAATGAAGGCAGTCCAGGAAAAAGCTGATGAAATGATCTCACAGGTTAATGAATTCAAACAGGCTTTCAAAGAACTATTCGAAGACGGGCTTCCTTCCTTTTGGGATTAAGAGGGATGAATGTTTTCTCAAGAACACTATCACAACCTGTTGGTACAAAGCCACATGGATCATTCCAAATTTGACAATCTGGAAAAAGGGCTGACAGGGAAAGTCATCATGGATAAGCTGGCAGAATAATTTGAGATACTACAGAAATTATAGTCATCAGGGGAAAGTTTCCTAAGGTGTCTTATGAAGCCTACATGGAGCTGGAGGTGTCCATTAATGAGATGATCGAATATGATATTCCAAGCGCGGAACAATGGAGATCCATAGAAAGATTCGGAAAAATGAAATATATCCTTCATTCATGAAGACAGGTGTTGCGCGTTGAGGAGCTGCTTGGACGAGGCCATGTTACCGAGTTGATTTTAACTTAATGATTTGTTAGGATCGAAGCTAGTATTTTATTCCTAGGAATTAGGAATATAGTTACAAGACTTTGATTAAGCCGGTTATTTAGTTATAAATCTTCTTGGAAGATGAAATGATTTTATGTATATAAGTGCATCTATTTTATATGATGGGGGTTGGAACCCATCTTGTTGTCGACTATTTCTCCTGAAGACATATATTTTTTGAATAACAAAGTGAATGCATAAGAGTTATCAGAGATTCCTGTGTAATTTACATTGCAGTCCGTATTTCTCTTTTACTATGATCGTTTTTTCAGTGTAACACTTCATTCTGTTTTTCTTCATATCTGAAGCATAGTGTTGAATGGTTAGAATTCATATTGTTTATGCTCTGATCATGGTTTCAGATATTTTATGAATGTTTCTACTAAAGTTAATATAGAATTCATCTTTGATGCTCTGTATTAATGGACCGTTGCTTGTTTCTTCTATCCCACCCGAACTAAATGAATGACTGTGACGGAATGGTTATCTTGCCTTTGACAAAATCTCATGCATATGTCTTTGTGATATCTTTATGTATATGTGACTCCATAGCCTAATGGTTACTTGTTTTTTAAACCATTTATACAATTTTTAAGTGTTTGAATTATATCTGGACTTGTTAAATCTGTATTTGAGAGATCCCTCTCTGGAAGGAAAAGCCAGTTTCTTTCTAAAAGTGGTTTTGCTGTTACCTTGGAATTTATCTTTTGCAACCTGCGTACATTCTGAGTGCTAACAAATTGGCGCTGTTGCCGGGGAACGAAGGTGCACATCTTCCCTGGGGAGAACGACAGAGTTGAAGAAAGATTTCTGCGGGCAAACAGGAATTTTTACCAGTAGAAAGGTTGTATATTTTCCCTAGCGACTCCATTGTAAAACTTTTTCAGAACCTAAGGAGTCATTCTGGCTTTGAGAAGACACACACGAGGTAATTCTAATACCAAAGTTTTAAAAAGTCTTGAAGACCCGAAAAAGTTATTTAAGAGAAAAGATAAAGAAAAGTTAGGTTTTCCTTTGTTTGGTACATCATCTTCTCAAGATTCTACTATTGATCCAGAATGGGAAGTTAATGTTGGAAGGAGTTTGTTGAAAACTAAATCTGAGTCTGATCTGAAGAATAATGAGTTTGATTCCTATAGATTGGAATCTTATTTGTTGGATTCCCTCTGGAGAGATTTACAACTAACTATGAAATTTGAAACATCTGCCTCTCAAAATACTCAAAAGCCTTCAGTGCCTTTGAACCCACCTAGACCAATGCCAGCTAGATTTTCTCCCTTGCGTTTGCCTGTTTTATTACATGACCTTCCTCAGAATTATTCCCAAAGAATTTCTTTGTTTGATGGATAAGGTGACATAACCGCAAAGCAGCATGTTGCCAAGTTTGAAGATTTCATTGACTTAGAAGAAGTTGATTATCCAGATGTCAAAATGCGGTTGTTTGCTCAAAGTTTGTCAGGTGAGGCAAAGAAATGGTTTAAAGATCTGCCAGATGGGTCTATAATGAATTTTCAGGCTTTCCAGAATGCATTTCTAGATAGGTGGGATGATAAACAGAATCCTCTACAACTCTTGTCTCAGTATAATAGTCTCAAAAAGGGAGGTTTCGAATCTGTCCATGAATTCTCTAGCAGGTTCATGAGGGTTTATAACTCCATTCTGGAAGATATAAAACCTTCTATGGCTACTGCCAAATTACATTATGCTGGAGCCTTTGACAATGATTTTGCATTCTCATTAAGAGAAAGGAAATTAGTAACCCTTGCTGCAATGTTTACAGATGCTTTGGAAGTAGAAGCAAATATGATGGTGAGTGGAAAAATGAAACATAGAGATATTGATAGGAGGAAAAAGGATGAAAATTTGCCTTCTGCTTCTTCCTCTACTAATGATGTAAAATTTGAAATGATGTTGAAAACAATGGAAAAATTGATGGACAGATTAACTATGGACAATAGGGGGTTCAAGAGAGAACAAGCCGACCCTCAAATCAGGAACCCAAATTTTAGAAGACCAAATCCTCTCGTTCTTCCACAAAATAGGTAGAGAGACATACGAAACCCAAGAAATCAGGAAGAATATCAAATTCGACCACCATTCCCTGAAAATTATGTTGCTGATGAAGAAGACCCTATTGAAAATGAAATTCATCTTTTTGGAGAACTGGATTCAGAAATATATCTTACTGAAGAAGAACATAACATGTTTGAACATGAAGATGGAAGTGAAGAATTTGAAAGGGAGACAGAGAAATATCAAAGGGGTTATTCACATGCTATGGATGATGTGCAGAGGAAAATCAGATTGAGAAACAGGGAGGTTTTTATAAATAAAGGGAAGGAAAATCCAAATCAGCCTTCCAGGAGTTCCCTAAATGTTGAAAAGGGAAAAGAGGTGCAAAAAGAGTCTCTTATAAATAAAGAAGCTGAAAATGAGATACAAAGCAAGTGGCCCCAATTGATGTAGAAAGGGCTGGTCCCGGTTTTAATTTGCAAAATGAGCTTTCAAAGTTAAAAATTTATGTTCCATTTAATGAGTTGTTGAGAAACAGTGAATATAGAGACACTATAACAAGAATGGTCAAAGGTCAAGGGGAATCGCAATCTGATATTTTAGAGTTGAATGACGATAATCCTGCTATTTCATTTGTGTCAAAGGTTGAAAATTTAGAAAATGAAGAGGTCCCTCCTTTCTATTTGAGTTTGAATGTGCATGATATGGTGGTCCATAATGCTATGTTAGACTCAGGAGCATCACATAATTTAATGCCGAAGGGAGTAGTTGAAAGTTTGGGACTAGAAGTGACAAGGCCCTATAAAGATTTGTATTCTTTTGACTCTAAAATATTAAAATGCCTTGGTTTGATCAAATATATGGTAGTGACTCTGAACAAGTTGCCATCTAAAACTATAGTCATGGATGTGGTAGTAGCAGACATTCCACCTAAATTTGGGGTATTGTTGTCAAGATCTTGGACTTCGAAGTTAAAAGGTAGTTTACAAATGGATATGTCATATGCTACTATTCCTATTCAAGATGGGAGCAGAAGGTTATATAGTGAAAAAATAACTCCTTATGTAGTGAGCAGTCAAGATAAACCTGAAATTCATCATATATATGTTGTTGATACTGATTTGGGGTCTTCCATTTTCTTCAATGATACTGTCCCATGTGATCTAGGAGCCACATTACAGGAGAAGTCCAAAGAAGATAAAAAAGAAGAGATGAAGAAACAAGATGCTTTGGAGGCAAAACAAAAAAGGGAAGGTTTATGGACTATGTATTTTGATGGATCTGCTGCAAAACTGGGTGTTGGAGCCGATGTGTATATAATTTATCCTATTAGGGATTTCAAAGATTTATCATATCAATTAACATTTGAATGCACAAATAACATAGCAGAATATGAAGCTTTATTACTGGGGTTACATGCTTTGAAAGATTTGGGAACACAAAGGATAAAAGTTTTTGGAGATGCAGAATTGGTGATAAACCAAGGGAATGACAGTTATTAGACCAAGCATCCCCAGATGAGGGCTTATAGGAATGAAGTGTGGGATATGATTGGCAACTTTTTCACTGAGCACACGATTCAAGTGGTTTCCAGACATGAAAATATGGTGGCAGATTCTTTGGCAGTAGCTGCTGGAAAATTCAAAACCTCTATTGCTGGTCAGAAAGAATATCAAGTGGACATTGTGAATAGACCATCTATTCCTGACAATTCCAAATATTGGGAGGTATTTGAAGACGACATGCAGATCAGAAGGTTTTTGGAATTATCAGGAGAATTTGTAATTACTCATATTGACACCGAAAATGATGATGGTGAGAACTTTCAAAATGATGAAGAGCTTGACAAAGAAAAGGAAGGCACTGAAAAGTTGAAGGGAACCTTAGGAGGTAAAGATATTATTCAATTAAAAAATAATTTCATACCAAGGGGTCTAATTCCTTTGGAAAAAAAAATTGATCAGAATGATGTGGCTAAGAATCCCAAAGTAAAACCTATTGAGAATGCTGTTGAAGATAGGAATATTGGCACTAAAGAGAATCCTAAGATTATAAAGGTATCTAAGAAATTGCCTGAAAAAGAAGAATATGTGAATTTAATGAAAAAGTATACAGATGTCTTCACTTGGAGTTATGAAGACCTTAAGGAATATGATACCTCTATCATACAGCATACTATTCCTATAAAGCCTGGGGAGAAACCTTTCAAAAAGAAGCTCAGAAGGATAAATCCTAAGCTGTTTCCCATCATTGAGAAGGAAATTAAAAATTATTTGATGCCAAGATCATTGTAACTCTAAGGTTTTCTAAGTGGGTTGCGAATCTGGTTCCTGTTAGAAAGAAGAATGTGACTGTGTGTAGATTTCTGAAATTTAAATAAATTTTCTATGAAAGACAATTATCCTTTGCCAAAGATGGATCATATTTTGCAGAAAGTAGTTGGAGCTGAGAGAATTTCAATGTTGGACAGTTTTTCTGGCTATAATCAGATCAAAGTATTACCTGAAGATCAAGAGAAAACTGCATTTACTACACCTTGGGGCACCTTTATGTATGCAAAGATGCCTTTTGGCCTAATGAATGCAGGAGCTACTTTCCAGTGAGCTATGGACATTGCTTTTGCAGAAGAAATTGGGAATTTTGTGGTAATCTACATGGATGATATTACAGTCTATTCAAAATCCGACAAAGAACATTTACATCATTTAGAGAAAGTTTTCATGAAGTGTAGAAAGTTTGGTATATCATTAAATCTAAAGAAATCCAATTTTGCTTTAGAAGAAGGAAAGTTGTTGGGCCATATAATATCCAATGATGGAATAAAAATTGATCCTGAAAGGGTGAGTGCAATTTTTAAAGTAGGTGAACCCAGGAGTAAGAAGGAAATACAGTCATTCTTGGGGAAGGTGAATTTTTTAAGAAGGTTTGTGCCAAGATTTGCTGAGATCCTAATGAATATCACAAATATGTTGAAGAAGGGTCATGAGGTGAAATGGAATGCTGAAGCCAGAAAGTCTTTTTGGGAAATCAAAAAAGCAATATCAGATGCTCTTGTGTTGGTGAGTCCAGATTTTACCAAATATTTCTCAGTATTTTCATATGCTTCAGAATATACTATAGCAGCAGTTTTATTGCAAAATGTTGAGGGATGGGGAATTGAAATATGATATCATGGAGAAGAAAGCATATGCTTTAGTTAAATCATTGAAGGATTTCAAAGTATATATTATGCATTCACACATAATTGCACATGTTCCAACAGCTGCAGTAAAAGGAATCTTGACACAACCTGATCCAGAAGGCAGAAGGGCAAAATGGATAGCTACATTACTGGAGTATGACATAGAGATAAAGCCTACTAAGTTGGTCAAGGGACAAGGATTAGCAAAAATGATGGCAAATTCAAACTATGAGGCTTTACAAATCAATTTCCTATATCTTCGAGTTAATCAATTGGATACAGAAGTGGAAGTAGTAGTTTATTTTGTGGCATATCCATGGTATTATGATATTGTTTACATCCTTCAAAATTTACAAGCACCAGAAGGATTGAGTAAGTCAAGGGTGAGATCCATAAAAATTGAAAGCTGCCAAATATTGTATTATAAATAAATATCTTTATTGGAAAGACCCCGGAGGAATATTACTAAACTGTCTTTTAGAAAATGAAGCTCAACAAAAAGCCAAAGAATTTCATAAGGAAGATTGTGGAGGACATCATTCTTGGAAGGTGACTGCAAACAAAATTATAAGAGCAGGTTATTATTGGCCAACATTATTTTTAGATGTGTATAAAGAAACCAACAGGTGTCATCAATGCCAAATTTTTGATGGTAAGAGAAAGGTACTTCCCCTTCCTTTAAATCCAATAACAATAGAAGCTCCTTTCCAACAGTGGGGTTTGGATTTTATTGGCGAGATAAACCCCAATTCGTCAGGACAACACAAATGGATTCTGACAGCTACGGATTATTTTACAAAATGGATTGAAGCGATTCCCACCAGAAGAGCCACTGAAACTGTAATCATGGACTTTCTTGAGGAAAACATATTGGCTCGATTTCGATGCCCCAAAAGAATAGTAACAGACAATGCAGCTGCCTTTAAGTCTAAGAAAATGATTGACTTCTGTCACAAATATCATATAAGTCTCAATCATTCAACTGCCTATTATCCGCAGGGAAATGGGTTAGCTAAATCTTCAAATAAAAGCCTAGTAAGGATCATCAGAAAGCTGTTGGAAGATAATAAAAAGTCATGGCACACCAAACTCAAGTATGCTCTATGGGCCGACCCAATTAGTACCAAAAGGGAAATCGGCATGTCTCCGTTCCAACTGGTGTATGGAACCGAAGTTGTTTTTCCAGCGTCATTAGGTGTTCCAGTTATGAGATATTTCCAGGATCAGCAGGAAGAACCAAATCACATGCAAAGGAGGATAAATCAGATTATTGAGTTGGAAGAGAGAAGGAATAAGGCTTATGACAAGGTGCAGTTACATCAAGAAAAAATGAAAAATACTTTTGACAGAAGAATCAAAGAAGAGCAGTTTTAGATTGATGATTTGGTTTTGAAGTGGGATGCTCCTAAAGAAGACAAACATGGGAAATTTGATCATATGTGGGTAGTTCCTTATGTTGTTGCTGGATACAGAGGACAAAACACATTTCTGCTAGAATATCCGAATGGGGTTCCTCTGGAAAGTAACCCTGTAAATGGAAGGTATCTGAAACATTACCTGTCCTAAGGAGGAGGGTAAAACTTGTATTATAGTCTGTAAATATTTATTTTCTTTACAAGTCGATATGGGTGGTAGGTCGAGTGTGTTTGAAGCCCGCGATGAAGGCCCTAAAATTTAGGAGGCATTCCATTCCTTTTGAAAATTAAAAAATAAAAATGTATATTTACGAAAAACAAAAGATAAGTTTTCTGGAAGTTACTGTGAAATATTAAAGACAGGCACCTGGTCTATGAGTTCTTTGATACCTCGTAGGGAGGATATCATCCCCAGATGGAGCCAGTTGTTAACAACCCACCTAGTAGAGGCTCGAAGGGACCATGATAAAAAGGAAATAATGATTGCTTGTCAAACTTTGGTTAAATATTATGGTATAAAGGTATGATAAAAGGGTCAGTAAACGATGAATTATCACGGGATCCAATGGTGCAAAGCGAGGAGACGAAGATCGAAGGCTTGTAATGTGTCCTCTTTATAAAGATGCGAGAAATATAACAATATATCGGTGTTCAACGAGACGTGAAGATCAATGGTCGCTGATCCGGATCGATAAGATCTACAGTCATTGTGAACTCCGCCTTGTAGATTTGCACGTTTGATAAAACAAAGGAGCTCGACGGAATATGGTACGTGTCGCTTCATCCGATGGCTAGGAAACAAAGGTGAAATATATCAACGGTCGTTGATGGATCCGGAGCAGGAAGTTGCGCGGTGGTTGGAGATGAAAGGTGGTAGCGGAATGCAAACCACAGTACAAAAGAAGTTCAGCGGAAACCACTAAACGGGGTCTCCGGAGTGGGGTCCTATATAAACAAAGTTGACTTGTTCAAGAATTATTTTGTATTGGCACCGAACGAATGAAAATGACCTGCGTGCTCGCCAACCTCAACAGTCAATCTCGAATACACGCAGTCATAGTAACAGGTAAGTCCTGGACACCTGAAATTCATCCACCTAATTACCATTGTCGTCTGAATTATGGACAAAGGAAAAGATTTCCAAGGGTTTAGTTGTATTTTGGATGATAAAGAAGAATACCTGGTCGATAGAGATAGAGGAGAGTGTGACCCTTTTTTGTCTGTGGGAAGTGTATCAGTTAGCAAAGAGAGGTTATGGAAGTACAATTCGCAGGGTAATGATATCCTAAATGCCTGTAAATCATTTTTATATTATTTTGCTGTTGAACAGACCCTGCATTTTCCCGAGTTCGCAGAATGGTGCGCAGTTAATTATTCTTCTTCTCAGAGAATTATCGTAAGTCAGTCTACGTCTAGGATACTGTGTAAAATTGATGCCAAGGTCATTCATGAAAACCTGAACTTGCATGATGACTACCCTGATAGTAGTGAACCTGTAAATGAATCCGTTTTAGCCGAGGTGTATAAAAATTGTGAAACTGAGGTCTGTTGTAAATTCTTGTCAAGTATCCTTAAAAATGGTCAACCACTAGATGATCTCTTTCTGCCCTATCCTATTAACATTTTCAAAGATGAAGTTCAGTTAGTTGTGTCCTTAGTCTGTCAAGTCTTGGGTCTAGATGATGATTGTCATGTAAATGAAGTCATCTTAGGTTTTCTATTAAAAATCAGTTCATTGAGTTATGAGTCTCAGTCAGTTCATGTACTCAGTTTAGATTAGTACTTAGCAGAATCTAAACATATTCAATTGAGTGAGTTTCCAAAGGTCAGATTCTTCAAGTTTCAGACTTATTTACTAAACATGTTGCTGTGTTCGAACGTCACCAAGTTGAGTTTTTGAGTACCATGTTCTCTACATATTTTCCCATGCAAATCAACATGTTTGAATTTGCCAATTCTATCATGTCATAAATATACAAGATGTTATTTGATGAAGTGCTGCCCCGAGTATTAGGAGAGATGAAATGCATGATGCAATCCTCACCTGAGGATAGAGTCGGAGATTGGTTTTTGTATAAGGATTCCACAATTTTGAGAATATATGGTTTTACTGGAGAACCATATAGGTTACTAGATTTCCTTACTCCCAGAATTTTTGCATTAGAGTTTATGACACAAAGATTGCATTCAGAAGAATAACACTTTGGGGCCTTTAAGAAATCTTCAAATATCAAGTTCCCTCTCAAAGTTGGTTCTTTTATTTTCAAAAATAAAGGTGCTCTGGTGTTTATAGAAAAATTGTTGGAAAGTATGGAATTTCAAAAGGAGCAAAGGTTAAAATATGATCCCCATCATATAATTTCTTTGAGAAAGAAGGAAAACAAAAACAATCCATTTGACCACCAAGTTGTTGAAAGCCTGAGCGAGACAGCCAATTTGTGTCATTTTATGGAAATTCCAAGATCTGATGAAAGTGCAAGTACTATATCAGTTGCAGTATCTCAAATGATAGATGGTCCTTATATTGTACCTAAAAGAAGTCTTTCTGAAGTTGAAGGCATGGACGTGGATGAGGATGGGTCACACAAAAAGGCCAAATTGTTTCAAGACAGTGGAGTTTTAAGTGAAGAGATTTCAGACGATTTAAAAAGAGTTTCTTTAGTTCCAACAAAATCTGTACATGTGAACCATTTTTATTTTAAAGGTGTAGATTATTCATAATCAAGTCCAGTCTTCAAGTCCAAAGAGGAGCTCATGGCCAGTTATGTGGGGAAGCGAAAGCAATCTCTAGAAGAGACAAGGAATCTACTCCCACGAGTGAGGAGTTTAAATAATCCAAAAACTTCCTTGATTTCTACCAGGGACATAGAAAGAAATACTTTTAAATTGGTCATAGTAAGTGATAAGAAGATGTCAGAAATGGAAGTAAGATTGTACAATATTAGTGTACCAGACAAAATACAGTTACACAAGCAAACAGGTGACATTATTTATTCATATTTATTGCATGCTATGATGAGAGTTAATAAGTTACAAATTTTGGTAGACAAGTTAGAGGTTCAATTAAAAAATGAGAAAGTTGAAAATAAGGCCAATGCTATTCAAATTAAAAAGCTACAAGCAGACATTATCAGCTCAAGAAATGAAAGAGATAACACCCAAGCAATCAAAAGACTTCTGGAAGAAAAGGACAACGCCCTCCAGGTTTTGAAGAAAAGGTTGAAGATCCCAAGCACTGAACATGTTCAATCATCCGAATTATTATCATTACAAGAAGAGAAAGAAAAAATTCACCTGGAGATGATGGAGCATAAAGGAAGAGCTGTGAAATTACAAGAGGAAAAAGACAAATGGGAAACAGAGTGGAATGAGCTAATAGCCCAAATCTCCCTGCTGAAAAAGGACCAAATCGATGAAAAAGAGATTATGGAGGAGTTGATGAGCCAAACTCCCACTGATGAAGACCTGTCCATTGTGAATATTGAGAAACCATTAAATGATTTTTCTGCAAATGACTTACTAGTGCCTATGTCCCAGGTCAGCTTGAAGGATGAAGAAATAAGAGAATTAAAGGTGGAAAATGAAAAATTCAAATCCGAGCTGGCCAAAGTTACTGAAAATAAAAATAAAATATTGCAAGATAGAAATCAGCTACAAAAGAAATTTAATGAATTGAAGGAAAGAAACATCGAGAAGGGTCCTCTCCAGGGAGCAAAGCACATAATTTGGGATACATTATCCATAGAAATTACTAAATTCGGGAACTATTTAAATTTCATTGATGATCAAAGCATATTGATCAATCTGGCCAATTAGAGACTGAAGTTAGTAAACGAAACTATGGAGAGGAAACCCCTTGCCACAGCCCAGAATGCGTTAAACTTCTTAAATTCATTAACATACCAAAATTTGCATGATATAGGCGTAAAGGACAGGATAGCAATGGTACTGTGGGCCAAAACGTTTATCCATAAGCATCATCTAATGAAGGCAGTCCAAGACAAAGCTGATGAAATGATCTCACAGGTTAATGACTTCAAACAGGCTTTCAAAGAACTATTCGAAGACGAGCTTCCTTCCTTCTGGGATGAAGAGGGACGAAATTTTTCTCAAGAGCACTATCACAACCTGTTGGTACAAAGCCGCATGGATCATTCCAAATTTGACGATCTGGAGAAGGGGCTGACAGGAAAAGTCATCGTGGATAAGCTGACGGAAGATTTTGAGATACTATAGAAATTCCTAATCATCAGGAGAAAGTTGCCTAAGGTGTCTTATGAAGCCTACATGGAGCTGGAGGTGTCCATTCACGAGATGATCGAATATGATATTCCAAGCGCAGAACAATGGAGAGCCATAGAAAGATTCAGAAAAATGAAATATATCCTTCATTCATGAAGACAGGTGTTGCGCGCTGAGGAGCTACTTGGACGAGGCCATGTTACCGAGTTGATTTTAACTTAATGATCTGTTAGGATCAAAGCTAGTAGTTTATTCCTAGGAGTTAGGAATATAGTTACAAGACTTTGATTAAGCCAGTTATTCAGTTATAAATATTCTTGGAAGATGAAATGATTTTATGTATATAAGTGCATATATTTTATATGATGGGGGTTGGAACCCATCTTGTTGTCGACGGTTTCTCCTAAAGACATATATTTTTTGAATAACAAAGCGAATGCATAAGAGTTATCAGAGATTCCTATGTCATTTACATTGCAGTACGCATTTCTCTTTTTCTGTGATCATTTTTTCAGTGTAACACTTCATTCTGTTTTTCTTCATATCTGAAGCATAGTGTTGAATGGTTAGAATTCATATTGTTTATGCTCTTATCATCATTTCATATATTTTATGAATTTTTCTACTAAAGTTAATATAGAATTCATATTTGATGCTCTGTATTAATGGATTGTTCCTTGTTCTTCTGTCCCACCCGAACTAAATGAATGACTATGATGGAATGGTTATCTTGCCTTTGACAAAATCTCATGCATATGTATTTGCGATATCTTTATGTATATGTGACTCCATTTCCCAATTTTTATTTGTTGTTTCAACCATTTATACAAGTTTTAAGTGTTTGAATTATATCTGGCCTTGTTAAATCTGTATTTGAGAGATCCCTCTTTGGAAGGAAAAGCCAGTTTATTTCTAAAAGTGGTTTTGTTGTTACCTTGGAATTTATATTTTACAACCTGGGTACATTCTGAGTGCTAACAGGAACTTCATATATATCATGTATATGGTAGGACTAATTACAACCCAACAACCTGCTACACCAGGACATTTTTACGTTCTTATGGTCAACCTTAAGGAATTACATCTAAACAACCTGCATCCAGGATATTTTCCATTCAGATAACCTTCGAGACATATTATGTTTGCTTAACCTATGTACCATGCCAGGGATCAATATTTACACTCAGACAACCCACATGAAACATTACATCCGAATAACCTACGTAACATGCCAGGGCTCAGTATTTACATTCAGATAACCTGTCTCATTTCCCATGTGAGATAATAAGCTTTGTATCAGGAATGATTACATCCAAGGATAACCTGAGAGCTTCACCTATATGTTATATTCAATGATAACCTATAGTACTGATTACTTCTAAGCAATCTACGAACTTTTCCACGATGTTACACTCATAGAACCTGTATTTCTAGCAATGTTAGAACACATCACTCCCTCTTTTTAGGGATCTCGATCTATATCACACCAAGTCTTTCTCTGAAGTACTTGATCTTCACTCTCGCAAGAGTATTGGTTAACACATCGGATATCTAATCTTTTGTTTCCATGTACTAGAGCTTCACTTCTCCTTTTTGCACCATATCCTTCATATAGTGGAACTTGATCTCAATGTGTTTCAAATTGTCATGGAACATTGTATTTCCTGTCATATTCACGCAACTCTGATTGTCACAAAAGATGCAAGTCACATCCATATGAGATCAAATAAGTCAGATAATAGATTTCGAAGCCACACTGCCTCGCAACTAGACAAGAAAGTGACAATATACTCTTCCTTGGATGTACTCAGCGCTACACATGATTGCTTCCTACTGAACCAGGAGATCATGCCAGATCCCAAGTTGAAGCATCAACCTGAGGTGTTCTTCATGTTAGTGGCACTACTTTCCCAGTCCAAATCAACATAACTATGTAGGTTTATCTTCTTATTCGCATCATATTTGAGGCCATAATCCACTGTACCTTTTAGGTACCTCAGTACATGATTTACTGCTATCAGGTGAACCTATCTTGGATCTGTCAGGAACTGGATTACGTTGTTCACTGCAAAGCATATGTCTGGTATTGTATTCATTAGATATATCAATGTGGAAATCATCTGACAATACATCATGGAATCAACCTTCTCGGATGAAACATCACTCAGAAGCTTCAAGTTAGATGCCATAGGTGTGGCCATAGCCTTGCAGTCCAACATTCTGAATCTCTTCAGAATATTCGCTGCAAAATTTCCTTACTCAAGGAAGATTCCATCTTCACTCTTCCATGCCTCCATGCCTAAGAATTAGTGCATCATACCTAGTTCTTTCATCTCGAACTCTGTAGCAAGTATCCTTCTTGTATCCGTAATGAGTTCCTCATTACCTGTTAGAAACAAGTGATCAACATATAGCAGGAGTATCACTAGTATTTTGTCTTTCACCTTGAATTAGAGGTTGGAATCTAATTTACTCTTGTTAAATCTCAATATCATCAGGAAGCTATCCATCCTGTTGTACCATGTCCTCGGTGCTTGTTTCAAACCATGCAAGTACTTATTCAATTTTCACACATGGGTCTTCCTGTCATGTGTCTCTAATCCCAATTGCTGGTCTACGTACACTTCCTCTTTGACTATACCATTCAATAAAGTTGTCTTGACATCCATATAGTGTACTTTCCAATTCATAACTATTTCCAGAGAAAGTATGGTCCTTATGGAAGTGTACCTAACCACGCGTGCAAATGCCTCTTCGTGGTTTTTGCCATCTTTCTATGAGAAGCATCATGTTATGTATCTTGCCTTATTTTTCTTGATACTACCATCTACATCATGTTTTATCTTGTAGATCCACTTTGAAGTCATGATATACTTCTTCTCTATCCTTGGAACATCCTCCCAGACATCATTCTTCATGATCGACTGATATTCCTCGATCATCGCGTCCTTCCATTATTTATTTTCTGTAGCCTCTTCATAGGTGGAAGTTTCTTTATCAACGATGTCACATAGTAGGGCCACATAGATATTGTATGTATTTTCCCTTTTTCTCTCTCTTTCTAGTCCTTTTGGAGTGCCATACCTTTTAGCTTCTCATAAGAGCTCTCATTCCCATGCTAGTTTCCTCTTGTGGGAGTCCTTATCAGGGAATGTCTCTACCCAATCTTGTGGTTATGTTATGTCATGATATTTGGGGTCTTCTGGAATTGCTTCTACAATTTCCATGTCTTGGACTCTCGTCTCTTTAGGTTCCTCGACTTCCTAGATAAGAGTCCTCCTGGATCTGAAGTATGCCGAGTCTTCATCAAAGGTTACATATCTACTATTGTTGATCCTCTTGAATCATGGGAAGTATATTTGGTAGGAATTTGATGTATCATTGTATCCTACGAATACCCCCTTTCTCCCAGAAGGATCAAACTTGGTCCTTATCTCCTTTGGGACATGTATGTACACCGAAAAACCAAATATTATCAGATGGATGAATTTGAGTTTCACTCCTAAGAAATCCTCTTCGGGAGTCTTGTTTTCAAGTACTCAATGATGAGTATGGTTTTGTACATACACAGTTCTTGCTGCCTCCACCCAAAGGTGCCTAGGAAGATCCTGGTCAAGCAACATTGCTTTTGCTGCTCCCATTATGGTTCAGTTCTTTCATTCTACAACCCCATTTTGCTGAGGATTTAATGGAATGCTTAAATCCCTTTTAATCCTAGATTCTCTGTAGAGTTCCTTGAATTCTTCCGAAGTGAACTCGCTGCCATTATCCTACCGTAGAATCTTAACCTTCCTATCTTTCTATTTTTCAACCAAGGATTTATATTCCTTGAGCTTGCTGAAAACTTCACTTTTCTCTTTCAAGAAATATATCCAAGTTTTACGTGAGAATTCATCTATAAAGGAAACATATTACACATACCCTCTTAATAAGTTAGAAGACATGGGTCCACATACATCATAGTCTACTATCTCCATTATTCCTTTAGCCTTAATCTCACTGCTGGGAAATGTCTTCTTTGCATTCTTTCCTTTTGCACATCCTATGCAAATGCCCTCATGCTTTTCTTGGATCTCTGGTAATCCTGAAACTGCTTTCCTTTCCATCGGTAGTGCCTTATAGTGCACATGTGCAAGCCTTCTATGCCACATTTAATTTGGTTCAATTGAATCATGAACCAATGCTTGTTCAGGTTGTCCCTTCAACTTGTACAAGCCTTGGTCTTCTTCTCCAATCATTGTTACATCCTCTATTACCTTTCCTCTGGGACACATTAGAACTTGGCCATCGACAAATGCAACCCTAATTCCCTTTGCATCTAGTGCCGATATGGAGAGAAGTGTAATGAACACAAATATATATAATAAATAATCACTAAATAACTATTATATAATTAATAATAACTATTAAAGATCAGTATTAATTATTAATATTATTAATACATATTGATATTAATAATTAATAATTAATAATTAATAAATAGTTATTAGTAAACAATTCTAAAATGATGCATCCTTTCATGGATAGTATCCAAAGTGCCTTTACGATTAATATATATATGGCACTAACTTTGTAATCAATCATATTTCATCCTATCATCAATATACTCATTATGGCTTATTTGATTTACCAAGTTTTCTGGTGAATATTATTGTATGAGCGAATAAATATTCGCTTCAAGTGGTATGAGAGCCTTGTTTGGTTAATCTGGGCCTTTGGCCTTAATTCTCATACTTTACTTGCTTTTTGTATTGTAGCATTATTTTAGGGTTTCCCTAAAATATTGGACATTGTCCAAAAGAAAAAGAAAAACGTAAAAAAAAAAAGAAAAAAAAAGGAAAGAAAAAAAAGTTAAAAAAAAAGAAAAGATAAAAGGAAAAGGAAAAAAAAAAGGGTAAAAGTGAAACCACACCTGGTTTCTTAAAGTGGGTTTGAGTTTGGATATAAAAGTGCATAGTACTAGTAAAGAGCAAGTGAGATTTGAACTTATGTGGGGAATGTAACACTCATTCCTCCCAACCACCCAATCTACTCACATTTTACAAAACTTAAAGGAAAAAAAAACATAAAAAAGGTGCATAATAATTGCTACTAAAAAGCAAGTGAGATTTGAAATTAGGTGGGGAAGGTAACACTCATTCCTCCCAACCACCCAATCTACTGAAATTTTTACAAACTATTGGAAAAAAAGAAGGAGATATTGATTAAATTTCAAAGAAAACTCAAGAATATGGATTTTAATGTTGAAAAGAAGGAAAAGTTTCCTATCACCTTACAAAAAAACGTTGCAATATTATTTAGAATTAAAGGGAAACTTGCAGGGAAGGATACCACCATTTCTATTGCACCTGCTGAAAGAAATAATTATATTAGTACTAAATTTGCTAACCATTTAGTGATTCCTGAGTCAAATATAAGGGAAGAGCTAGACTTTTTGGACAAAAAACGAACTGAAATAAGTGGCTTACAAATGAGTGTTGGAGATTATATGGTCACATCGAAATTCATTGTTAGTTGCTTATGGAGCTTTGACGGTGACATAATTTTGGGTTTACCTTGGATAAAAACATTGGGGGCTTTCATCTTAAATGCCAAAAATAAGTTTCTGACATTTTCCTATAAGTAAAAGAGAATCACATTTCAAGATATTACAATGAAGTCAGAAATAGAACCTCCAACATCTGAAGAATTCCAGGATATATCAGAGATGATTTCACAGGGTAATCAGAAGTTAGAACAAAAGAAGCAGAAAGAAGTTGAAAAAATTGTCACTAGTAAGGATGAAGAAATTACTCGTTTGAAGAATCATAGTGAAGTCTTGATGGCATAGATTAAGAAATTAAAAAGGGAAAACATATCGCAAGAGGAAATCCAAGAGGAATTCCACAAAGGAAGTGGATCTCCAAAAATGATTTCAATAAGAAACTATTACAAAAAAATGAAGAAAATTCTCACTTAAAAATTTTGAATCAAGGGTTGATTGAACAAATAAAAAAATAAAAAAATGAGAAGTTAAAAAAATAATTAGAGTTATTAACAATTAGTAAATTTCAAGAATCACAAACAATTAAGGTTTCTACATGGGTTCCACAAACATCTCGAATACCTTATCGTCACCCAAATCACAGAAGTCGATACAACCAACATCAAATTAAAGCAGAAATGATGACTAACGCAATAGAGAATTCATCAAAGGCTCAAATTCAAACATCAAAAAAGGGAAGCAATGCAAATCTCATCAAAGTTCAAAAGAACAATCTTATTGTCACATCACTACAAGCATCAACAGAAAATGGTTCCGAAAAACAATTACAAAAATCGTTATAAGCACCAAAAGATGACATTCCAGTAAACACTTCATAGGCAATTCGAGTTCCTTATCGTGATCTAAATCACAAGAGTCATTATGATAGACAAAAAATCAAAAGGAAAATTACCAGTATTATTCCTACAAAGAGCAAAAACAAAATCGACAACTCTCGATAATCGATCCGCAAATAATTCCATTAAGGGTATATCTTGGATGGATGAATTCATGACTGAAGCAACATTTCCACACAATGTTTAAAAGAAAGTATCGTCTTATTTCATCAAATGTTGAAACTACGAACACACAATTTCATGAGAAAGCATTACGGGCTAGAACAAGGGATAAAGAGTTCCATAATTGTGCTTTGAGGACAAAGCAATTCTAAGGGAGAGGCAATGTAATGAACAAAAATATATATAATAAATAATCACTAAATAACTATTATATAATTAATAATAACTATTAAATATCAATATTAATTATTAATATTAATACATATTGATATTAATAATTAATAATTAATAAATAGTTATTAGTAAACAATTCTAAAATGACGCATCCTTTCATGGATAGTATCCAAAGTGCCTTTACGATTAATATATATATGGCACCAACTTTGTCATCTATCATCATATCTATTCTATCGTCAATTTATATATTATTATGGATTATTTAATATTCTAAGTCTTTTGGTAATATTATTTGTGTAAGCAAATAATTATTTGCTTCAAGAATATTCTTCTTCAATACTGGAACATATAGCACATCCTTCATCTTTAAGGATTTTCCGTAGTCAAGCTTGTATGAAGCTTCACCACTCCCTTTTATGGGGTATTGATAATCATCCCCAAGTTTCACCTTTTGAGGTGACTCATGTTCAAACATATTGACGAATGATTCCTTGTATCCCGTGATGTGTTTAGAAGCTCCACTATCCACAAGCCAATCATTGCTTATGTGTGTGATAGTGCCAGTAAGTGTTGAGATTAGCACATACTCTTTATCTAAATCATCTTCCTCTCATTTGAATATTTTTTTTGTTGGTTCATCATCTTCGTAAATATGAGCATGTTGTATCTTTTTCTGGATGGGACAATCTCTTGCCAAGTGTCCCTTTTCATAACAAGTATAACATCGAACATTTGAAATATCTCTTTTGGTCTTCTTCAGTTTCTTTCCTTTATTCTTGTTGTGATGAAAGTTCTCCTTATTTTCCTTCTTCTTTAAATTCTTCCTGGTGTAAACTGCGAGAGCTTGATCGTCAGTTGCTCCCATTTTTTCTTCTCTTGTCACAAGTCTAGCTTCTTCTTGTGCACATTCTTCTCGAAGTATGTTGAAGGAGATCAACTTCCTTCTTGCATAAATTCCTTGAATGAATGATTCCCATGATCTAGGGAGACCATTCAGGGTAGTCATTACAATTTCTACTTCTTCTACATTTTCTTCAACTATTTCAAGTTGTTCTTTGATTTGAGAAACCCTAGTGAATTAAGACTGTATAGTCTCTGAGTTCTATATATTCACATTCTTCAGATGGTTCCTCAAAGTCATTTTCCTATTGATGTTCTTTCCTTCTAACATCTTTGTCAAAGCATCATATACTTCCTTCAGTGTCTTGAATGCAGACACATGGTGGATGAGGTGATCCTTAATAGAATCTCCAATGATTCTTTTACCATTAGCCATGCTTCTCTTATCAGCAGCATTAGCCTCATCTCCCTCTAGTTTTGGAACATCTCCAGTAATAAACTGGTCCAAGGCATTTTCTTTAAGGATCAAGGAGATATTGTACTTCCATGCTCGGATGTTATCAGCCCCTCCAATATTTTCCTCAAGCTGAGTATGGTGAGTCATATTTTCAAAATGAGAACCTCAAATGGAAATTGTAAAGATTTGGATCTTACTGATTTGAGGTGTCCGACCAAGTTCCAGAGCAAGCTAACCTAGGGTTTGTTAGAGAAGCCCTAATTTTCAAAACTTGGAGTTTGGGAATTCTGTTTGGACAGAAAGATGTGCCTCCTTGAGGCAATTTTCTCAGCTCGGTCACTTTCTGAAAACCGAGGTTGGAAGCCTCCGATACTTGATGCTCTAGTTTCTCCCGATAGTAGTTGCATCTAAAATTTGAAACTTCTCTGATTCAAAAACTACTGTCACCAAAATATGCACCCTAGTGAGGCGAGTTAGCCTTGCCCTCTTTGCTTGATCATCTGTGGAGAGAACACCTTTAACTAGGAAGCCCTAGTTTCCGTAGGTGTATAGTGCATTCTTTCAGAGAGGCTCTGATACCATGTTAGTTTTTCTTAAGATATGATTATATTATCTAGGATCTTTATCTGAAATAATAACAAGTACATCATGATGCATAAGATGTAAAAGATACACACGACACAAATATTTTCACCGGCGAAACCATAAAGGAGAAACCTCACAAACTTCTTAGAATAGTAGGATGATCAAAATAAGTAATAAGAAATTTTTAGCAGCTACCCTTCACTCTTCCTATGACTTTCTTTCTCTCTCATGCACCTTAGAGAGTGTGTGTGATGTGTATAAATGAGGGAGAGTGCCTCCCTATTTATACCCTTTCAAGTCACTGACTACATATAACATTCGATCCCACATGTCATCTCACATATTGCCCACTTGACCTAGAGAGACCATAATTACATATTACATGATGTTACAGTGTGGACTATTGCCCCGACTTACAACAGAGGTTGTCCCTCAAGGTCTAGAGACAATTTATACATCATAATATCTTCCAAAGCTACACATACGTCAACACACTATTGGTTCATCATGCACCTCCCCTCAGATGTTACCAATGTCTCGCCATTTCCATGGCACCTGAGGCATCCTGCACATACACATCGTCCTTGTTAGGTCTAGTCAAACAAAAAAAATCATCTTGGTTCAAGTCACCCCTTTTCGTCCCTTTTGTGTGATCCAAGTCACTAAAAAATGCTAAACAAGAGCAACTGGGTCGCTTATATCCTCTATGTCGGTGCAACCTAGGTCGCACTTATCTCCCAGACAGGCACGACCGGGTCGTACCTATCAGCCTGATATGAGTGACCTAGGTCGCTCCTTTTCCCTCAAAAATCATTACCCATCCCTGAGAACCCTTTGGGTTCAGTGAAGACCTTAGGATGAGAAAAAACATAAAGTAATCCAGTGAAAAAGACGAGTTTGCTGAGAGCTCTTACTTGCAATTCACAGCTCAGGAAACCGTCAGTCCAACAATAGTTGTATTCTGGGATCCTCCACTCCAACTCAGTAGTGAACAATAACAATGACATATTTCATGTGGTCCCCCCTATTTATAGGCCTCCATTTTGTCTAGTTCTTCTTATGTGCACCACAGAGTAATCTGCTATCCATGTGAGACTCCATTTGCACCACCAGGTTTGGTTTTGTGTCCTCTATCTTTTGACAAGACCCATGTCCCAAGATCTCCCATAGAATTTTAGGGACACTTCCCAGAAGTCACCTTGATTCGCATGCCATCATGTGAATCACCCCACGCACGTACTAGCATATTCACAAGCCATCTAATCCATCCATATTACACAGTTGGCCATATTTACCACCATCCATATTCCCGGAAGGGGGCCCCATCAATGTTATGTAGTTATTCCTATCAGCCATGTTCACAACATAACCTATTTCCATATATTGAACACTTCCCCCTTTATTGACTGACCATTATAAAGTTTTTTTTAAGCTCTTTTATGACTCCTAAAAGAATGAAAAGATCATCGAGCATGCTTGCATCCTTTCACACTTCTTAAAGTATTAGAAAGAGCGTATATGTTTCTTGATTTATCTCCTTTTTTGGACTACATAGACTATCAAAATAAAAGGACCACCCTGGCACATTCAAGCCAAGAAAAGTTTCCTTTGTATCCTTTTAGGCTTTGTCCAGCATTGGGACCGTAATTTATGAAAAATCTCATCATAGGTTGTCTTTAAGCTCTTTTCCATCCTTCTCATCAAGAAACGATTTCCAAGCAAAATTGGTCTTGTTTATGCTTGTAAAAGTATTTGAACGACCGTATAGTCAGTATATGTTTAACCTCTTCCGTCCTAGTTGGACTACCAACGGTAAAGAAATCTCCCTTCCCCGAAGGTTGGGAGATCTCTCCTTTGTACAATTTTATCCTTTTTCGATCTTAGGAGACTACATATGAAAAAAGAGACCACATGGTATTCTTCTTCCTATTTTTTAGAATCTCTAAAAATAAAAACACCATCAACCATTCACCTTCTCATGCTCGCTAAAAGTCCATGAGATTGTATCATATCGAGCATACTTATATTCCTTCTTTTTTCTCCTTAAACTATGAAGAAGGCCTCAACGGTGTCTTTTGGCATCGCCATATATGATCTCATAGTATGGCAGCTTTCCCCCAATGGGTATCTTTTGTTCAGAGTATTCTATGATGATTCTTCCTTGGATCCCCTGGATATTCCTACTCCAGTTACCTCCCTTAGTATTTCCCATTATAGTTATGTTCCAAGTATTGCAACTATGATCCCTCTCCCATGAGTTAGTTTCATTTGTTTCCAGGTCAGCCCTATCATCCTACTCTAAACAAAGTAATTTTGAGTCCCCCGTAGTCACCTTACCTTGTTCCCCCATTTCGTGTGTTAGTCCCCTAATTGTTCCACATCTTTGGTTATCCCCCTCGTGCTTCTAGTTAAGGAAACATCATTTCCTTGGTTAGTTGTAGGTCTCCCTATGTCGATTTCAACACCTATTCTAGAAGTCCTTGTTTCCTTCTTTCATCCACCTCATTGATGAGTTCCTTAGACCACTTGAGAGGAGTCATTAGTGCCTTTTGGGTTGGTTGCATCTCACGTGTTCGAATTCAACTCCATCACCGCACCATTGAGATTGATATAGGGTATTGGTTTGTTTATTATTTGGTGAAGACCCCAATTTTCACTTGAATCTAGCACATTGGTGAGTCTACCCATGGGACCCATACAGTCTCATGTCCCATGTGATTTTTTGTGTTGCATTGGAGACAGTGTTCAGAAGCCCTCATTGTTGTGCTTCCATATGTATCCAGTACTTGATGCTATATATTGTACCATAGAGGTTTTGACTCTCAGTCATTGAGTCCCTCCAATTATGTACACCTATAGATCCAATAAAGAATCATTTGGGATGATATTGCGTTCTATGAGAATTCCATTGTTCATATGTATCAGTTCTTTAGATCAGCAATGTATTCAACCTCCCATTGAGGCCACCATTATGTATCAGCATTTGTATATGTATTGATCGGCTCCCATGTTTTGAGCATTGATCCCATTATTTATTATTTTGACATTATTATGAGCATGGGTATTCCCTCCTCATCCATATACATGACACATATTATCTATGTATCACATCCATTTTTTAGAACCAATAAAAAACCAAAATCCATCGTAGTTCGAATGAGGAATCTCCACTCGTCTACAATCCTCTCCATTCTCTCCATAGTTGTCACAGTTTTTCGATGATCCTATGATGTCTATCGGCCATGCGATGAGCTCTTTCCCTCACACATCAAGGGGGAATATGTTAACACTAAAAAGTGTTCACCTAGCTCTCCATGGTCTAAACCATAGGCATACATCATATTCCCACCATTATTTCATTCATTTTGACCTTAACAATTGTATTTCCACTAAAAATGGTCTAAAACATCATTATTCCTTCCCACAAATAAAGGGATGATGAGAATTTATTGTGATTTATCCTCACTCTCTCCCCAAAAAGGGATAAAAACCCTAAAAAAGAGAATCAGTGAAAAACCCAAGATAAATACCATGGACAATAAAATAGTGTGGGTCAAAAAACCCTAAAACCATACTATAAATACATTGTGAAGAACTCCTCCAAAACACTTTTGGACCACTTTTTCCATTTTTCCATCAGCCATATCACATATTTTTCCATGCCATTCCCCATGGTGTACATTGAGTTCACTCCGTACCCACTTGGATCCATTCCCCCCATTTGACAAGCAGTTGTGGAAGAGATTGGAGACCCAGAGTATGGATCTACGGAAGCACTTCCAAGGACAGCTACGGCATCCCATTTTTAGAAAGGTTTGTTTACTTTTATTTCTTGCATTAGTTAGTTTATATATATGTTAAAACCCTAAAAATATTTTCTTTTGTTATATTGTTACTTTTGTTATAATTGAAATCTTCCTTATGCTCTAAACAAGCTAAGGTTGGTTCTTTTTCACGTAGTTGGGGAGAAATCCTTACTACACTATGTCGGTGATGGAATTTCAACACTTGATTCCTGCATAGTGCTTGTACTAGAGACATAAATGGAAATACTCTGTGAACAATAGATTTTCCTATGGCAGTTACACACAAAGAGTTTGTTCGATGTAGTGAAGTAATGAAGCTTCAGTTCATAATGAAATATATGGGTACATGCAATCAGTCGTCCATTTCATATGATCTTGCAATAAATGGAAAAGGTGGTAGCAATTTCAGTCACATGGGGAAATCTTTCTAATCATTTCAAAGAAACCATCACTTCACCTATCAATTAAATGGTAATTATTATGCATTAATGGTGGAAGTGACCAAAAACCATGCCACCAAAAATCTCCTGTGTCCTCAAATTAACTACAGCCAGTTGTCTTTTTGTGACCAAAATTCAACATGCAACAACTTTACTTTTCTTGCGATAGACAGACGGTCTGTGACAACTCTTACTTTCTTGGGATAGACAGCCAGTCTATGACCTAGATTCCTATTGCGATTAAAAGGTGGTATTCAATAATTTTGTTCTTCTACGATGCAACTCTTCTTCTTAGATAGGAAAAGGGTATGCAACCCCATTCTTTTTCCTTAACAAACCAACTATCTATGACACAACTCTCATAGGTTTGAAAACAAATACTCATAAAAAGACTCATAAACTTGCGACCATGTACTTGAATTGTGGCAGAGTATTTAAGTTGTGACAAAACAATAAACTTTTGATTTTTTTTTCATATTCTCTTTCGAAACTCTTAGTCGACCAAAGTGAAACTATCCTGGAAAGGATTTATCCAACTTCCATTCACCATTCCAGGGAAAGGTTTACCATCCAGATTATGCAATTGTACTATGCCTCCTTCATTAATTTGAATTGCCACATATGGTCCTAGCCAATGTGTTTTCATATTTCTAGGATTGTTTAAAAAATTACTGTCATACAGGAGGACAAGACTTATGATCTGAAATTTCTTGTTCTTTATGTGGGATTCATTCCATGCTTTTTGTCACTCCTTCTCAACACTTTGATGATAACCTACGATGAAGTGATTTTCTTCTAGCTATACAAGTTGTGATAATCAGTCTTCTATGGAATCATAATTTGTCATCTTTGTTATGGCAACAATCCTGAAGATGGCTACAATGTATTCCATAGGCATGACAACATATTTTCCATAGACCAATTTTAATGGTGTTTGGACTATCAAATTTTTACATGTTATGTGGTAATCCCATAGTATCACAGGTATATTTCAATCCCAGTTGTTCCTTTGAACATTGCATATTTTAGTTAAGTAATTATCTAGAATTTTGTTAAAGGATTTGATGGCTCCATTCATCTGTGGATGATACACTATTTTTTTCTTGTGTTGGATCTATAATTCATTATTTATATTGTCGATCATCTGATTCACAAAGTGTGTACCTTGATCACTTATCAATATCTTTATACATATAACTTGGGGCATGACATTGTCAAATAAAAACCTTGCATTGGTCAGAACAGTACAATATTTTACTGGTGCTGCTTTAGCCCATTTAGTTAAATAGTATGTCATAGTGGTAATGGATCATGCACATGTTCTCTTCCCTGCTAGATGTATAGGACCCACAAAATCAACTTCCCATTAGTCAAAATCCTGCAACGTTACTTGTGGTACCAACGACATCTCATCTAGTCGTGATGACTTTCCAATTCTATGGCAGATATCACAACTACAATATTAATCTCTTGCATTTGCATGCATGGCAGGACACCACAACCCTGCTTGTAATATCATTCTCATTGTTTATTTTCCAGCATAGTGACCTCCTATGACCCCATCATGAGCTTCATTCAATATCATCAATCTCTCATGTTCCAAAACACAGTGACAAATAATTTCATCGGGTCCTATCTTGTACAATTTCCTAGTGATCAACCGAAAATCAACAGTCTTGACAACTAGTTGTTTTTTCTATGTTGTGTTAAAAACTTCTGGTTCATATTTAGTAGTTAAGAAATGTATAATATCTATAAAATGATCATAAAAAATTTTAACTACAAATAATTGAGTATCTGGAAGACTATCATCCCGGCTAATCGGTTCTTCTGTTGTTTCTAGTCACTACAGATGGTCCATAATTCATTCGAATTGGTTTAACAATAATCTCAAATTCAAATTCCTAGAATAAGAGAATCTATCGACAAATATTCACCCCCAATACTGGTTTGTTAACTAAATATTTCAGTGTAGAATGGTCTATGAACATTTTTAAATGTCCTCCCAACAGATAGTGTTGAAACTTATGAAGAGCATACACCATAGTGAGCCCTTCTCTTTCTGTCGTGGTATAATTCATCACTGTGGTCAACATTTTCCTACTTGAAAAATAAATGGGAGGATTGATAGCGCCTTTTCCTAGTTGTACAAATACAATTCCAAGTGTGAAAGGCAACGCGTTGACATGCATGTGAAACCCTTTCTTTGAGTCTAGAAATACTAATATGGGTGATGTTACCATCTTGTTCTTAAGAACATCCAAGCTTTCTTGTCACTGTTCACTCCACTGGAAATTGACATCTTTCTTTGATAGTTTCTCCATAGGGGCGGTCACCTCTGCATACCCTCTGATAAATTTTATGCAGTATCATGTATGTGCAAGAGTAGTCCTTAATTGTTTCACTGATGTAGGTGGTGGAAGGCCGAAAACAATCACAATTTTAGCAGGATCCATGAATATCCCATCTCAACATACCACATGACCCAGAAAAATTTCAAAAGGGGCATAGAAGATGCATTTATTTTTGTTAAGGGAAATTTGGTACTATCGACATCTTTATAGCATCATTATAAGACTTTCAATATGATATTTTATTAGTCCAAACATCTTTCAGTCATCAAAATAGACTTTAAGAAATTTATGAAGAAAATATTTAAATGCAGCTACGAATATCCTAGAAAATATAGAAGGAGAATTCTTGAGTCCAAAAGGAATTACTGTGCGCTGGAAACAACCCCATTCAGTCACAAATGTCGTTTTATGTCGATCCTCTGCAATTTTGATCTGATGGTACCTAGAGAATCCATCAATGAATGAATAAAATTCTTGTCCTCCAACACTTTATAGAACTTCATCTATAAATGGAGTTGGAAATGGTTCATGAAGACATGCATCGTTTATCTTCCTCAGGTCGACATTGTTGGAATATATCAAACCCACTCATAACTTACGATAAAATAATTAATCATTATTTGATTAATTATTCACCCTCTAGCGTAATTAGTTGGCATCCACTTGCACCTTAAAGTCAACACATGCCATCTATACCCTAGGAATGCTTTATTTCTGATTCTAGGTTAATCTTGACCACTTTATTGACTCCTAGAATTAGTAATAGCGCTTTACAACAAATTCTTCTTTATTCTTCTTTATCCTATTTTTCTGTGGATAAGGTAAAGCTAGTTAAACTAGGAAATTGGTTTCTTTTGTTGCCAACCCATCCTTCATGACTTTCTCTCCATTTTCCAGGATTAGCATTTTTTTCCATCTCGCTTGACAACTCACTCATTATTTTTCCAATTCATGAGTTCCTTGATATATTTTGGAAGTGCTTTAGCCACCTATGGGGGTTTGCTATATTTTGGTAAGTCATCCTTTTGAGCTTTATGGGTTTTCTCCATACAACTCAATTTTTGTATGAGGGATGTACTATTTATGTACACTATTATTCATCATTATTCAATGAAAGGATACACACCTATATTCATCTCTTCATTCATGTGATTTAGTCTCTTTTCTTCTCTCTAGTTTTCGTGTGTATGCTTGTGAGAATTATTAGTAGCAAGATCTATTTCCGGTGCTTCTTCTTAGCATCGTTGCTCATAGAATTGATATATTATTTATACATGGTATCAGAGCTACAGGGAGAACAACCTTGCAATATTCTACAGGGTATCATATTATTTCTATAAGGTATCAGAGTAGCAAGGTTGATCAAGTTCTACATAGTTGAGGAGCGCATCCAGTCTCCTATCCCTCTTTGAAGAAGAGCCTTTCTAGCTTACAATATTTTCTCCTAGTTTTGTTTTGCAGGATGCAGAGAGTTTCTTCTTGATCACATCAATTTAGAAATATGGATTCTCCTTCATCAATAATTCTTACTCTCTTCAACTACCACAAATGGAAAGACAAAATTTCCATTCTATTTCACAATGGCGGATTATACAAAGTTACTCTAGCTTTGGAGAATGAGCCCAATGCTGTGATTGAGAAATCTAAGAGGCATAATAGGTTCAATGAATACTATGGATTGCTTTTCCTCTCTATTTCTCCTGATCTACTCTTTCATATATATGGTTTCACCACTCCAAACCAAGTCTGGACTCAATTGGAGTCTCTCTTTGGAGTTCAAGATGAGCTAAGAGCGCATCAATTGGAGATTGAGTTATTCTCACCGAGTCCAAGCAATTTCGAATCTCTTGAGGGTTTCTTCACCAAGTTCAAGTCACTTGTTCTAATTCACAAGCAATGTGGGATTGAGAAAGAAAATGATAAATTAATCCTTTCCATTCTTTCAAAATTGGGTCCCGATTACTCAGTTTTTGTGTCTACTTTTCATGCTACTAGGCTTGTTGTTCCTAAGTGGAAAATGCCTTCTTTAAATTATTTTCTTAATTAAATAAAAAAGGAGAAATATAAATTGATCCATATGGGTGTCCTTAATTTTTCCAAGGGTAAGTATCATGCTCTCTTGGTTCATGGAAACAATAATGTCAAATCCAAAGAAAAGAAAATTGTGAAGAAGCCAAAGTCAAAAATTGAAGATGATAGTTTGAAGTCTACTGATGAAGATTCAGTAAAGAAGGGTAAGAAGAAAGGGAGAACATCCAAGTGTTATTATTTCAGCAAGGGTTTTTGTTCATAGAATAAGTGTTTCAAGAAGAATATGGGCATCATGTCTCAGCTTCTTGAAAAACACATTCACATCACAATTTTGCAGTTATTCAGGGAATTGAATGTGTGATAAATTGTTTTAATTTTTGTACTCTTTGGAAAGGAGTATGAACAAATCTATTTTCCATTTCATATTGTGTTTACAGATTAGAGTTTGACAGCAGTAAGAAGAATTCAGATAATGCTCCTACTTCATCAGTTGATGAGTTACCAGGAGTCTCTCCTCTTCCTTCTTGCAGGGTCCACACTCTAGTGCATGATGATGGAGTTCATGATTTCTTCATCAAATATTCCATCCAGAAGTAGTTCATTCAGATCATTCAAGTGAATATAAATATATGTTGAATATTTTTTTCCTTGTCCTTTCTTGAGGGAGGATTTTCCCCATGTGGTTTTTCCTCTTTCCTCACTTTTCTGGACATAATAATTGTTAAAGGGTGACCATAGCCTTGTTGATGGACCCTATATGCATCCATATGCATCCATATTTTTGACATACCATCATAAATTCATACTTATATGGGGGTGTTGGAATATATCAAACCCACTCATAACTTAGGATAAAACAATTAATCATTATTAGATTAATTATTCACTCACTAACTTAATTAGTTGGCATCCACTTGCACCTTAATGTCTCTCCTCTATACATGCCATTTATACCCCATGAATTCTTTATTTCTAATTTTGGGTTGATATTGACCACTTTATTGAATCCCAGAATTAGTAACAACGCTTTACAACAAATTCTTCTTTATTCTTCTTTATCATGCTTTTCTATGGATAAGGTAAAGCTAGTTAAACTAGGAAACTGGTTTCTTTTGTTTCCAACCCATCCTTCATGAACTTCTCTCCATTTTCTAGGATAAGCATTTTTTCCATCTCCCTTGACAACCCACTCATTCTTTTTCCAATTTGTGAGGTCCTTGATAGATTTGGGAAGTGCTTTAGCCACCTATGGGGGTTTACTATATTTTGGTAAGTCATCCTTTTTGAGATTTATGAGTTGTCTCCATACAACTTGATTTTCCTATCAGTGATGTACTATTTATGTACACTATTATTCATCATTATTCAATGAAAGGATACACACCAATATTCATATCTTCATTCATGTGATTGAGTCTCTTTTATTCTCTCTAGTTTTCTTGTGTATGCTTGTGAAAATTCTTAGTAGCAAGATCTATTTCATGTGCTTCTTCTTCACATCATTTCTCATAGCATTGATCTATTATTTCTACAGACATGGATGGACACAAAACCAACAGTATTCTTATCTTGTATAAACACATGACTAATCCATTCCAACTCTTCCACATGTTCTATAATTCTCGTGTCGAGCGTTCTTTCCAGCTCGAACTTGACTTTTAATTTATACCTTGGATGGAGTCGATATGGTCACTTCTTAAAAATATTCACATATGGCTTCAATGGAATCTTCATTTCACCCAGATATCGAACAATCCCCTTCATTTTTGAAAACTTTGTCAAGAATAGGTCTTGGAATTCATGCAGTAGATATGTAATCTTTCCGATAGCCTAATCATCCCAATAATCCTAGATATTGGAAAAATTTGGATTCTCATGCAACACAATATTCACTTTCTTTGTTTTGACTGGATTTAGAAATTGGTTACTTGATATACCTGATCCTTTGACTGCACAAGCGCCTTCTGATTCAGGAATGTTTATGTTGCGCGAATAATCATCATCAGGTTCTCCTGTTACATTATAACATTCCATATAGTGTTGGACTATCATGTTTCTCTACTGAAATTTTTTCATTGACACTGGAATATATTCAAATATATTATTCTTTATTACTTGTAAGGAAACATCAATGGACGAGTTATCATTAGCAAGATAAAAGGTATGTGTAAAGCTAGCATCTAATTCTTCCCATTCAACGGTCCCTCGCCACAACTTGACTAATGTATACCAATTCATGGGTTCATGTTTAATGTGTGTATGCACTGGTGGATCCATTCTTGTCACGGATGTGCCTCCCATGTTGCATGACAATGCTTGATATGCTCAACAAGATTATTCAATCCTGTATACTTCTGACTAGTGTAAATCACCTTTTCTCCAAATCGAACCTACATCAACCTTTGGCATTGCACCATTATGAAATCGAATGTTTGTTCATGACCCACCATCTGGAAGGTGTAGCCTTCATTGCAAAATCTAGAGATAACATACACTAAGATTCAATGACTTTCTCTTCCAATTCTTTAAGAAAAGACCCCATGTTAGGAAAACCTTCATATATGGGTAGCTCACATGCCTCTATACCTACCCATCGCATAGATTTTGTAATTCTTTTGCATTTTCTCATTGACACTTCATGAATATTGTTTTGCAAATTTTTGAGAGCTCCTCTTGAATCTGAACTACATAAACTAATGCTTCATCAACTGAGCTTTCCATCGACCATCGGATTCACATAATCATCATTTGCAGAAGTAATGCTTTAGATATGGTCCAGATATCCATCTTTCCATTAATTCTTAACTTGCTCGACATACCTCTGGCCTTCCAGAGGATCAATCGATGTGACCACCCTTAACTCTGGATCTTCAAATGTCAAGATCATTTTTCTTGAAATTGATAATTTAGTTTGATTATCAATGGCTTAGTCGATACCCAAAAGTGTGGGATATGGGTTTGTATCGTCGACAATATCTATCACGTCAAAGTTGGCATATGTCTTGAGTCCTTTGATCTCGACTGGTACTTGAATGAGTTAACCAATAGGTAACACTTCAACTTATTTTCTAATCTAAGTTGCACATGATACCATACTAGACTCGATTTTCCCATACTTTCCCACGTCTACCTTGTGAGAATGTTAACATTTGATCCCAAATCTAGGATGATGTAATCCATGTCGTAGTCACCAATCTAGGCATTCATTCTTAGTTTGTGACCCGTTTTTTGTCTCTTTCCAATGTGGTTAACTCTTATGTGTAGTCGTAAATCTAGTAGAGGTTCTTCAATTAAAGTTGAAAATTCTGCTACAACATATTTATCATGTATTAGTGATAAACAACTTTTAAAGAATTCTTTCAGCTTACTAACCTTTTCTATCAGTTTCTTATGGAATAAATTTTCAAATCTTTCAGGAATCTCCAAAACTGGTCTTTCACTTGACAATGGAACAACAGTGGATGAAGACGCTTGGTTTCTGTCATCAAAATCATGTCAGGAATTCAATAATACTTCCTTCTCTTTCTATACATCAAATGGTATTTTGTTTTGTTGTGATGGTCACACACCCAGTTGTCGAAAGGGTGTTTCCTAATATGCTCCTGCCGTAGTACCTCCTTTTGTAACAACAAAAATATTCAGCTCTCTTTGTTTAGCAGAAATATTTTGGATATTCAGATTAGGGTTCTAAGGTGGGTTCTGATTTCCCACGTTCTTGACTTTCCATTTCGCAATCAATTGAGTACATTCTTAAATAGTATGGTTGACCACTTTACAATACGAACATGTTGTGTTAGTACTAGTACTATCTCTGGAAAAATGTTCATAATATCCATAATTATAACTTATAACTTGGCCTCTTCCATGACCAAATCATGCTTATCATCCTCGACCTCTAAATATACCACCCCCCAAGGTTGTGGGTATTGCGCTTGAGGATACTAGTTTTGAGGAAATTGTGCTTGAGCGTACTAGTTTTCAGGAAATTGTTCCTGAGTGCACTTAGACTGTATATATTCATCATTCTTAGTTAGGTATGTGTCAACTATATTTTCTTGGAGCATATTATATGCTCTGCAATCTTTCTTGTTGTGGCCCACATATCGACAAAATTTATAGTATAGACTTGTCGGTGCACTAACTATCTTTTTTAAATAAAAGCACTCCTTTGACCGATGTTTTCTAGTATGGAAGATCCTACACCATGGCATTCCTTCTATATTCATTGGATTCAGTACTCCTAATGTGACATAGTTCATTAATGTTGGACAAGAATATTTATGGTTTTCTTATGTTCTACATCTCGTACACAAGAGATCTTCTTGGATTTCCTTCCCTTCCTTGATATATTTTAACTAAAGGGTAATATTAGCAAGTTGTGACTGAATTTGCATCATACTTGCACCGGTTTCTCCTATCAGTGAGAATTCAAACTTCATGGAGAGCTCAAGAGCCTCGCTTTGAGATACAATATTTTGTTGCATTAGCGGTATACATATGTACAGAAACATTGCTGCAATGAACCATTCTTTATGCTAAACATCTGACATTTAGAAACTTACATTGGCCATCAGTGTCTTGAATGTTTGATCGAAGTCCCAAACAGACTCTGTAGGTTTCTACTCAATTTATAGAATATTTGTAATACATTGTGATTCGGATTTAGGCTTCTTAAATTCATCGATTCTCCATGTTCATATTTGAGCTATATTTTTCTGAGGAACACCTACCAGAACCACAGAAAAATTCATATACTAAGCCAATGCTCAACTTCTAAAGGTCATGATTATTTGGTCCCTCTTCCACTTTTAGCAGGATCGACCAATATACCATCTCGACAGATGACATGACCTAGTATAATTCCAAAATTGGAACAAAAGATGCATTTCTTTATGTTAAGGGAAATTTGGTACTATCGACATATTTCTAGAATCATTCTAATACTTTCAATATGATATTTTATTAGTCCAAACATCGTTTAGTCATCAAAATATACTTTCAAAAATTTATGAACAAAATATTTAAATGCAACTACGACTATCCTAGAAAATATAGCTGGAGCATTCTTGAGTCCAAAAGGAATTATTGTGTACTGGGAAAAACCTCATTATGTCACAAAGGTTGTATTATGTCGATCCTCCTTAGCAATTTTGATATGATATTACCTAGAGAATCCATCAGTGAATGAGTAAATTTATTGTTCTCCAACACTTTCTAGAAATTCATCTGTAAATGGAGTTGGAAATGGGTCATACAGACACGCATCAATCAGCTTCCTTAGGTCGACATAGATGCGCACAAACCCAACAATATTATTCTCTTGTATGAACATAGGACTAATCCATTCTGATTCTTCCACGGGTTCTATAATTCCCGCATCAAGCATTCTATCCAACTCGACCTTGACTTTTTCTTTATACCTTGGATGGAGGTGATATGGCCGCTACTTAACAGTATTCACATATAGCTTCAAAGGAATCTTCATTTCACCTATATATCCAACAATCCCCTTCATTTCTAAAAGCTTTGTCGAGAATATGTCTTGAAATTCATGTAGTAGATACGTAATATTTCCAACAGTCTCATCATCCTAATAATCCCTGATAATGGAAAACTTCGGATTCTCATGCGACCCAACATTCACTTTATTTGTTTTGAATGGATTCAAAAATTACTTGGTTGATATACCTGATCCTTCGACTATGTGAGCACCTTCTAATTCAGAAATGTTTATGTTTCGTGGATCATCATCATGAGGTTCTCATGTTACATTATAGCATTCCATCTAGTGTTGGACTATTGCGTTGCTCTCCTGAAAGTTTGTTATTGACACTAGAATATATTCAAAGATATTACTATTGATTACTTGCAAGGAAGCATTAATGGACAGGTTATCATCAGCAAAATCAAAGGTATGTGTAAAGCTAGCATTGAGTTCTTCCCATTCAACAGTCCCTCATTGCAACTTGATCGATGTATACCAATTCTTGGTTTCATGTTTAATGTGTGTATGAACTGGTGGATACATTCTTGTCATGGACATGCCTCTCATGTCACTAAAACCTCCATCAACCTTTGGCATTGTGCCATTATGAAATCATCTGTTTTTGTGTGACCCACCATCTGGTAGGTGTAGCTTTCAATGCAAAATCTAGAGCTAACAAAGATTGAGAGTAAGTGACGTTCTCTTAAAATTCTATAAGAAAAGACCCCCAGTTAGGAAAACCTTCATATATGGGTAGCTCAAATGCCTTTGTACCTACCCTTCACACATATTTTGTAATCCTTGCACATTTTCTCATTGACATTTCATGCATTCTGTTCTTCCAATTTTCAAGAGCTCGTGTTGAATCTAACGTACAAGAACTAATACTTCATCAACTAAGCTTTCCATCAGGAGTCATATTCACATAATCATCATTTGCAGAAGTAATGTTGTAGATATGGTAAAAATATCCGTCTTTCCATTCATTATTAACTTTCTCGACATACCTCTATCCTTTCAGAGGATCAATCGGTGCGACCACCCTTAACTTTGCATCTTCAAATGTCAAGATCTTTTTCTTGAAATTGATAATAGTTTTATTATCAATGGCCCAGTCGATCCCCAAAAGTGCAGGATATGGGTTTTTATCATCGACAATATATATCACCTCAAAGTTGTCATATGTCTTGAGTCCTTTGATCTCGATCATGAGGACTTGAATCAGTCGACCAATAGGTAACACCTTCAACTAATTTTCTAATCTGAGCTGCACAGGTTACCATACTAGTCTCGATTTTTCCATAATTTCCGACATCTGTCTTGTGATAATGTTAACATCCGATCCCAAACCTAGGATGATGTAATCCATGTCGTAGTCACCAATCTGGGCATTCATTCTTAGTTTGCAACTAGTTTTTAGTCTCTTTCCAATGTGGTTAACTCTTATGTCTCGTCGCACATCTAGTCGACATTCTTCAATTAAAGCTGACAATTTTGATACAACATCTTTATCATGTATTAGTGATAAACAAATTTTAAATAATTATTTCATCTTACTAACCTTTTCTGTTAGTTTCTTGTGGATTAATTATTCAAATATTTAAGGTCTTTCAGGAATCTCCAACACTGGTCTTTCACTTTAAAATGGAATAGTAGCGGATGATACGCTTGGTTTCTTTCATCCAAATCATGTCGGGAGTCCAAGAATACTTCCTTCTCTTTTTGTACATCAAATGGTATTTTGTTTTGTTGTGATGGTCGCACACCCGGTTGTCGATAGGGTGTTTCCTAATCTGCTCCCGTCGCAATACCTCCTCTTGTAACAACAACAATATTTGTCTCTCTTGGTTTAGAAGAAATATTTTGAATATTCGTATTAGGGTTCTAAGGTGGGTTCTACTTTCCCACATTCATGACTTTCCATCTCACAATGAATTGAGGGAATTATTCAACAGTATGGTTGAATGCTTTACAATATGAAAACTTTGTGGTAGGACTAGTACAATATCTGGAAAAGTGTCCATAGTATCCACAATTATAACTTATAACTTGGCCTCTTCCACGAACAAATCCTCCTCGTTGTCCTCGACCTCTAAATATACCAACGCCCTAGGTTGCATTAGGGGATTTTTTGAGATAAAAAATAGGCCTCAAAAAAAAATTTGTACCATTAAAATTAACTTTATAAGAACCAATAGGATTCAAGATGATGATGTCAACCATATGGATAAAATTTGTAAATGAATGGAGTGAAAAAGAAAAAACTAGTTTTTCTTATCATATTTATGGCCTATCTCCTTATGGGTTCACCCAAATTTTCATTTTTTAGACTCGTTGGATGAGAAATTTAATTCCACATCCAACCCATACCCACATTACATACTTCTGAGGTACCCACGACACCCAAAAATGAAAATTTATATAAAAAAACATATTTTAATATTAAAATACGTTTGTTTATTGAAATTTTCATTTTTGGGTGTCGTGGGTACCTCTAAAGTATGTAGTGTGGGTATGGGTTGGATGCGGAATTAAATTCCTCCCCGCATACAGCGAGTCCCCAAACTCAAAATTTGGGTGAATCGATAAGGAGATATGTCAAAAATATGATAAGAAAAAGTAGTTTTTCTTTTTCTCCTCCAAAATTTAGAACTTTTATTTTATTGTTATAACTCTTATTTTATTGTTATAACTCTTATTTTATTATTTCCCTTATGAGGCCCAATTTTAGACCTCAAAACTCTCCTAATGAGGGTACTATTCCTGCAGGTATTGTGCCTGAGGATACTAGTTCTGAGGAAATTATGCTTGAGCGTACTAGTTTTGATGAAATCATTCCTGAGTGCACTCGAACTGTATCTATTCATCGTTCTTCATTAGGTATGTGTCAACTATTTTTTCTTGGAGCATATGATATGCTCTACAATATTTCTCATCATGGCCCATAGATCGAAAAAATTTATAGAATAGACTTTTTGGTGCACTTACTATCTTTCTTAAATACAAGCACTCTTCTGACCAATGTCCTCTAGTCCGAAAGATCCTACACTAAGGTATTCCTTATGTATTCATTGGATTCAGTGCTCCTAATGCGACATTGTTCATCAATTTCGAACAAGAATATTTATGGTTTCCTTATGTTCTGCATCTCGTACACAAAATATCTTCTTGAATTCCCTTCCCTTCTTTGATATCTTATAGTTGAAGGGTAATATTAGCAAGTTGCAACTGAATTTGTATCATACTTGCACCAGTTTCTCCTACCATTGAGGCTTCCAAATTCATGGCAAGCTCAATATCCTAGCTTTGAGATAGAATATTTTTTTGCATTAGAAGTATACGTATGTGTGGAAACATCATTTCAATGAACCATTCTTTATTCTAAAAATCTGACATTTAGAAACTTACTTTGGCCATCAACATCTTGAATCTTTGATCAAAGTACCAGATAGACTCCGTAGGTGACTACTCAATTTATTTAATATTTGTATATGCTGTGATTTAGATTTAGGCTTCTTCAATTCATCTATTATCCCTGTCCATATTTGAGCTTATTTTTTCTAAGGAACACCTACCAGAACCACATAAAACTTCATATACCAATCTAGCGCTCATCCTCTAAAGGTCGTGATCATCTGGGCCCTCTTTATTATTTAAATTATTGTTCCATTGATCTACAAGAAATGAGTTCAATTGAGTTGAATTATTGTGTAGTCGAATGGAATGAAAAATACACACTGATCAAGACAAATTTCACAGAAAAAGGATAAGTATTGCTTAGTATAATTACAATATAAACTTCATTAATCCTAGCAGTATACATGAATTTTACATAAAGGAGAATTTGAATAATGTGGATAGGATTCAAATTTACCAAATCAAGACTGACTGATTAGCTAACTAGAACTGTCTAAATCACTATTGGAGCTCACTAGTCTAACTCCATATGTCTAATTCAGTCTCTCAATTAGTTATAATCAGTTAAACCAATTAAACTAATGTGGTAGGTGAAAAGTAGGTGAGAATAGTCTCCATCCCACATGCAGCCTGCAAATACTGGAACTAACGAAACTGGAGGACATCTAACTGAATGTAACTAGAGAATAACTTATCTTTACTAGTTACCAACTACCAACAACTGAAGGAGGTTGGTGGTGGTGCTCCTAGTGGCTCCTAAATTGTAGGGGTTCGTCTCAGAGGCACATAAACTGATGCATGAAGGTGTAGTCAGTTTCAGTTAACCTCTATATGTGTTCCCCACACTCTAGTGACTGGTACTCGTGGCCCCATTATCCCAAGTGGACCCGATGGTACTAGTAGACCCAATATTAATAAATGACTCCTAAGTTAGGCAATTATAATATAATAGACTAATTCTGGACAAGGGAGGATTATAAATCCTAACACCCCCCCTTAATCCTAACTTGGAAAACTATGGTCCCTAGAAATAAGGCCAAAAGTCACCCATATACAATCTAAAATAATTAAAAAAAATTGCTTAATAAACCAAGGAAATAGGGAAAAACCTCATGGGAAAGAACCCCCCTCAAGATGAGTTGGAACAGGAATAATGAATCAATCCTTTACACCTAAAAGAGATATGAGAAAGACAAATATATTTTATGTGAAAGACTTAGTGAATATGTCTGCAATATGATCCTCTGTAGGACAGTAATGCAATGTGATGGTTTTTTCATGCACTAGCTCCTAAATATAATGAATGTGAGCCTCAATGTGCTTTGTCCTTTTCTTCTGAACTGGATCATCAAAAAATTTATGGTGCTCTGGTTGTCACAATAAATGTCCACTAAAGGTGAAGTGTGAATCTCAAATTAAGTCAATATTCCTTGTAGCCAAACTTCTTGAATAGTTTCATTCACATCTCCCCTATACTCTTCTTTTGCTGAAGAGAGTGCAAGTGTTGTTTGCTTCATACTAGACCAACAAATTGACCCAGATCCAATCATAAACACAAATCATGAAGTGGATTTTCTATCATTCCCATCTCCTTCCCATTTTGAATCTATGAATCCTATTATATCAAGTTGTGCATGAGATGCATAATGAATCCCATAATCTCTAGTACCCTACACATAGTGAAAGATACGCTTTGATGCTTCTAATGCAACTCATGTGGCTCATGCATGTACCTGGCAGCATCACTCACAGCATAGGATATGTTTGGTCTCCAATGTGTGAGATATAGAAGGCTCCCAATGAGTTGTCTATAAATAGTGTTTTTTACCAATGGTGTAGAGCCACCTTCCTCTAGCATGATGCCAGATAGAAAGGGAAAAGGGGCTGCCTTGCAGTATTCCATGTGGAATCTTCTGAGCATGTCTTATGAGTATTTGGACTGTGAGATCATGATTCTTGAAGTATTTTGACTTAATTCAATACCAATGAACTATATTAAACTCAATATCAGAGTCATGATGATCTTCCTCTTCTTTTGAATCTCAATCTATAATAGGAAGTAAAGGAGTTTTGATACGTTTATATTGTTCAAATAGAAGTTGTGGTTGTACTCGATCTGAGTATGGAATGAAATGAGAGAAATAATATGCCTTAGAGGCATGATCTACAATTCCTTTCACTATAGTATTCCTAGTTAATATTTATGTGGTCTCTATTGAGTTGAGGTCAAATACCACTTGCTTTGGTGATCCAGTGTGAGTCATCTGATAAACATACAACAATTTTTTTGCAAGAGAGGGCACATAGAGAACATTATTGAACTCACCATGCTATATTTTAATGGAAACTCTTCCTACCACTGGGATCTTAGAGTCATCACCCATATGAATAGTAGGCCCTCCTATGAGGTTGAGAGTGGTGAAGGAATCCTTGGAGGAAACCATGTGGTTGGATGCTCCAGAATTAATCAAGTAAGTTGTCGATTGAGTGAGGCCAACTTTCAAAGCATGGAACCTCTCATGATATTTTGTCAATTTCCAACATCGGACTTCTTTTCTATTTTTGGAAGAGAAATAAGGTTATGTTTAAGTAGAGCAGACAGCTGGTCAATATGCTTCTTCATGCACTGGCTCTCGGGATTAAATCCCCTCATACAATAAGGACACTTAGTCTTTTCAAACTTTTTCTTTCTCTTGGACCCCGAGGCTCCTTCAGAATACTTTTGACTCTCTTTTGGCTTTGAATCAGATGATTTAGGCTCCTTCCTCTTGTGCTTCCATTTATCTTGCGCATTGGTAGAGTCTGACATTAGAAGAGCTTGGTTCTTGGAAGTTTGGAGGACTCCCATTTGGACCAACTTTTCTTTCTCCTGTATTAAAGACTCGAAAAATCCATCAAGTGAAGGCATCTTCCAATTGGGGATGGAATCTATTCCAGAATGTAAGGTAGAGATGAATACATAATAATAAAAAACAAGTTTGCTGAGCATTGAGAGCACAAGTTTCTCATCCTTCCTCTCTATTCCTCATTGCTTACATTCTATGCCAGAGACTTGAATTTTGTAAAAACTGCTGGATAGTTTCGAATCTGAAGGGTTGTAAGGATATCATCTCATTATCCAAGATGTGTTCCCGAAGCTCATATTTTTTTCCAAACAAGAATTCAATCCTTATCACAAGCTTCTTTGGGAGTCTTCAATCCCTCAAGATGAAATGGGATATCCCTAGAGATGTGAGCACAAAGGAAGCCAAATGCTTCATCCAACCGGTTCAAGAACTTGTTTTTCTTAGCAGGATAATGAGGTAGAGGAAATTTGGGGTCTAAAATGGGCCTTATAAGAAAACGTGCCAAAATAATTTTTGGTGAGTTGGAATTCAAGAACCAATAGAATTTCAATAAAATAAGTCAACCATAATGGTTGAATTGACATATTTGTCATTAAAAAAAACTACTTTTTTTGTCCGTATTTTCGATATATCTCATTGTGTTTTTACTCAAATTTCGATCGGAAGAGCTCGTTGGATGTGGAATTTGATTCCGCATCCAACGAGTACCCACACTGCATACTTTTGACGGACCCCGCTACCCCAAAAACAAGAAATACCTGAAAAAACGTGATGATGTTGATTCCGCATCCAACAAGTACCCACACTGCATACTTTTGACGGACCCCGCTACCCCAAAAACAAGAAATACCTGAAAAAATGTGATGATGATGTCATCATCACATTTTTTCAGGTATTTCTTGTTTTTGGGGTAGCGGGGTCCATCAAAAGTATGCAGTGTGGGTACTCGTTGGATGCGGAATCAAATTCCACATTCAAAGAGCTCTCCTGATCGAAATTTGAGTTAAAACACAGGGAGATATGTCGAAAATACGAAGACAAAAAGCAGTTTTTTTCTTTCTTCCTCCAAAATTAATGAATATTATTTTATTATTTTAACTATTATTTTTTTATTTTCCTTAGGAGGCCCATTTTAGACCCCAAAATTCCTCTAATGGTCATCCTGTATAGGCCAATATTGTGTAAGGAGACCTAAATATCTTCCCTCCAATCAACATAGTTGAAGGGTGTTAGGATCTGAGGTAAGAAATCTTGAGAATCCAACAATTCTCCTTCTAGAAAGTTAATTTCTTCAATCAATCTATGTAGTATCACTACTACATTTCGATCCAAAATCCGACGAAAAAATCCGACGGCGCATGGATTTCTCTTTTTAAACTTACCAAAAATCACAAGGATACATTTTTTTTTTTGTAAATGTGGCCACAAGCGTCGGTGAAGCGACGGCTATTCTCATAACCGTCGGTTAAGCGACGATGCATTAGTAAGCGTCGCTTAAGCGACAATGCCTTTAATTGGTCAACTATTTAACATGAAAAGCATCGTTGCATATTTGACGCTTAGGTTCATTTCCTACACACACTCATATAAATAGATGTAGGCCTAGGTTCATTATCTCACACACTCACTCTCGCACTTATCTCTTGGACAAGAAATGCGAAATTCCTAAGGGTTTGTTTTTTGGCCTTGTGCTTTTGTGGGGATCTTCCCACTTGGTCTTGGATTTTGGTCTTGCTCTTTAGTGACTTCTCTCTTGAAGTATCTCTTGGTTAATAATTTCTTGGTTTAGGGTTTGGTTTTTGGCCTTGTGCTTTTGTGGGGATCTTCCCACTTGGTCTTGGATTTTGGTGACTTCTCTCTTGAAGTATCTCTTGGTTAATAATTTCTTGGTTTAGGGTTTGGTTTTTGGCCTTGTGCCTTTGTGGGGATATTCCCACTTGTTCTTGGATTTTGGTCTTGCTCTTTAGTGACTTCTCTCTTGAAGTATCTCTTGGTTAATTTCTTGGTTTAGGGTTTGGTTTTTGGCCTTGTGCTTTTGTGGGGATCTTCCCACTTGGTATTGGATTTTTCTCTTTCTCTTTGGTGACTTCTCTCTTGAAGTATGTCTTGGTTAATTTCTAATTGGTTTATTCTTGGTAAATATTTCTTGGAGAAACTTTGTTCTCTTGTGTTAGGGTTTTATACCCTCACTTAGGGTTTTCTCTTGTGGATTTGGCTTTGACTCTTGTGGAAAAGAAGATTCATCATATACTTGGTTTTGGCTTGAGTTAGGGTTTACCCTCATTTAGGGTTTGCTCTTGTGGATTTGGCTTTGACTCTTCTAGAAAAGAAGATTCATCATATACTTGGTTTTGTCTTGAGTTAGGGTTTACCCTCACTTATAAGGTTTTGCTCTTGTGGATTTTGCTTTGACTATTGTGGAAAAGAAGATTCATCATATACTTGGTTTTGTCTTGATTTAGGGTTTACCCTCACTTAGGGTTTTCTCTTGTGGATTTGGATTTGACTCTTGTGGAAAAGAAAATTTATTATATACTTGTTTTTGTCTTAACTAGTTAGGGTTTACCCTCAGTTAGGGTTTGCTCTTGTGGATTTGGCTTTGACTCTTGTGGAAAAGAAGATTCATCATGATATACTTGGTTTTGTCTTGAGTTAGGCCAGTTTACCCTCACTAATTAGGGTTTGCTAGGGATTTGGCTTTGCCTGTTGTGGAAAAGAAGATTCATCATATACTTGGTTTTGTCTTGAGTTAGGGTTTACCCTCACTTAGGTTTTTCGCTTGTGGATTTGGCTTTAACTCTTGTGGAAAAGAATATTCATCATATACTTGGTCTTGTCTTGAGTACTTAGGGTTTACTCATGTGGATTTGGTTTTAACAATTGTGGAAAAGAAGACTCATCATATACTTGGTCTTGTCTTGAGTTAGGGTTTACTCGTGTGGATTTGGTTTTAACCATTGTGGAAAAGAAGACTCATTATATAATTGGTCTTGTACTCTTGAGTTAGGGTTGACTCATGTGGATTTGGTTCTAACCCTTGTGGAAAAGAAGACTCATCATATACTTGGGTTTGCTCGTACTTTGTTCTTAGGGTTTGAGTAATAAAATGCCACGTAACAATAATGTTACAGGTCATCAAGATCCAGAACAAAATCGGCAATTGCTTGCTAGGTTGTGGGATGGAGTGGAACAAAGGGGTAATGGAAAATGTTATTGTCCTTGCAGTCGATGTAGGGGCTTTAATAAGAGAAGGTTACTAATTGCAACAGCTAAAAACATTGTAGGGAACATGGACATGTTGAGGGGGGGCATGAATATCATCCATTGGTAAGTCAATATAATTCATGATTATATATCATGCGGTCTTTATATTGAGAGTTTTTGTAATTGTATATTGTATCATTTTTATTTGTGTTATTTAATCAACATGACTAACGTTCTTTGTTTGATGTTTTAATTGTAATTATAAATCAAGGGCCTCCTAGGGTTGTTCCGAACATGGAGAATGTGGTAATTGCAGAACAACTAGCGTAGGAGGAACGTCAATATGCAGTCCTGCGAATACTGATCATGATCAAGTTAATGCTGATATGGAATTAGATGATGATCATGACGATAACATAATTGAGGATGATGGTGCAAATACATTAATCAATGATGCATTTAATGTTAGAATGGACGATGATCAACATCATGCGCCAACAATTGATGACTTTGAAGATATTCATGATTTACCTACACTTGAGAAGGCAGACGAACCGCTTTTTGAAGGCTCCCGCGTAAGTGTTCTCTCTACTGTGTTGCTGATAATGAACTTGAAGGTTATGAATTATTTTTCAAACATAGCCATCATGCTGGTGTTAAGGTACATATGTGATTATATGTTTCATCGATCGCATATATAAGATTTGATTTATGTTGCTATAATATTTGTATTGGTATACGTACTTCATCATAAAAATAATAAGGATGTATTTGTTGTTGTTAATATTATGCTCTTCAAATATTTATACCAACCATTTTTTTAAAATTTGTTGTAACATCTTGATAGGTGAATATTTGTTACCACCATCAAATAAATTACCTCGCACATACCGAGATTTAAATTCCATCATGAAATATGTTGGAATGGAGTATCAAGCAATTGATGCATGTCCTAATGATCATATTTTATATTATAATCAATATGAGTTTGCAATAGAATGCCCTATATTTCATAGCAGTAGATATCGAACAGATCAAGTAACCAAAAAGGTGTCTCGTAAGGTTCTTCATTATATTCCCATTATTCCACGCTTGCAACAACTGTTTAGGTGCAAAAACATAGCACAATTTATGGATTACCATGCACGAAATAGAAGTGGAGATGATATTCTTCGAATGCCCGCAGATGGTTCTGCATTTACAGACATGGAGGAAAAACGGCCACACTTTAAAGAAGAACCTCGTAATGCTAGACTTTCTTTGGCAGCGGATGGTGCCAATCCATTTGCAGAGATGATATCTACTTACTCGGTCTGGCCTGTTTTTGTTATCAAAAATAACATTCCTCCATGGATGTCAATAAAGAGGGAGCATATAATGTTGGCAATGATTTTTCCAGGTATAATTTGTACTTTAGAACAATGTTTTTTTAATGCATTAGTATTTAATTTGTCATGAAGATCAATATTGTTGCATATTCATGTCATATATATATTTCATTTACTTAAATGTATTGTATTTGTTGTTTTCTTTTAGGTAAGTACCTAGTTAAAGATATGAATGTATATATCGAGCCTCTTGTTGATGAACTACTTAAGCTATGGAATGGTGTCACTATGTATGATGTCTCTAGACTAGTAGGGCAAAGGGAATTTCAATTCCATGCAATGCTTTCCTGGACAATTCATGATGCTCTAGGGATAACACATTTTTGTGGTCTTCAAACAAAGGGAAAATTTGCATGTCCAATTTGTGGTCCCAAGATGAAATCTCGTCATTCAAAGAGTTTGTCAAATGAAGTGTTTGATGAGTATAAACACTTCCTCTCTAAGAATCATAGGTATCGAACTATCGAAAAACATCTTTTTAATGGGAAAGAGGAGACCGCATTAAAACCACAAAGAATGACACCTCACATATGGAAGTTGCAATATAATAGAAATTGTCAAGGTACAATTCAATTTGTCTATATTATATATTCATATTGATCATCTCTTATATGTACTTTTTAATGTTTTGTTTTGGATTATATTAATTTTTTTTACTGTAATATACGACATTTTAATCTCCTTAACTTATATATTGATTACTGATGGTCTGCATGAACATCATGAAGGTGTAAATGGGCTTCCACGAGGAATGAAAAGTTATCCCAAACAATTTAGTAGGTTTCCTTACTATGATCACTTACTAGTTGTTCATTTGTTTGATACAATGCATATCGGAAAGAATGTTGCTGAAACACTATGGCGAATATTAGACGGAAGGAGTGACAAACAAAAAATTGTCAAAATTTGCAATGACATTCATGAATCCAATCATGCAATGAAAGATATCATTGAACATTTAAACAACGATGGAGACCAAATTAATATAAGGTCACTTCCATGGTTATTGACTGAGCAACAAAGCAATGCGGTAAAAGAAGTGATACCAAAAATGAAATTTCCCACAGGATTTTGTTTGAACATAAAGAATATATTAACAAGGAAAGGTGATTTTGGCATGGTAAAAATGCATGATTGGAATATTTTCATTAAGGTAATTATATTTCTGGTATATATATTGGTATATTACAATACTGCATGTTTTTGGTTTACTTTTTTGCTTAATTTTGAAAAATATATTGATGAGACGTGTTCATTGTTACAGGATGTTCTACATGTATCTCTCCCAGACAACTTTGACAATAATGTCAAACATGTCATATATGATCTTGGAAAATACATGAGGTAATTAGAAACAATATTTTTCACGCATCATCATGTAATTTGTTTAATTCGTTGTATAAATTATATGAATTGACATTTTTTTTAGTCAATCATGTAGATTTGTACTACAATGTTAAATTTTTGTCGTTAAATGATATCATTTTTTTCTTGCTTTACATGTAGATGGTTGTCATCTAAATAAATCCACAAAGAAGATATAAAGTATTGGAAGAGAGAAATTCCTCGTTTAATGTGTCAAATGAAAATATTTCTACCTTCGACATTTTTCAATGCACAAGAACACTACCTCATACACCAAGTTGAGGAGATTGAATTGTGTGCAGCTATACACGCAAGGTCCATGTGGATGGTTGAGAGGCACTTGAAATTTATGAAGGCTTTAGTTAGACAAAGAGCACGTCCAGAGGGTTCTATGATGGAGGGATATATGGTATTTCAGGCCATGGTGTATATTGTTGAATATCTTCCAGGGTTGACGTTTATTAAGACGGAATTAGATTGATGCATTGGTGATCCAAACTCCACTAAGAAATTAGAAGGAGAGTACCTAATGGGGAAAGGTAAATCGAGGAAGTTCAAAGGTAATTATTAAATGGTGTTATAGATTAATATTAATGTTAATACATTTTAATAATATCGTACATAATTATTTCATTTTTAATATTCATTAATGATATGCATCATTAATATTTATAATGTTACACTGCGTTAAGTAATTATAAATTTCTGAGTTGATTTATGTAATTTTATTTTCGTGCAGTTGGTCGTGAGTGGGATGCACTACATTTGTACATCGCAAACAATATTGATTGGATGAAGGTATGTATTGAACGATGTAATCAATATGGTCAAGGACTATCATGGGAAGGTGTTGCTTCATTGGTTAAAGAAGCACAACGCAATGGAGATGGTAATCTAACAGAAAGGGAAATCGATTTAGCATATGGTTTAAAAGATAAACAGGTAAGCATGATATATAAATATAAGCCATAATATTTTCAATTACATCGATATTCATGTTCATCTTGATGAATTTCATTTTATTTGCATACTTTAAGAACATAAAATACTTACTATCAATTGCAGGTAAAACACCACAAGGCTATGTGGTGCAACGGTCGTAAATATCGCATTAAAAAGTTGGTTGAAACAAAGAAAACATGTGATTCTAGGATAAGTGCAGTATTTGAGGTCACTAATGTTTCATCTAGAAGCAACAGACGTCCAAAATTGTCAGAAAATCGATATTATGGATATTTGGAATATATCATTGACTGTGACTTTAAATCATTCAAAATAATTCTTTTTGTTTTGAAATGGTACAAGCTACAATTGAATCGATTTGATCCCGATAGAACTATTATTGAACATGCTAATGGATTTACCATGGTCAATACAAGGTCGCTTGAGTCATGAACGTTAGAGCCCTATGTTCTTCCAAGTCAATGTGAACAGGTATTTTACTCAGAAGTTCCTGGTAGACAGGGTTGGTCGTTTGTTATTAGACATGATCCAAGAGGAAGGTCGGTAAAGTATAATATTGTAGAGGAAGCTGAAGATGGTGTTGAAGAAGAAGGTGATCATGTAGAGGATCAACATGAGTTGGATGTTGATGATCATAATTTTACGCAGGAAGATGTTGAAGAGTTAGTTGAAGCAGATG